>OZ038475.1:107613163-107678163 GCA_964036315.1 Acanthosepion esculentum
GATAACGAAGAAAGAATATGCATAGAAGTAACTGAAGGTTACTGGAAAAAAAGGATCTACCCATAGAAAACATATTTTACACATAGTAAATATTCTAACGGTACAATTCTTTCTAAACATATCTGGGATATTAAAACAAAAACCAAATGACACCAAAAATATGGAAAATAACGAAAAGAGTATCCTAAAATAATCCGAAAAATGTAAATTCTGCCTGGAGGAAAAACTGGCTATAATTCCCTTCCCAGACCAAAACAAATTACTAAATAAACTATTAGAACTCATCTCAAAATGCAGACACGAAAATACTTTTAGTACGTTAAGTAAAAGTCGAAAATAAATAAATATATATATATATATATATATATATATATATATATATATATATATAAGAAGACAAAATAAAATGAATAAAAATAAATAAACATTAAAATAAATTAATCCAAACCAGTAATTAAGTAAATAAGAAACACGTTAACATACTACGAACGCACGTAGGTTTATAGGTGCGTTATAGTAATAATAAAAAACATGAACAAAAGAACAATAATCGATAATGAATCCGGATCGACAATTATTTCCTATCATCAGCCCTTGAATAAATGGTAAAATAACCGTTACCTTTCACCCAAATAAGCTTTAGAATAATACAATAGGCCTACACATAATGCACCAGTGGCCGATCTAAAACACATCAGACATGTCCTGACGATTGCGTTTAAGCATGAAACAGGATGAAATATATATTAGTAGGAAAACAAAATATAATAAAATATGTATTATCAAAAGGATTTTGTGATTATTTGCATGCTATATTAATACTGATATTACTAAATATTTTCAGCGAATATCATATCTCCACATGATAATTATTAATAGTAATTTCTTCTTAGCGATATCAGGATATATCGTGCTATACTATAGCTTTAACATTCATATATATATATATATATATATATATATATATATATATATATATATATATATATATATATATATATATATATATATATATATGATTTAGCACACTAAGCATGTTTTAATCATACGATCTATCGGGTTTAAATTTATTCTGTTTATTCATCTCATAATATGGCCTCCGCTGTTTATAAAATTTTACAATTGATTATTTTAATTAGATTTCTCACAGAAAAGATTGTTTCCCAGAGCCCCATTATAATTAAAAAAAATATTATTGTAATATATAAATAGTATTTAATATTCCTCTAGTAAATTTTCAAACACAAAACTATTTATAAATCGACTTTCATCATATCTTTAGATATTATTGCAATTGTAATAATCTCTTTTAAAGTAAAATAAAAATACCTACGTTTGAATTTAACTAACATAATAACAATGCCAATGAAAAAACATTCTCTTGACACTCCGATATTTTTACGGGCATGAGGTTCTAATTTTGTTTAAAATATTTTAATGATATATTACATGTTGCATATTTGAGTAAGGTCTGCAGAAGGTAAAAACGATTCCATTAGTTTGATGTCGTTGTAATATTTTTGAATAGAGTTTAACAGATAGTAAAGGAACATTACTTTGCCTGGATACACTCTTAGAATTAAGCTTCTTTGGTATGACCTGTACATTCAAAAGTCTATTGTGTAAAAACCAAACAATTATCAGCAAAATATTATAAACATTATCTGCAAAAACGCACCAGATATTACACTGTTGTATCCCATGTTGGGTTCGCATTCCTGTTGGGTGATTAATTTCATGAAAGTTCTGTGAAGAAATCAATTTGTATGCATTTCCCAGCCAAACATACGCCAATCTATTTATGTTGTTGACTTAAAACATAGATTGTTAGCTTTTGTGTCTTCAGACAAGATTCTTATTTTATTGTTTTCACAAATATATTGGTCATCAAGAAGGAAGTGCAAATCAGTTATCAGAAATTAATGCAAAGTTTGCTGATATAATATGTTTCCAATATAATAAAAAAACCATTGTGAATAGTGTTACTATAAGAATGTACTGAAAGTCAAGAAAATTCGAATTTTCATTTGTTAGGATTTAATGCATATCTTTCTCATAGAATAAGACTTATCTTCATAATATAAATGCTTTGTGAATGCTTTTACAAACGGGGTTCTGTAATATTCAGAAAAGGGGACTGTTAGAAAGGTCGTAAGGAGCTGATTCCAAAACGTATAGAAATTGTTAGCCCAACTATACCAATGCTGTACATGCGTAATCAAAACAGGTAGGTATATAAAAACCTACCCCATATTGAGTAATGCAGTTTCTTACATCCATAGGATAATTTGGGGTCCACATTTGGATAGAGCATATTGTTAAAGAAATACACTGTAATTGATGGAGCCTTGTTTTGAATAAAATATAATATGCGGCAAATATACATTATTATTCCCAACTTTTTCTCTGTTTCTAATCTCAAAACTAGCATCTATAAATGTTTTCTGGCTGGAAAATAGAATTTGTTTTCTTATTACCCTGAGATGTTTTAGTCTCTATGTACGTGTTATAGTGGAACAACCTGGCACACCCCGATATGGATTGGTCTGTCTATAAAGGACTGACGAGCTATTGGAGAGAGAGAGAGAGAGAGAGAGAGAGAGAGAGAGAGAGAGAGCCAGACTTACGAACCTCCGTGACTTATCTCCTGTTTTCCTGAGTATTACAAACTCTTGCTCATTTGTACTTTACCTACAAAAAACCATTGTTATTTGTTACCTGATTTCGTTTGGTATTGTTATCTTTCCACTCGGGTTACTTTTCTGATAATATCGTATAATCCACGATATAACAGAGGCGACGAGGATTCGGAAAGAACTCACGACACAATATAACAGTGACGTCGAGGATTCGAAAAGAACTCACGACACAACAAAACAGTGGGCCACGAGGATTCAACAACAACTCACATGACGATATAACAGCGGCGAACGTAAATTCAAAATAAACTCACAAGGTAATTTAACAGTATCAAACGAGGAGTGAAAAAAGACACCCCTTCAATGATAACAGCGACGACCAATTCTAACGTCGAATAATACGTTTTTACCAGTCGCTGGACTAGTTTATCGACTAAAGGTACAGTGATTTTTATTTTTATTTTTGTTGTGCCTTAAAAAATAACATGGAAGAGTTCTTGAAATCTTCGAAAACCATGTGTTCTGCTATGCAGCATCAACAGACACATTGGGAAGAACAAAATAAATCTATTCAAAAACAAATCGAATTATTGCAAATACAACTATTCCAGTATCAAAAACAACAACAGATACAACTGCAGGAACAGCAGTTCGACTTACACTAGTAACTTTTAAAGCAGCAAGAAGTCTTGGAAAAGATATTAACAAAACAAGTCGATCAAAAGGAAGGATCAAGATTTTTCTCTGCTGAAGGGATTACTAATTCACTTTCAGAATTCCATTACAAACCTATGGAAGTTGTAACTTATCCAGCGTACGAAACAATTTTTTCAAAAAGATGTCAGTTATGGTCTGACGAAGAAAAAAATATATTACTATTACAATAATTAGGTGCTCAGGAAAACACCAAGTACACTAATTTCATTCTACCGAAGACGCCAGAGGATATATCGTTCAATGAAACGATTAAAATATTGTCTAAATTATTTGGTGAACGATGAACGAGAAAGTTTATTTCTCACACGTTATAAATGTTTAAATATGGTTACACAGGAAGAAAACGACCTTTCATACGCAGGAAAAGTGAATTCTCAGTGTGAATTATTCAAGATAAAAGAAATTAAAGAAGACATGTTTAAGTGTTTCATTTTTGCTCAACGGTTAACTGCAACAAAGGATAAAGAAATTTGTTCAAGAATACTGGCAATTATGGAACAAGATACAGAAGTAACGTTACAGAAAATTACGGAGGAATGTCAGCAATTACTCAATATAAAACGGGACAATATAAGTATAGATGAGAAAAATATTGCCCAAGTAAAAAGAGTTAAAAACGAGTCTACAAGGAAGTAAAATACTACTGCACAGCATGTGGTGGAATAAACCATGCTACAAGTAAGTGTTATTTTAGAAATAAAATATGTTATGAATGCGGTCGAAAAGGTCATAAAGCTACTGTTTGCAAAAAGAAAAAAACATCAGAAGTCCAAAAGGATAAATACAGTTGTATCTAAAAGAGATACAAATAATGAAAGAAGAAAGTATGTAGACGTTAAAATAAATGGTCGAACTATAAGCTGCCTGCTTGATACCGGAAGTGACATATCTATAATCGACGAAGTTACATGGAAGAAAATTGGACAACCAAAACTATAAAACACTCAGAAAAGGGCCATAGGTGTTTCTGGAAGAAAGCTAAAATTCAAAGGAGAATTTTACGCGAAAGTGTCATTTGACGATAAAACCTACAAGACAAAAGTCTACGTCATATCTGGAAGAAATTCAAATTTATTGGGTATTGGCTGGATTGTGTTATTCAATTTATGGGAAAAACCAATTAACACGTTTTGTAGAAACTTAAATGTGTCTAATAGAAAATAGCAGACAGACAGAAAAATTCGTTGAAGACTTAAAAGATGAATTTAAGGAAGTATTTGATGACGGAATAGGTTGATAAACTAAGACTGAAGTAAAGTTCGAGTTAAAGGATAATGCAAAACCAGTGTTTAAGCAGAAAAGAAAGGTACAATTTTCGTCATTGGAAATGATAGACAAAGAATTACAAAGACTAGAAGAGATTGGAGTAATTAAAAAAGTAGATTACTCTGAGTGGGCATCACCCACGGTGCACGTAAAAAAGAAAAATAAGAAAATTACAGTATGCGCTGATTTTTCAAAGCGCTTGAATGAATGTCTAAAGGACCACATCTATCCTCTTCCTACGCCTGAAGAAATTTTCTATAGGTTGAATGGAGTAAATATTTTCTCGAAAATTGATCTGTCCGAAGCTTCTTTACAAGTCAAAGTCGAGGAAGAAGGTACAAAGTATCTAACTATCAATACACATAGAGGGCTATACAACTTAAAACGTTTGCCATTCGGGTTGAAGGTAGCCTCAAGTGTGTTTCAACAAATTATGGATACGATGCTGGCTAGTCTTGAATCCGCAATTACATACTTAGATGACATATTGATAAAGAGTCAAAATTTGGAAGAGCACAAAAATCATGTTCGTGAAGTACTCAAGAGAATACAGAATTACGGATTTAATGTGGGCCTTGACAAATGTGATTTCTGCATGAACAAAATTGAATATTTGAGTCAGATAATTGATCATAAAGGAAGAAAGTCTAACCCAAATAGAACAGAAGCTATTA
This sequence comes from Acanthosepion esculentum, assembly GCA_964036315.1. Taxonomy (NCBI): domain Eukaryota; kingdom Metazoa; phylum Mollusca; class Cephalopoda; order Sepiida; family Sepiidae; genus Acanthosepion; species Acanthosepion esculentum. The sequence continues at coordinate 107,618,460 of OZ038475.1, forward strand.
GAAATATGTCTATACCGGATAATGTAACAAAATTACAATCATTCCTGGGTTTAGCAAATTATTATAGTTTATATATTCTTAAAATGCACGAGTTGAGAGCTCCGTTAAACGAGTTATTAAGGAAAGGTAAGAAATCGTGCTGGGCAAAAGAATGCGAAGAAGCATTTCAAAAAATAAAAAGTGCTTATTATTGGATTTAGCATTAGCACATTACGATCCGAAAAGGTATTTATTGTAGCATCAGATGCAAGCCAATATGGTGTAGGTGCGGTACACTTACACAAAGTCGAGGACGGATCAAAGAAACCGATTGCACACGCATCAATAACGTTATAACCTGCGGAAAAATATAATCAGATAGAACAAGAACATCTGACAATAATTTACGCCATTAAGAAATTTCACAGGTTCATTCATGCTAGATCGTTCGTTTTTTGCAAACGGACCATAAACCACTACTGTCGATTTTTGGTTCGTAAAAAAGGCGTACCAGCCCATAAGGCAAATAGATTACAGAGATGGAGTATTATTTTACTCAACTACAATTTCAAAATGCAATACTTGCCATCAAGTAAAATCGCACACGCAGATGGTCTATCTAGATTAATCCCCCAAAATTCTGAATTGCTGGAAGAAACGGTTATAGCAGCACTAAACGAGGAAAAAAAAACTAGCGGAAGTACTTGTTAACACCGTTAGAGAGCTACCAGTGACAATGGAAGAAATAAAAAAGCAGCGAAAATGGATGAATATATTACTAACATGAAGAAACATGCAAGGTGGAACGAAAAGAAGAAAAAAGGTTCAAGGGTGTCTCAATTTTCTATATGCGACGAAACGCTGATGTATGCGGATAGAGTCGTAATACCGCGTGTCCTACAAAAAAGAGTTTTGAAAGAATTTCATATGGGCCATCCTGGAAACTCCAGAATGAAGTCGCTAATGAGAGGTTACATTTATTGGCCTAGAATGGACCAAAATATAGAAAATATGATAAAACAATGTAAAGAATGTCAGTTAGCAGCCAAAGCTCCACCGATAAGGACTCAGCCCTGGCCAAAAACGGACGTTCCGTGGACACGTATTCATATTGACTATGCAGGGCCATTAAAGGGATACTGTTAGCTAGAAATCGTAGATAGTTTTTCCAAATGGGCTGAGGTTTATAGGTATAAACACGCGACAGCTTCAAACACCATAAAGGCGTTAGACGAAGTATTTAGTCGTTTTGGAGTAGTAAATACAATTGTAAGCGACAATGCTACTATGTTTACCGGGAAGGAATTGAAAGATTACTGTGATTCATTGGCAATCGAACACGTAAGAACGCCGACGTATAATCCTAGATCAAAAGGACAGGCAGAAAGTTTTGTCGACACATTCAAGAGAGCATTAAGAAAAATAACGGAATCGACACTGAAGAAAAAAGTTTACAAAATTTTTTAGCGGTATATAGGATAACACCAAATCAGAATACAAACGCTAATCTATCACTTCCATAAATTATGTTTGCAAGGAAAATACGTTCAGTGTTCGATAGTATGTTACCAAATAAGGAAAAGAAAAATTATACGAAAGTAAATGCAAAATTTACAAGGTATAAAGAGGGCGATAAAACTTTCTTTAAGAACTGTCAGGAAAGTGTTTTTGGGAGGACGGTATAGTGTCAAAAAGAATCGGTAGAGTGATATATATTGTAAAAGGAAAAAAATCTTTTAGCACAAGGCATATTAACGAAATGAGATATAGATACATTGAAACAGTGGAAAATGACAGCGAAATACCGATGGAAGTGTTATACGATGCATTTCCAAATCCAACCCCCCATTAATAGTGAAGTACCGATGGAGGTAACATCGACTCCAAAAATCACTGATTCTCAAAAATCAAAAAATACACCAACTCGGAATGTTAGGAGAAAAAGTGATAGAAAAAGGAATAGACCTACACGCCTGTCCAAATCCAAAAAGAAAAAAATATTGAAAGCAAAATTCTAGGGAAGAATTTAGCTCAGGGGAAGGTGTTATAGTGGAACAACCAGGCACACACCGACATGGATTGGTTAGTCTATAAAAGACTGACGAGCTATCGAAGAAGACGAAAAGTGAGACAGACAGAAAGAGCGAAGGCAACCCTTACGAACCTCCGTGAATTATCTCCCGTTTTCTTTAGTATTACGAACTCTTGCTCATTTGTACATTACGTACAATAAACCATTGTTATTTGTTACCTGATTTTTGTGTTATTGTAATCTTTCAACTGGGAATTACTTTGTTGTTTATATCGTATAATCCACGATATAACAGTACGATTTTCTTATATCCAGTATTTTTGTGCGTTTTTCTCTTAACAATAGTCCAATTTTAAAACTTTTAGATGATCTCTCATTAATGTTTTCTTCTCATATTGCAAAGCTGTGCCCCTATCACCCACTCAACCATTATTATTTTGTATCTTAGTAAGGGTTAGAGCTAACTTACAACTCACTGTACCTAAAAAATCTGACGTAAACAAAACAAACTAGACGATTACATATATTTACTTTTTGATCTAACATCCTAATTATTAGAGAATGTCCATTATGTGATTGAATGTGTAACATCAGATATTAATGGTTGTAACATAACATAGTCTACTTACAAATAATTCTTCAGCATAAGAAACAAAGCCAAAACATATGATTTAAAATTTCGTTACCATTATTTTTCTTGAATATTATATATTAATATGGTAATGCAAATTGCAATATTTCCCGTTCAATTGTGTGGATTGATTCGGCATTTATTGACCGAACAACAGTTCTTCCGACAGTTGAAATTAATAGACTCTTGTTATTAAAATAATTTATCCGAAAAATAACTTCATCATGTTCCCAGTTATCGCTGTCGCCATTATTACAGTTAACTTCCTTCTTAACGTTTTGATTAAATAAGTTTAATAAAAAGTTAAAAAGATTATCTCATTATTTTCTATTCACGATATATATTTAGTTGTTTCTACTGATAAAAGATCACAAATGATATGACTTTTGTTATTTGGTAAATTTCTATATGATCCTGTAGCACCAGTTAAAAAGATTCAAAGGATGAGAGGACCAGTTAAGAGATGCAGACCTTTTTGGCGGGAAACCATTTTAAATCAGTGTTCTATGAAATCGGTGAAATACAGCTGACAGTTGACTAGAATTCTTATACTATTTTTTTTCTAGAAAATGAAATTATTATTGACAGAACAGCCAGATCTACTATCAAGTGAAATTAATAAACTCATGCTAAAAATGTGCATTTTTCTCCTCTCTTATACTAAATTTCATATAATTTATTCACACATCATGGTAATGTAAGTATTTCGTATTTATTAATTAATGTATCCTGAATGTTTATGTTAGATTCAGGAAATGTGCCGTCAGTGCTTTCATTAAGTATGTTAAAAAAACGTGGATTTCCAGCAAGTCATTTACCCCATTTATAACCTACACATATCTTATAACACAGGATATATAGATGATATTGTGACGATGTCAGACTCAGAAGAAAGATGAATGACCACTTAAATAGGATGGAAAAAATAAAGCAAAAAGAAGAGAACTTTCTATTTACTTTAGCAAGAGAGAATACATGTTTGTTTATTTCCTCATAAAATCTCACCTCATCAACAAGTTATTATAAAGGTTCTTCTATGTGCCAAGTCCCTTTCAGGACGTTGTTGAACATAGCTCTCCACAATTTCCTTTTCTTTCTAGCCCTTAATACATTTTTCTTTTTGTTATCTCTTATAAACTTTATTCAGTCATCCATTTACTCAAGGTCACCAGGTCATTTATGCGTTATTTTCTTCTGCCCGCGTTACCTTCAACCTGTCCCATGAGTATCAAATTTTCCAAGCCCTCTTTCCTCATTATTTCCTCTAGAAATTGCAACTGTTTCTTCTTAATATTAAGTAAAAGTTTCATTTTTTTTCCTATTTACAGTAAATAATTTATTATCAGCATCTTCTGTACAACCACATTTCTTTTGATTTACACCCCGTCTGTATTTGTGAATAAATTGTAAAGCATTCACTGCCATATAGGATGACAGATACGCTTTACCGTGCTCATTATCGTACTTTTCTCTTTGATTCTGAAGCGGTTTTCCTGTTTCTTAATGCTTTGCTTAGCTTTTGGAAGTCGTTTTTTGCTATCGCGGTACGCTTTCGGATTTCATTCTCCCATTTGCCATCCTCTGTTAAAACACTTACAAATATATAAATCATTTGTACTTATTTGATGTCGGTACCTACAGTGTTAATTTGCATTTCGAACTGTTGCTTTTACTAAAACTACACATTGGTTACTAATTTAAAAAGTATGTTATGAGCTAAAAGTTATAATGTCCGTACATCCTGAATGTTCGTATTGTTATTTTCACTTTTATTGTGAAAACATTAACTTACAAAAGAATATATGACATAGTACAAGTGTAGAAAGTGTTGCATCCTAATCCCTGCCATTTACACTCGTGAACATATATGTTCAAGATAATAGGACTTTGGATGTGGGCATATGATAGTATGTTCGTGTATTTTTGACATGTACTCATTTTCGTCCTTCCCTTCTTCTATTGATCTTTAATTTGCTTGTGTACAGAAATGTGTGGAAGAATTTAATCATCAGATTGTTTGAATATCTCCGGCGTTGACGTTTCTGTCCCTTATCGATTTAGCTCTTCCTACCGAGGAGGTAAGAAAATCGATACGGAACCAGAGGAAATGGAAAAAGAAAAAAACATGCTAGGCTTGCATTTTATTTCTCAATGAACTGACATTGAACATAGAAAATAATGGGAAAAACTTAGCCTTTTCGAAGTGAAAATTATGTAACCCTTATCTGTACATAGCAAATTTGTTTTTTTTAATTATTCAAGCGATCACATAAGTTTTATGAAATGCAATAATTGTGTGTATACACGTGTTGTCATACTCTCAGCCAATCTAATTTTTATCGATATAAGATATATAAAAACGTATTCAAAATTAGTTTTATTTGCTGAATCATGGATACATCTATATGTGCAGATGGAATGAAACATTATTTCTTTTGCGCAGTAATAATACATTAACCTAACAATTTTATTTGTAAGTTCCGAAATTTCAAAATATGACATTTACCTATTAAAATCGTTAAATCTCATATTTATTATAAAAATAAAAATTTATTAATTATATATTTATGAAAAATACAGTACTAATTATATATGGATAAAATCCCTGAATTAATTATAGCTTTATACATAAAAATATATTAAAACATGTAATCCTCAAAATGCAATGGTGAGCATTAACGTATTAATATTACAGTTGCGAGATTTAAGCTTTCAAATACACACTTATTTTGATATGGCAAGTCAAATATTTTAATTATTTTTAACGTGTATCTTCTTATACGTACCATTTTCTGTCAGGGCTTGGATGGTAATAACTCTCCAAAACGTGCCATTATCTTCGTCTTAGTAACTTTTAACTCTATTGACGTCATTATCTATTTAATATCTTCACAAGAGATAACAGAAATGCCAGGCCACTGATGTGTGAAGAAGTTTAAGGTCCTGGAAGTTTAAGATCCTGGAAGTTTAAGATTTTGGGCGATGCCAATGATGGTTTGCTAAATGCAACCTGGTGACTTCGTCTCAAAGTTCTGTCTCCTGTATCAAGAGAAAATTTATAAACATTAGTTTTGTCAAGCCATGATATTTTTAGGCGTTGTATTAGCGAGAAAGCGTCGAAAGCACAACATGTCGGTTCATAAATAACGCGGAAAAACATGTGAGATCGATCTATAGAACTCTTATAAAAGAATATACAACAAGGATCGAAGGAAATAGGAAGCAAAGTACATGCTCACCTTTTTTGCAACGGTTCTTTTCATCGATTTATGCTATTATAGCTCTGATGATTTAAAAGGGCTGAACGAAAGTAGGTGGAGACCGTTGGGAGCCATAAAAACCGAAACGAAAACGTGTTGAAGGAAGAGTTTTCGTTAAGATTAAAGAGTGTGTTAAGATTACAGCTCGTATAGACACTGCATTTCTTGAAGGTACACATGGCGCTGCATTTCAAGAAGAAGCTAAACGCTGATTCTCATGCACGACAATTTTCCATCATATTCGGAGATGAAGAATAATGGATATCTGAATAAAATCTGTTTGAGATACAGAAGCTTCAATAGATATAAACGATGCGATATAGATTCATATATATTTCTTGATTTTCTGACACTAATCTTGCTGTCAGTTTTCTAAGCAAGAGCAGATTGTTTGCTGGCAGCAGCAGAATGGCATCCCCAACGACACAGTAACTGTCATAATTATGCTTTAAAATAATGTCAAATCTTTGTTTAGATCTCCAGACAGTAAATTCTTCAACATCAAACCCGGCCTCCTCCAGGGTGACAACCTTGCACCATTTCTCTTTGTTATCACCCTTGACTATGTATTTAGAACTTCTCTCAAGAAACAGCATCATCTAAGTTTTAATTTAACACCAAGACTCTCATGCCGATATCCTGCAAAACGTTTATAGATATTGATTATGCAGATGAAGTAGCTATCACTGCAGACCCCATTACCAATGCCACAGTTTTCATTCATCTGGAAAAATCTGCCCATGATGTTTGACCCCAGGACAATGCCTCTAAAACTGGATTTATAGAATTTAACCAGGAAGGTTCAATACAAGCTATCTCAGGTGAATCAATAAAATAGTTCGAATATTTTACATACGTAGGAAGCCAGATATATTATACTGAAAAGGATATGAAAATACGCATAGCTATAAGGTATGTTTGATAGAACCTACACTAGGATGATGGGTGATATACTTAACACTTCCTGTAGACAACATCCAACTAAATAACTGTACTAAGGACGCGTCCCTCATATTTCTCTAATCTTACGCGTACGGAGAATACTCTTTGCAGGACACAACTGGCGAGCAAAGCAAGTACTCGCGAGAAATCTACTGTTCTGGACACCTAGTTATGGAGCAAGACGAGTTGCTTATGTTAATTCATAACTAATAATTTTGACCTTAACACTGGACCGTGAGCGATGGCGTGATTGATTCCTGAATATAGGAGCTAAGTGATATTTGCCACCAGTAAGCTATTTTCAATATACATATTGTAACTTTTTGATTTTAAGTCTTTCACTTTATTTTTTGTCGATTCTCTTCAAATATGTTATTTACAAGGTTTCTTGTTTGCTTTTCAAATTCAAAATAACCTAATTTTTCAGTTTATATCTGTTATATACTGTACCTATGAACACTAATAAGTATGTCACATTTCCACTAAATACGTTATAAATACTATTGTAAGTGGGGCAATATGCTGTCTAAGTAACCCACTACTAGCCATTTTTACCTACTTCACGCGGCTGTCGAGTATTTTATTTTGTTGATCTTATAAATCTTACCGTTTCATTTCCAACCTCCGGTTTGGTTATTCCTCATCCAGTAACATTTTCTAGGTTACATCAATATCACAGAAAAGATAATATTCATTTTCTTGGCTTACTTATGGTTGAAGCGTTTCCTTGCAGAATATACTTTACGAGCAGATGATAAAATCATTTTATCCAAACAAAGTCTATGAATTTCCAGTAAAATTAATATATATATATTGTTATGGTCCAAATTCCTTGTACCACGGTGATGGTCCAAGGTAGAACCAATAAAGAATAACTCGAACACAGGTATGGAATAACACAGATATATTACAAACAGAAATATATATACAGAGACGTATAAGTATTAGTAATGACTATCAGATTTGGTTAGAGTGAACTATGTTGTCTTGACAAGTATCACTATTCCAATGTTCTTACAATAATCCTCTCTGTCCTCCCTTGAGGCGCAGTATTTATAATGTCCGGAATCGTCCATTATTATTATGGGTAAGTTCCCATAACACCCCACTTCCGAAACTTTTGCGTAGCAGGGGTTTTTAATATTTGTTTTTCTTTGGATCTATTTCCAAATGTTCTGTGAACTTCCTTTTTCTGGACGATCTTCGTTGTTCTGGAATTGTTTGCGGCCTTTTTATATCAAATGTATCGAAAATCGTATCTATCACTTCTTCCTGAGGTGGACCGTTACTATCCTGTAACAGTCTATTCTTTATTTGGTTTACGTGTCTTCTATGTGAGAATTTGTGCCTCTGTACAATGTAAACCATATTTCCGATTCACTTTTAAATTGTACCTTGCTCCCAGTAAGATGTATTATTTTTATATGCTTTAAAAAAACCTTTTTCTCCTGGGCGCAATTATCTTTGTTGTACGCACGTCTGTGTTATTTGCTTCGTTTGACTTGGTAGCAATTTATCAAATACAGATCTGTTTTTTTCTAGCGAACATCACTTCTACGGGTGCTAATGCCGATGGCGTAAAATTATTTGGCGTAATTCTATATACCTGTAGAAATTGTTTTAACGCTTTTTCCGTAGGCACATCGTATGCTTTTCTTAACGCTCTTTTGAGTGTATCCACAAATCTCTCCGCTTGTCCATTTGATCTTGGTTGATATGGCGGGGATTTTATATGTTTGACTTGATAAATTTCGCAAAACTCTTGGAAGTCCGCTGATGTGAATTGCATTCCATTATATGTGACTAGGCAATCCACTAATTCAAACCGAGCAAAGAGCTCGTGGAGGCAATTAATGGTAGTTTCCGTAGTAGGATTTTTGCAACGAAATAAACTCCGGCCATTTACTATAACTATCCACTATGATCAAATATTAGAAACCATCAATTGGACCTGCATAATCTGCGTGTATTCTTGACCACGGACGATCTGTCTCTGGTCAGAGCTTATGGATGATCGGCGGTGCTTTGGCTGCTGAGGAACAACCCTTGCATTTTTCTACCATCTGTGTAATGTCCATGTTTTTCCAATATACATAGATTTGCATCAGCGATTTCATTCTATTTTTTCCTGGATGGCCCCTGTGGAAATCCTTTAGCATTCGCTTTTTTAGTGATTTGGGAATAACAACCCTTTCGTTATAAAGTAGCACATTATCGCATAAAGAAAAGCTGTCTGATATTTTCTAATTTTTTTCTGCTATTTTTGCTTTTGTTTCTTTTATGAATTCAACATTTATTGCTTCATTTTTTATCTCTTGTAGTGTGACTGGGAGGTTTCGAACTGTACAACATAGTCATTTTCATGGAACGAGTTTTTCAACCGAAGGGGAATTCCGCCAGAAGGCTAATATCAGGCTTTCAGGGGAGTAGTATTTTTACTTTTTTTAATTAATTTAAATAAATTTACTTATTGAAACATGCTCCAGTTTATTTATTGAATAATTGCTTATGAATTAAAAGAAAATACTGTAGACGCATTCAAGATTTAAAATGCCTCAACCTTTTCTATTGCTATTAAATTTGTAAAACTCTTTTATAAAATAATCCATATAAATCCATATGTACTAATATGGAAAAGAACGGACATTTTCAATAATATTGTGCATATTATTTGGAATGCACCTTTTAAATCGGATATTTTTTTTGAAAAAGAAGAATTACATTCTGACATATAGTGAATAAGGTTACATTAGACTAAAATGGTTTAAAATCACTGTTAGGTTGGCACTCTGTTGAAAGACTTCCGGTATCGGTGGGATCTAACAATCTTTATCTTTTTTCCGTAGACGCTATCGTTTAGAGTTTGTTAATAGTTTAGTGCAAGACACTGTAAAAGTATTAAAAATAGGCAATGTTTGTTAAGTCTAGCAACACTTAGGGAGTTTTCTTTTTAACTTCTAATGGCTGACCGTTACATTAAAATACATTGAATATTGATAACAATGTGGCTGGTTGGTGCTTGTTTTTGAAGGTCATATTTTTGGCCTACTGATGAAGCTGGAATTGTACAATATCAAGTAAAGATTATATTCAGTAAAAGAGACAAAATGTTTAAATACGAATATATGTATATTGACGAAGCTGTATCAAAAGAGTTTATTCTGAAATGTATTTAGTTGAATTTCTCATTGATATGTGCATAATATTAAGCAATAAACGGTGAGAATCATCAAGTGTTTTTTCACTGCAGATCAGCGCATATTATAAATGGATGGATTGAATTTTTTTATAAAGATACAATGGGGCTCATACGTTCGTGAAGAGTTTAAAAGACCGATGAGTAGCAGTTTAGTACCTTAATAAACATAGTAGTCGTATCAGCCCTTAATAAGCCTATTATGAGCATCAGCTCTGGGGTTTAAAAACACGCACAAATTTAAGTAGCTTTGTCTTCCGGATTTTCCTCTTTCCATCTACATGATATGAACTTTTCACACAGAAATTAAAGGCCTGAGAAAGCTTCTCACTAAAACCCACCAGCAAAGAAAATCACACTCAGATATATTCATTAATATTTCGTTGTGAATGCAATTTACTTCTAGGAAGATAAACACATCTCTTATTTTTATTATTATTATTATTATTATTATTTGGTTAATTTTGTTTAATAAATGTTATCTTGCATATAGACAAGGAATGCTGGACAATCTTCTCAAAGTGTAAGATGAGATTTGAAGGAACCGAAAATCGGTTCTATAGAAATATGCTGAGAATAGCAGGGGCCGAAAATGTGAGTAAAGGAAACATTTTAGAGAAAACTGAAACAAAAAAAACTGAAATGGAAAAAATCTCAGACTAATGACAGACTAAATGCAAGCGGGAAAAATGAAAACAAAACATAACCATCTCGGCGAGCTTCAGCAAATGGATGGCAGAAAAGATGTTAAGAGATATAACAAATATACACAATTTATTAACAGATGGAAATGACATGAAATTGTTGAGAGACCTGCAGTACACAGAGAAATAATGAGAATGCTCCTACCAGAAAGAACAATATCTACTTTTGTAGTTATTAAATTGAATTATCAAGTTTTTTTTTCTGTATTAAAGAAAGTACAATAAAACTGTAATCCTCTAATCAGGACATGATTAAAATGATCACTTACTTAACTGTTCCGCTACCTAATAATATCACTGATTAAAAATATTGACTTCGTAAATCCATTTATTTTCGTCATAACTATTTACATACATTTATTTTTACCAAAGAGGGAATAATTTCGCTTGTTTAATGCCATAGCCGAATGGAATACTTGTAGCTCGTGGGGAGTTACTCCACTTGTCCCGCAAATAACTTCTCATAACGCACACCAGATGTCATTGAATGAAGTGGTATTTAAACAAAAAGGATACAATATATTATTTTTTATCAACAATATATCTCGTCATCTCTCCGAGATATTTCCTAATCCACATCGAATCCCATGATGCGCTGTACACAACATGTTTATCAGATATCTGAGGTTGATACTATTTTCAAGCTAGCAAAGAAATATAAGCAATAATATATTTAATGGAAATGTACAGGGTGCGTTGGATAATTTGTCGTCTAAATTACGCAAAAATGAAAATAACAATGAAATAACATATTAACAAATATATTTAGCAAAATTACACAAAAATATCTTCAAAAAATAAATTTATTCAATAAAATAGCCATAACCTCCAACCGCAGCCTCTAGACGACTTCGGAATCTCCTGCATCTATTCTGGACGGTCTCCGTGTTTAAGTTGGTGAATGCTGCCATAAACCTTGCCTTCGGTTCATTTTTCTGTTAGAAGTAGTTTTGTAGGTCTCTCGCTTAACTGAGTCACACACATAATAAATAAATGTTTTGCAGTCTGGGGAGTTAGGTGGCCGTATATCAGGAGAGTTCTGGTCGCAGATACTGCCTCACAGCCATGACTCTGTTCTCCTACGTGTGTGGCAAAAATCCTCTTGTCAGATATAAGCTTTTCCAGCAGCCTCCTCTTAATAAAGGACAGCACTGCTTCCTCAAGATACTTGATGTAGGCCTCCACCTCCAACCAACATATTTAGGAGTTCTTTTCTTATCACAACGATCGGAGTGCGTTTTCCGAGCTAACGTAACTTCGTAATCACCATTCGACTCATCCAACTGATTCCGAATAAACTGTCCTATCCTAAACACTCGGAAATTTTCGTATTGGAGCTTCCTGTCCGAACCACAATCAGTACAATCGTTTCCAAATTTCTGATGGAACAAATTGCATCATGGAGCTCTTTTTCTCGCGGAGAGTGCACAACTACCGTACAATATTGTATAGCTGAAAAAACAAAACAAAAAAAACAAAAACAACGCGTATGCGAGAAATTAAAATATAAAATGTCGAAAATATACCCATTGCACCCTGTACATACACCGTAATATATATATATATATATATCTACTATCTATATTTCTCATGTTGTCTGTCTGTGTGTCTGTCGTGGGCGTTGTTAACTCGCCGAGGCCGCATTTCTCACCCGATTTCGATGCGGTTTTCACCACAAGTTTTCAAATGGCTGCCGTAAAGACATGACGGAGCCCGATTTTTGAGTTCGGACTCAGGTTCCGAAAAAATCGATAATCGAAAAAAATCTGCTTACAGAAGAAATGATCGCAAGTCAACCAAATTTGACACCCTCTTAGAGTCTACCATTAGAAGTGTTGTCCAGAAGTTTCATGACCACGGACCCCTAAACAGCGCGGAAAATCGATAAAACCCCAAAACAGATACGCCCAGATTGCTCCTGAACCGCATGTAGGTTTTTAGCAAATCGACAATAGGTCAACCCTTAAAAATGTTTTTCAGTTTGGGTATTTCCTAAATGCAGATTAATTTAATGTCACGTTATCCGAGCGAAGAAACGGTTCAATGCATGCAGTGGAGTGGAAGAAAACATATGATCTTAAATTCTGGAATGGGTGCAGGGCCATTGAAATTCGGCTTTTTTATCCATGCTACCAGATCTGACTTTGAGCGACAAATGACATATTCGACTTTGTCAACACTTTTGCATTAATCGCGTCTTTACTAAAAAAAAAACCCGCATACGTGCTGAGTGAAAATGGTTCCACCCTCAGCAGTCTATTTTCCAATTCTTTAAACCTTTTCCACTAGCCCAGGCCGCATCCCAGACCCGACGAGGAGATTTTGCGCTAAAACAGCAGGCCTTCCTCCCAATCCATTTCAAAGCTTATGCCGGCAAGCGGTTAGCGGCTTTTCGTTGTCACACAAACCAGACGAACAAACGCTTCATTGCAGCTCCTTGCATTCTCATCGCCGGCATCACGTGCGTTAGAGCCAAGCTGCATATGCAGCAGGCAGCTTGACCCCGTTTACGGCCAAGCCTTGCGCTTGCCAAATCATGCGCGCGTGCGTGAATGCGCGCTAGCATCTTTCATTTTGCGTGACCTCATTCATTGGTCTAAGTCAATGGCCATTGTCCAGGCTACACCAATCAATGACAAGTCACGCTCCGTTTAAATACCTTCAGCGCGGCTGCATCCGCACTCACGTCTTGATTTGATCGCTATTAACGCATCTGTCCTTGGATTAATTGGCAGCTTCCTGCTACCGCAAGTTATCTATTTGCTTAAACGTTCGCATTACCCTCTACTGTGCAGCCCAGTCAAACTTAGCGTTCCATAACTATTTCTACCTTTTCGTAGTTCAGTTTTCCTATTAGACAGTTAACTGCTGTCGCAAGTTACTTCTCTTCTGCCTTTACTACGTGATCCAGTACATCTCAGTGTTTCACTACTTTTTAACCTTCAGCGCTACAACGTTTGGATTGCGTAACCTCTTCCTCCAGCGACGTTTTCATGCTGCCAGAAAGCACGGCCCATAGCTAGGAGAAGCTTTTTCCATACCGCTCCACTGCATTTTTAGTTTTCGTATACAACGAGGTTGCACCGCTTCAGCTTCGGCATCAACTTCTATTCGCTTTCTTACACAGCATTTCTACAACCGTTCAAATAGCTCCTACACGACTAACATCCGCACGTCAGCAACTGAAGAACCCTAACACCGTTAATGTTACACATGCAGAACAGGCGACTGCGGAGGAGCACATAATACCTCCGGTTACAGATGATCATATAGCGTCTACTTCAACATCTGCTTTGCACTCTTCTGCGTGCCGTGGTGATGACTAACCCGGCAGCTCTGCAAAAACACACAGTCGAGGCAACCTTAGCAGGCTTTCTAAAGAAGCCTCACCGGCTAAGGGGAAACGGGAGCAGGATTCCTCTGAGTGCGCCACCTTGGGGTAGAAGCGGATGGCGTCTACTTCAACCTCTGCTTTGCACTCTTCTGAGTGCCGTGGCGATGAGCAACCCGGCAGCTTTTCTAGGCGTGCCAAAATACCATGCCGAGGTAAACTTAGCATGCATTCTAAAAGAGCCTCGGCGGCAAAGAGAAAGCGGGAGGAGGAAACCAAGGTAGAAGCTTATTTGAGGCTTTCCAGTCAATCTCAACGGAGGAAGTGTGTTTAGTCACATGAAACGCTTGGTGAGCGTAACTACTGTTTGTACTGTAAATCAGTTTACACTTACCCATTGAAAAGTAAGAGGAAACTACCTAAACGTACGATTTCTGAATCAAGCACGGGCAACGCCCGGCCATACTGCTAGTATATATATATATATATATATATATATATATATATATATATATATATATATATATATATATATATCGTATTAATAACTATACGTCTTTTACAACAGTTAAATCACATAAATGTTATTTATTTTCTAAGGGATATTGTCAGATTTTATTCTTCTGTGCTCTACACTTTCACCTGTTTGTCGCACCATGTTTATCCTTATTTTAAAACTGGATCTTCATTATAACTGAAATTAAGCAGAGCACATTGCAAGAAGTCTGATTCGAAATCTACCGCTGATAAGTAATCATCGATCGCAGTTTCTGCTAATTTTACCTATTAAATTTTCAAATATGTATACTACACAGTTCTCTCCAACTCTCAGGTGTTCTCAGATAAATTGACTAGTCTATGCTGCAATATAAATTTTATATTTGAGGCTTGTCTTCGTATTTCCCTCAGATTTGCATCAAAATGATTAGCAATCGAACAATTTTTATATAATTGTCTTTTTTGGAAGTATTGATTATATTCCTCAATGCAATTAGCAAATAATGTGTCTGAATGATCGGCGCTGTTAATAGCTGTACTTTTTTAGGATGTAGCCTCATAATTATCTATTATTATTATATAATAGATATATGAACATTTATAAATTTATATCATCCGGTAATATTTTATTTCGTTATGTATCTACGAGAGGCGTTCCTATCTCTCTCTCTATCTATCTATCTATCTATCTATCTCTCTCTCTCTCTCTCTCTCTCTCTATATATATATATATATATATATATATATATATATATATATATATATGCTAAAGAAACAAAAATAAAAAAACATTCGTTGGTTTATGGTCCCAGCATCTGATGAAACCATTTAATATATTGTTCTTCATATTAGAAAGAAATAACAACGCGTTTTTATTACACAGTTGCTATTGCAAACATCCTTCGTAAATACGCATCATTTATCAGCCTTTCTACTCAAATATATATATATATATATATATATATATATATATATATATATATATATATATATATATATATATATATTATGAAATGGACAAAGTCCGACAATTATTTTCAGATATTTTTATTATATATATATATATATATATATGTGTGTGTGTGTGTGTGTGTGTGTGTGTGTGTGCGTGTGAGTGTGTGTTTGCGTGAGCCTGTGTGTGTGTCTGTGTGGGATTGTATGTGAGTGTGTGATAAATTAATGTTCAATTTTAAAATATATCGCAAACATATTTATTTTTGTCTATGGGAAAATGTTACTAGACATTACGTTATGCAATATACGAATTTATGATTTAATTCTAATTTGTAGTCTTTAATATTGTTGCAATTTGCAGTCTATTGATTTTAGCAAACGCTTCTAATGCTAAGCGGATTATAGACTTAGCATTTTGATAATTATTTTAATAAGGATTTATAATGATTGAAGAAAAAATATAGTAATTTCTTTTAAATCTTCTGGGAAGTTAAAATTAATCAGAAGTTTGGAAAGTAGGCAGACTCATTGAAGAATTCATTCTAAATGCAATTTTTATACATTTTGGTGTCTTAATAATATAATTATTGTCACGATGTTAATAGCGATGAAAATGGCTATCTTATTTTTACTTTGACAAAATGGTTAACTTATTTGATATCATACGTCTCGTTTTTGACTGCGTTAAAAATTAAAGCTGATAAGTTATCAGTCGGATGAAAATCATACGTATAGTCATTTGTTGAGAGTCTTCCTCCGATCAATTTGTAACATATCTTTGAGAAACATGTGTTCGATTAGATCACCAGGACCATGTTTCAATGATTAGATGTCTTCCGAGAGTGCCATGCTAGATAGAGTAGTGCGAGGCAAATGAAAGAATGAGTTGTTGACTCCATAATCGAATTGATGGTGGTTTATATAGTGACGAGTGTTGAAGTTGCGTTGATTAGCCTGATCGGTTAGAACACATTTGTTTATGAATTTTTATTATTTCCTTTTGTATCGGAAGTTAGTAGGTTGAGTGAGTCAAAAATTATCCCCAAAACATTAAGCAGGTTTGTGTCCCTTGAATTGTGGCAATGCCGCTTTCGTGGAAGAAAGGGAATTTATACAGCTAACAAAACTCTAAAATATTCTGTATGCATATCTTTTTCCAAATGATGTAAGAATCAGCCGAAATGCATTGTTTAAAGCTAGCAAAGCGAATGGCATCAGTTTAAATAACTTATAAAATAATAAAATTTATATGCGTTTAAAATGACTTATTCATAAACCGATCAGAGAAGGCTGCGCGAATATCAAGACGAATAGAAAAAAATAAGGTAAAATAATGAGTAGCTTAGAAAAATTAAAATTATTAACGCTACTGTATTCCAAAAAACATAGGAATTCATGAAGGCAGTATTACCAGATGAGATAAACTCCCGGCACTTTAATTCGATTAATAGTCACGAAAAACATCGACACGAGAAAGGCGGTTCTAGACTGTGACAAATATGGCATAATCGCTGAAGATATTATTTTCAGAATAATATGTTAATTCCATTAAACATTAAAGCGAAAACATCCTTTTGATGGATGATGCCGTTCATCAAAATATTAGTCGGGACTAATTTAGATATCGGTCGGATATATCAAGTCTAAAGTGGTAATAAGATTACGTCATCTCACCAAACATAAACCGTAAAACTAAATTTCTAGCTACACACTCTGATATACACTTAACTGAATATGAGTTTTGATATGATGTATAAACAAAGCTAAGACT
This sequence comes from Acanthosepion esculentum, assembly GCA_964036315.1. NCBI lineage: Eukaryota > Metazoa > Mollusca > Cephalopoda > Sepiida > Sepiidae > Acanthosepion > Acanthosepion esculentum. The sequence goes on from OZ038475.1 coordinate 107,635,758, forward strand.
CTTGATGCGACTTCTTCTATGTGCCATGTCCCTCCAGGACGTTGACGATCAAGGCTCTCTAAAATGTCCTGTCCTTTGTAGTGCTCAATAACTTTTGTGAGTTTTGTTATCTCTTCTAAACTTTGGTCCGCCATCCATTTACACAAGCTCGTTAAATAGGTTATGCTTTGATTTAATCTGTATATATTGCTCTAAATATGTCCTGTGAGTATCAAACTTTCTAAGTCCCTTTCCCTCATTATTTGCTCCAAAATTACAGCTGTATCTTCCTGACGTTAATTTTCAGTTTCCTTTCCATTTTTTTCTAAAACGTCCACATTGCTCATATATTCGGTCAATTGTATCACCACTATCCTTCTGTAGAACTACATTTCTGCTGTTTCCAGTCACTTTTTCATCTGTGTGGTGATTTTCGGCATTCAGTGCCATATCGGAGGACTAATATTTTGTAATCTTTCAATATTCTTATGTTTTGGTGATTTTTCTTTTATATACGCTCTCTATATTTCTGAGATGTGGTAGTACGTACACTATTTACATAATTCGGACTATTTTCCTCATCTTTGTCGCCATATTTATTACAACGTTTCGGCCGTTGTACGCTCCGACCTTCTTCAGGTGGTTGGAATGTCGAACTGATACCTTTATTTCCCTCACTGGAGTAGACAGTTCTAATTCCATGTACCATGACCTATGGATGTCAGTTATCAGATATTTCCTGTTAATTCCACTCTCCAAGTCCTCCTCTCCCTTAACCAGGTATTGAACTCACACTCTTTGGGCCCTGTCACTGGATCTAACTAACGCCTGTATCTATTGTACCATGTGCCCTATAACTGATATCCATTAGACATGACACGTGGAAATAGAACTGTCTACCCCAGTGAGCGATATAAAGCGTTCAGTTCGACATTCCAACGAACTGAAGAAGGTCCGACAGAACAAAGGACGAAACGTTGTAATAAATATGGCGAAAAATGAGGGCAATAGTCCTAATCATATAAATAGTATCCTCAATACGCTGCTGAGCTTTTAAAATGCAACTTTCGCTATCATAGTGTGCATATCGTTTTCAATGTGGCTCTTATCGTTCTGTTTTAAAACGTTTCTCAGAAATGTAATTTAATGTATGTTTCATTTTGTAATGTGAATATTGGTCTCTTCATTTTGCTAATAACAAAGGATTATGACTTCCTGCAAATAATGTTTAATTTTATCATTCTCGCTTTCCTTCATTATCTTCTGTAAGTGTTATTGTAGTTTCCATTCCTTTTCTATCAACACTGATTCATCTGCATATCTAAGATTGGTGCCGTCAATAATGAACCCTGTTAAGACATCTAATTCTCTAAGAATGGCTTCATTAAATAGATTGAATAAGTCCAGTCAGAAAACAGATTTTATAGGTTCTGGGTTATTCTAATTGCCTTCGCAAGATTTTATAAACATTCCAACATTTCCCATGTCTCTATATTTCGAAACAAATAATGTTTATTTTTATTTATTGACCTGAGAGTTTTATATTGATATAAATGTTATTTATTCGTTTATTACTTAATAAATAGACTCAAATATGAGTATCCATTAAGAATAACGTTTGAATATATATATATATATATATATATATATATATATATATATATATATATATATATATATATATATATATATATATATAAATATATATATATATATATAACATAAAAGGTTCAAACACTAATTTTCCATGGTTATAATTCAGTACATTGGAATAGTAATCACGATGCAATACATCAGACCTAGAAAATATAACTCCGGGTATATTTTTTTTATTTTTTATTTTTATACCCAGAGTTATATTTGCCGATTTCTTTTTGAATTTGTAGGTCTGATCAATTGGATCGTGATTACGAAATCCAATGTAATAAATTATAACCATGGAATATTAGTATTTGAGCCTTTTGTATTCCATTCTTACTCTCTCCTAGACATTGAGTTCTACCTGGATTCTATCCTCTTGGGAAATGATATATATATATATATATATATATATATATATATATATATATATATATATATATATATATATATATATGTATGTATATATATATATATATATATATATATATATATATATATATATATATATATATATATATATATATATATATGTAAGCAAATATGTGGATGTAGATCCGACGGTATGATGAAAATGTGGAAAGACAAAGCAAAATCTGATTATGTGAGTTTACTGTATTTTATTTTGTTTTTTGTTTTGCTGTCAACGTCAGACGTTTCGGTCTAATAGACCATCTTCAGGACATGGTTATTGGAGATATATTTATATTAAATAGAAACAAAAAAACTGAAATTTAATTTTTTTCTGTTTTTTGACTAGTCCTGTATCTATCGTCTCTTCATTTTAACCTAAATTTAATATAAATATGTCTCCAATAACCATGTCCTGAGGATGGTCTATTAGACCGAAACGTCTGACGTTGACAGCAAAACAAAAAAACAAAATAAAATACAGTAAACTCACATATTCGGATTTTGCTTTGTTTTTTTTCACATTTTCATCATATATATATATATATATATATATATATATATATATATATATATATATATATATATATATATGAGATGTGTGTATATGTAATGCGCTTTAGATTAAAAGATGGGAATAATATTAGTTTTAATTTCGGCCGGTAAAATGACCTTAAAACTGATAGATGATGTTATTCACTTGACGTTGTGATGTATTCCGTCATTGATAGATAGATAGATAGATAGATTGATAGGGAGAGAGAGAAAGAGAGAGAGGGAAGTTAGGAACGCGTTACGGCCACAGATAGCCTTTAAAAAAGCAAATGTAAGGATTTTATATGGCAAAGAGTATTTATAAACGAAAGTAATTACGTCAGTTTTTCAAAAATTTCTAAATTTAAGAAACAATCCTAAACATTCATCATTTCGATTAAAAGCTTATGTGAATTATGGACGATGCTACGTGACATCATTTAATTTCTCTTAAACGAATATAAGTAAATGATATTGATTTTGATTTTTATGCAGTTAACATTTAATTTAGTTTAGTTTGGTATTAATTTATGTAAAAACTACATATTTCAGATGACAGGACGTTATGAATTTAACATATTCCTTTACGTTTTTAACACTGAAGCAAAGTAAATGGTTGCCCAAGTTATAAACATTAAAAGAATCTATCTATCTATCTATCTAGCATATATATATATATATATATATATATATATATATATATATATATATTTCTGTCATCCACAGACAGACTGTTTCGCTGTTTCACAGCTCCTTAGTGTGGCTAGACATCCGGTTGTCTCTAGCTAGGATCGAAACCCGATTGAATTTGCGTTAGTCGGGACTTCTCCCACTAAGCCGTCAGCGCACGGTCCGGGATGAAGGTGAATTTTAGCGTGTATATTTTTAGATTTAGATAAACACACAGTGACTGACAGTGACTCAATTCTGCCGAAGAGTCGTGCAATATTAGCTTAAATAGTCACTGTTTACAAATTCACACCTCAAACCAGAGGGCTCAACCGAAATTAATTTTTCAGGAGCTATATATATATATATATATATATATATATATATATATATATATATATATATAGAGAGAGAGAGAGAGAGAGAGAGATAGATAGAGATAGATAGATAGATAGAGATAGATAGATAGATAGATAGATAGATAGATAGATAGATAGATAGATAGATAGATAGATAGATGTAGTTATCTATATTATTTATTCTGATCTTAATTGCTGGTCGCTGATAGTTTTGTTTATTTAATTCGATTTCCAGATAAACAGATAGACAAATCCAAACCGACTGTTTTAGATAGATGGATAGACAGACAGTCAGACAGCAATATAGATAGATAGATACATAGATAGATAGATAGATAGATAGATAGATAGATAGATAGATAGATAGATAAATAGATCGATACCTTTCTGTGTGTGCATTGTATGGATTTCATTTAGACATCAAGAAACTTTTACAAGATAGCCTTTAATTCCCTTGCATTTCCTTTGTTAAATAATATTTTGTATATATTTAGATCATTTCTTCTGCAACAGACATTAATTTATTAAGTAAACCTGGAAATATAACTCGTCTTTTCTTCACATTTATTTACGTTAATTCAATCAGAACTATTAAATACTGTAAATGGTGATGTAATCTGAATATTTATTGCTGACATAAATGCTGAGCACCACATTAAAAAAAACAGTAAAAAACATTAAAGCCAAATATTGTTTAGGTTAAGTCATTATCTGCTCTACCTTGAAAGAGGTTTATACATAATACAGAAATACTTTTACAGTTATTGGAAAGACACAGCTAAAATGTAATAATTAAATATAGGAAGCAGGTTAAAAAATTGAGACTATGGAAAGGCACTTTTCCAGATCTTATAATCAGAGGAGCCTAATGCACAATTACTTTTATTATAAAGGAACGCATTTGTGATTAAATTGAATATTTGTTCTGCCCATTTGCAAACAACAAGTTTCTTCTGTTAATAATTACTTAGTGGCACTTACAAGCGTATTCGTGTTAATCATTAGAAAGAGTTATAGAACAGAGTCTTGAGGAGAATATCTGCTTTGTGAGGAAGTATGCCCGATTGGCATGACAATCCGAATGTTAAGAATAACTTGCGTTCAAACACAAGCAAGTAGGATGAAATGTGTGAATATCTATTAATCAGATACTATAGTTGAAGCACCAGAAATATTCTGATTTCCGTAGTTTTTTTTAACTCTTCTCTGATCTAAATCTGACCCAGTGGGGGATTGTGTGGCACGTGCCTTTCCGTATTTAACAGGAAAAGAAAACAAAAAATCTAGTATCAGTCTATTCGCAATGATTAGTCTCTGCTTATTTCTCCAGTCATGATAAATGTTTGCATCCTCAATGAGACCCGCAATTCTTTGAAAGTCTATTTGGTCAAGTGGAAATCATATGTATCTTTGATTCCTTAAGATGTTGGGACTAAACGATCGGCTATAAAAAGTAACTAACTTCTTAAGCCATGGTTTGTCTTTATAAGTTCCAGTATCTTATAAATTACTGCTGCCATATTTGGGCTGTAGCAGCTGAATTCTTACACTCCAGCCTTGACAGAGTTCAAAATCTTTTAGGCCGTATAATGTGGGTCATGATTCATCTTCCAATCTGTATACACATTCCAACAACGTCTCAAAACTATTGAAAGAATAAGAATATTTAATGACAAATACTTATATGATTTTATTTCATTAAAGACAGTATTTCAGACCGATAGAGTTAGGTATTACTATCCTATGTCCAAGTAGAACAATCTCCAATATTTTCCCAGTATTTCATTTTTAACAGCAATGCTGATAGCATTTTCCAACGTTTTGGAACAAATTCCAGTGTGGATCTTTCTATAAAGTCGTAAACTTTCAGAGACAATGATCTATCCTTATCAATCGTCCTTTTCCTCATAAATTTGATTTTTTCCACACTCTTAAATTTACATTATATGAATCATTCAGAAAGCCTGTACCTTCAGGGGCCATTCAGTGTTTTACTGAGTGAACTCACATGGGGAATACAATAATTTGATTTTATGTGTACGCAATATTAGTATCTTATTTAACAAACTCTTCATAATATTCCTCTTGAAAAGATAATTGCAATAGGGAGGATGTATTTCATTTTCTGTGGGCTTTCTACTTTAATCGAATTATCTGTTGGAAAAATATTTAATACTCTGAATTCTATTGACAATTTAACGATGAATTAGTTGTTTATTTTGTATATATTTTCTAGCTGTGCTCTGCCTCAACGAACATCTTATAAAACAAATTATATCTGGAGTGTGAGTCTTAATAAATGCACGTGAATTAACGAAAAAAAAATTATTTACAAAGCGATAATCGGGATCATCTATATTTAGGATATCAAATTTTAATCTAATGAGAGCTCGTTGTTGATTGTTTATAATGCTTATGTTCCCCCAATAAGGAATGGCTTCGAATGTCACCATGGTCGACTTGTCAAGCAGGTGTTCTGCAATTCTATTTAAGTGTGCGACACTGTTTGGAACTATTTGCAAACTATACCATACATTGACTTAAGCATTGGATTTGAAATTGATATGAAAATATTTTCGGAATTGTATATGGCAGTGCAACAAGGAAGTCTCAGGTCATCGTGAGCAAGGGTTTGGTTACACTAAAATTAAATTATATTCCCGCTATCTCATGTAATCCGTCTCAGAAACTCCAAGTTCCAATCATCAGAGATGTAGTATAAAAGCTAGAGTGGATCTGAGGGTGCTGATGCAGCACAAACGTTTTTCAGCAGAGATGAACTGGCTAAGTTTGCTGACGGGGATACATAGAAAAACACTCAGCAAATGTTCATTGTTTTTGGACACCTGTTTGATAGCTGTCCTGTATTTTCATCAAATGTTTTTACTAATGCAGAAATGAGATCATCCAACCTGCCTTCAAATTCAAGTTTTTAAATACCGCCATATGCCCCTTACACTAGTGATATTTCAGATTTAATTTAATCATGGATTTGATGATCAAAATAGAGTATTTAAACGTTCTGAAGTGCAGATGATTAAGTTATAGAGTAAAGTGTGTTGGGATATAAAGTATTTCAGTGATCTAAATTTGAGATGCCGGCGCGACGTAAGAGTTACGTCAAGGGTTAAGACGAATCGTTATGTCAACTTCAAATTTAAAACCAGGTGCGTTTCATTCACTTTCTCACAACTGCCTACTGAAAGTTAAGATGATATCTCTTCTTCTACAGCTTGAGATTAATAGCAGGGTTGGTAACAAGCCTAGGCGAAAGAGATCTGCGGATTTAAAACCAGTTTTTGGCGGTGCTACCACGCCCAACCCGTAAAATCTAACCTGCTATCCTAAACCACACCAGAAAACCAGAGGTTTTGGTCTTATCAATTATTGCGCTAATGTATAACACATATACAAATGTAGGGATCTTACGTTTATAAATATCATTCGAACTCTTGTTCATTCTGTGCTCGATAACCAATACTTTAGCTGACAATATAAATAGAAAATGAAAAATATATAAATAATAAATAATATGGATGCTATTTAAAAGATTCGTGCATGAGACGCACCTGTTAAGACGGCCGGAAAACATTACGACTAAACGTTGTGTTTAAAACGACAAATTCTCAAATAACATGCAAAACATTCATCGTGTACTGAGAAAGTTTTAGACAACAAGATGGAGACGGAAGTATGTCTGGTTCAAAACAGTCTAACCGGAAAACAAACGAAATAAAACTCGTTCCGAATAACACTTAAAACAATACAAGTGCATTATCTCAGAAGATTAACGCATAAGATAATGGCCACAGATTGCAAAATTAAAAAATATATATAAATAATAATCAATATATATATATATATATATATATATATATATATATATATATATATATATATATATATATTTAGGCGGCCAATCCCCTGTTAGGTATGTCTGATTGAATAAATTACAAATATTATGTGTGTTTATTTTTATCATAATCCTTTCATATTCACGAATATTTTTTCGGATATTACATGATGGTGTTTTGTTCGCAAAATTCACGAGTAAAGCGAAGAGTTTATATTAAAATATAGGCGTTACATCCAATTTTTAAAATATCTTATCATTACGTATGAGTTATACAAAAGAAATAACATTCACATGATGTAATTGTGGTTAACCGTATATTGTTACTTAGAGCTTATAACTGAAATAAATATACGCAGGAATCTTTCGCGTGCCAAACGTTTAAATATATACACTACTGTACTTTTTAACATCTGCTCAATTGTGTATTTTTCTCGAGATTATCTGATATAAAAAGTGTCACTTGTTTGATCCAAAGAAGTGAAAAAACTGTAATCGCACATGACCTTTCCTTTTTCCTTTCGACTTTATGAAACAGACGTCTCAATTCATCGATAATTCAAAGTTTGTTTGATTTTTATTTATCAGAAAATAAATAATCGATCAAGGATTTCTGATTTCTAGATCAATTGATTTCTAGAATTATTATTATTGCTTTTTACAAGTGTCACCATGGAGTTGATGCTACAAGCTATGAAATAAATTATTAATGGAATATTAAAACGAATATTTATTCATTTATAAGTCAATGCGTCATTTTCCATCCAAAGTTTTATAATTTGATCAACAGAATTTACAATTTTGGGATTTTTTGTTTGTGATTGAGAGTGATTTTTTTTAAATTTCCGAAATATTTTTCGTGTAATTTGTTTTCTATCTTCAACTTCATGTACATGTTTAAAGGCGATTGTTTTCTTTGCGTATTTATTATTTATAAACGATGTTTTGTGTGCCCAGTTTCTCTCAGTTTCCAGATTCTATCTATAATCATATATTAGGATCAACACATATTGAAATTGTTTTGTAGATTTTTGGTTAAACAAATTTTATTGAAGTACTGAATTTTTATTTTGGTAAGAAATTGTATTTTGAGTATTTATATCTTTTTATTCTAGACTGTTGAAGGTTCTTAATTAGGACTTCGATTTTTTTCAGGAGATTGAGAGTCCCTAAATCTTTACGTATTCTCAGCATTGGAAGGTCTCCTGGCTGCCGTTTGATCTGGGCTTTCATTTGCACGGGACATTTTTCCTTGCCGCAGCCTTGGCTCTTTTGATTACAATCTGGTCCTCTGTTTCAGAGATTTCATTTTAGGAGGCATAATACTGCCGCATGTGATAGGCAACAATAAACTACAGAAGAACTCAAAATTGATAGCTGCATTTAAGTAGTGCATTAATATTTAATCTTATATTTTAAAATTTCAAAGATAATTATTCTGCAGCCACTTTATTTAAATACAGTTTGATGTATGTAGGTCCTTATTTTCCTACTAACAATTATTTTTAATTTAGTGGTAACTTTCGCTGGATTTCCGGGTTAATTTCAATTATTCCCAAATTTATTTCCAAGGTATACAAATTGTTATCGTACAAAAAAAAATCGTCGCAAATTATCATGTAAAAATCGCCGAAAACAATCGCAATAATGAATACTTGCAATCCAAAAGTGCAGGATTGTGTGTTAGAATCGGGCCAGGATTATTTTTTTTAATGTCCTCAGGGAGTCGACTTTTTTTTAAAGGTACTATATGTATGACTACAGCCTCGGGGAGCGAAGCTGAAAAAGTGTGAAACACTGACACACTGACATTCGCATTCATATAGATTATTGGAATATTATTCATTATATACCAGGAAACATGCTTCTATATTCGTCCTAGCTAAAGAACGCATTAGAAATGATTTACTCTATAACTTTCATAAAGGTATCATTGTAAGGCCAGCGGTTCAGTTCATCCAGTGCGCTTATGGCGTCGATTAAGTTGCAACAGATGCTTTTCTCGTTTGTTTAAGTGAGTGTTAGCCTCGAGAAACTATCAAGGGCGAGTAGTCCAAAAGATATCTATTCTGAGGGTTTCGATGGTGCTGGGGAAGTAAATCTTGCCACTACATCTAGGGAACTCAATGAGATATTTAAAATTAGTTATACGACTGTTCTATGCGAATTGAAAATGATTGGATAGATTATAGTCTAAATAAACTGGGTAGTGCGCAAACCAGTAAATCGTCAGCAATATTTCGATTGTTGCAAGTCATTTTGTACACGGCAATTTCAAATGCACTTTTTGGAGAGACTGGTTAATAGTTATGCGAATATCCTTTATCAAAATGTTAAGCAACTTCGTTAGCAGATCAGTCGAGGAAACAGACCTGCACAGCCACCGAGAGGAAAACTTCATTCAAAGAATGACATGTTGAAAGTATAGTGGGATAATCAAAGTATTATCCGTTATGAACTGTTAGACACGACTCAAAAACATCGACGCTGATCTCTATTATCAAGTATATTACAGCTTTGTATACAAAATCCCTGCTTAGCATAGAAAAAGAGTCATCCTCCATCACGATAATGCTTTTTTTCACACTAAATTATTGAGTGTAGGTCCCTTAGATAAACTCGGTTGGAAAACATTCCTCATCCACCATATTCAGCTTACTTTGCTCTCTCTTTGATTATCAATTGTTTAGTGGTTTGCAGAACCATTTCTGTGGACTAATGTTAATATCAAGAGAAGACCTTGGACATTGGGTTGTCTCTTATTTCACACCAAATCCTAAAGCATGCCACAAAGGTGATATCTATAAACTTGTTGACAGGAACGTTTCTTATCCATGGCGCAATGGAGAAAGTAGTGATTTGATGATTATTATTATTATCAAAATCTGTAATATTCAGAATAAATGGTACAGAAATCAATTTTATAAATGAAAAACTTTTGTATAATAGTATATTTCTTATGTAAAACAGAGATATTTTTTTGCAACGACATTTTGAATTAATTCTATTGTAGATCAAAAATGAAAATGAAGACTCATTAAAGATACTATGCAGACATGAGTAATGCGGTAAAATTTATCGAAATGCTACCTTTTGTGAAATGGGAAAAGTATTCAAGAAACTGAGAACAATCTAATTGTTATATCCCGTGCTAGTAGGAATATATACTTGAAACCTAAGGTGGATATAATGAGTAAAGTTTTATTGTAAAAACAATTACAATAAGAATAAAGGTAACCGTTATGAGGAAGTTCATCGCAATTCAATGCAGTACTGAGTGCTGTTACTGGAAGGTCGGTAGTTCTCGCGTAAGTCTGCGTCGTACGCAACAGATTCCAGCTAGAATCTGTAGTCCGTTGACTTGCAGATACGTATAGGTAGATACTACCTATAGTGTAGTCACTCATGGGTGGGGGTGACCGGTTATTCCATTACATCAGTAATATAGCATAAAAAATAAAGATCTTGGATACAAAAATAAACAAAAACATTACCTCTATTTTCCAAACTTCGAGAAAAATTATTATCTTTTTCAGGAAAACACCCCCAGTATTCTCTTTATACATTTGCTGCTTAGACAATAGGTTATTCGATCATCTTGGCCATCACTTCTACAACCGTCAAATAGTGCTTGCTATATCATAATCGCTTCTTTATCTTCTGATCGACTAGAAAACAAATGGGGTTGAACAAAACATTTGAAGAATGACTAGTGGACCACTTATTAAGTATGGAATAATCGTTCAAAGTTCTTGACCAGCCAGTTTTGGAATGTAGAAAAAACGAGTAGAGACTAAATCAAGGAATAGACCATTCATTTGTGCAGCGTTATTGAAGACGAGTCAGCAATGGAAAAGTGGGATATGCTGACTTGACCATCGTTTCTCACAACACTCATTTAACATCTCATGTAATATGAAGTTGAAGTATATAAACATGGACACCACCGTGCTAACTGAGCAGAGCCAGCAGGATTCCTCCTGATCATACTGATATCTCCAACGAGTAAACAATTTCTGAAATGATAGGTTTGGCGTCTGAACTGAGCCTTGCGCGTGTTATCATATACTGTGTCATATTAGAAGATTCTAGGTTAATAATCTTGACAGGAGTGAAAAGTGATTGTTAAAATGCGGTGAATGCGAAGTAATCTACTTCGTCTTCTCTTTATGGGTGGCAGAGGTTTTTTTTTCCCAAAATAAGTGCACGTATGTGAATATATGCTGAAATGTTCCTGCTCAAACACACTAACACAATCTATCTATCTATCTATCTATCTATCTATCTATCTATCTATCTATCTATCTATCTATCTATCCATACATACATACATACATATAAACACACATATGTATATATGTGTAGGTTTGTCTATGTGTGTATGTATGTGTGCGTGCGTGCATATATAGAAATTTTATTGAATTTTCAGTATTGTTGTGAGAACATTTATATGGTTCGGCAATATATATATATATATATATATATATATATATATATATATATATATATATATATATATATATATATATATCCACCAATTGCACCACACTATTAGTATCTACATCATGCTTATACACATATACTTAAAAGCACATATGTAAAAAAGGATTATATATGTACATATATAATATGTACATATATATATATATATATATATATATATATATATATATATAATACTTCATTCCATATATATATATATATATATATATATATATATATATATATATATATATATATATGCATGTGTGCGTGTGTGTGTATGTGTGTGTGAGTGCGCGCGCGCTACCTACATCAAAAGGCCCGTCATTCCTACTGAGAATATTTTATGGCCATATTTGCAATCCCATATCAACGGAGAAAATTTGGTAGGTCCTTTTGCTTTTATTTATATATTTGTGCTACTTTATTTGAAAAACGTCTTTTTTGTCTATAGACTGAATAAGAACCTATATTATCAATACTGCTCATCTGGAAGTGAAGTCAAAGAGGAGATGAAAGCATTCGAGGCCAAAGAAAAGTCTTATATTATAACTGATTTACTAAACCACTGATTTAGTCACCGTGGCTGTTGTAAAACGAAGACCTACGAAATGCAATAGAGCCAAATGTTTCCAGTTTTTGATACAAAATAAAATGAAAATATATATATATGAATGAACAAAAAATATAAACCGTAACAGATTAAAAGACGACATTTTTTATTCAAATGATAAGAACAAAATATTTGCTTGTGCAAAACAAAAGAAAGAAAGGGTTTCTATCGATCTTTTGATAAGTATAATGCATAACAGAAATCGATAATTCTATAAGCGGAGACAGACCCAATAAAAGTCATACACTTAAATCGATAACATATTAGTCTGGCACATCTATTTTTAGAGACGATCTGTAGTTTTGCTTTATTTGAGATGAAACCAAATAAGATTTTCCTGTCTTCTTTGGTCTCAGATCGATATGGTTATTGACTTTGTTTATTTTACCAGCTGCATGATCGCCTGCAATACCCCATCTTTCTCGCACCATATGCATCTTAAGATTTGGGGGGACTTCTGGGTTTCCTTTTTACATCGGACAATGATGGAATCCTGAGTAGTTGCCAGCTTTTATTTATTGCAAAAGAAAGTAAGTTAACGAATATTTATTTTCTATTTTTTTTTAAGAACTATACATAGCAATAAGACAAGACTCATTTAACCAGAACATTACGGGTCAAGTTATATTTGGTAACAATGATCAAATCAACTTAAGACAATGTAATGTCTCCCAGGGGTAAAAAAAGTCATTTTCAACAAAATCGAAAAGACCGGAGCAGGTTGGCATAAAGTCCTATCCTTTTCGTAAAAGATTGACATCAATCGAAAAATTTTACAGAATATGTAAACACTCTATAATAATTGTGATGCTCGTGTATCCCCCATATATATATATATATATATATATATATATATATATATATATATATATATATATATATATATATATATATATATATGTATATATATATATATATATATATATATATATAATCATTTATGTTTTTTTCATTTTTGAAAATCATTTATTCTACATTCAACATCATCACTTGATAAGACACTGGGAGTGTTGAAACAAAATGGCTATTTTTGTAGTGATTTTATAACATATTTATGTTATAATATTTAAATAAATTATTATATCTGCTCTACTCTGTATTGAGCACTCTTTAAAGAATAATAATTGTTGGTTATGGGAATTTACTCCGCATATACCAATCCCACACCTGTGTGTGTGTGTGTATATATATATATATATATATATATATATATATATATATATATATATATATATATATATATATATATACACTTACATACAAACATACATATATGTGGGGTGCGTCTGAGTGTGTCTCTCTCTGTCTCTCTCCATATCTATACATATATATATATATATATATATATATATATATATATATATATATATATATATATATATGAGTGTGTGTGTGTGTGTGTGTGTGTGTGTAAAAGAATTAATGTGAGTAAAAGTTTGTCACTTAGCTGACTGATATTACCTTCAGCATCCCGACTCCAGAGTTCCGTGGGCGGACCTGTCTGTCCTCACTTCAAAGGGTATCAGCAATATATATCGACTGAGTTCAAAGCGCCCATGCAGCATTCTGTGTGTTCTGTTATTCTCCACCCATCCCACAGACTAATCGTTGCATTCCTCTCACTTCTACATCACTATTACTATGCCAGACGTTCGGACGAAACACATTCCTTCGTTGCCCCTGTTCAGAACTGTCATGTCGTGTTCAGCGTGGCAAACCACTTCCATCCAGTTCGTGTTACTTTGACAAAAGTTCCAGCTAGATAGCCTATTTCCCAGAATCGTTAATGTGTGGATCAAACACTCGAGTGAATACTTCCCTGACGACTACAATCGTAGTCTCTTGAAGACGATAGCCAACCGATATCATACTTGTCGTCATAATACTCTCTTATTTTCTCCTCTCTAATCCATTGCAATCTCAACCAGTAACCCATCTACGTTGAGTGACACTTGTTCCTTGCATTTGGTGAAGTATTAGCAATAATATCGCTCAAATAAATGCCTAATCGGAAAAACGCCGAGTGATGCGTTTCGTTCCGAGAAGGACTTTTTAATGCGTTTAAAGACTTTCAAGTAGCCATATGCTCGTTACGTGATAAGATACTTAATTGATTAACTCAACGGTCTAATGCAAAGTATCCTCAAATATCAATTTTATTTTAAAATAAAACTCGCCAAAATCTAATCAGATAGAAGGACAAATTGATAATCTAAACTGTATTCATACAGAAAAGTAGAAAATATAAACCATATGCGGAACATTGGGTAACAACTATGATTTCAGAATGTCAATGCTTTTGCCTTTTATCGTTTAATAGCATATTCCCATTTGTATTGTAGATTTAATTAATGAAGGGGTCGGTATTTTGATCGCGTCAACAATCAATGTTCTGGTTACCTACAAAGAATAAGAATCCAATATTTTTATGCTATTTAAACGAGATGTTAACGAAGAAGAAATTACTTTTACCAATGATATTTGTCGGTTATTGAACGAAAGAATTGTACCGGAATTCAACTTAGCTGAACGATTTTGTCTTTCCGAGCCGCTATCCCTTACTGTACCCGTATATAAAGTAGAACATAATTAGGGGTATATGGGTTTCTGATTGCTGCAGTCGTACATTTATTTTTATTGCAAAATGCCAAATCATCTATTTCTTTATATTCGTCACCCCACGATGCAAAATTAGTTATGATCCATTCCAATATGCATTACATTTTCAGTTTTAGGTTTAACCAGCTTATCTCTTCTGCATTAGTCATGGGAAATCTTCGAAAGGAAAATCCTCATGGCGCTTCTAGTATGAACACTAACGACATTAATTGGATTCTACTGCATCCATAAACATTCTTTACATTGATCAGTTGCGGATTTAATATCATCTATTTTCTAACCGTTCGCTCATACCTAATTGGATTTGTTAATTATAAGAGAAAAGTGTCTTGCTTCCAAAAACACGACACAGAAACCGGTGAAATCCGTCTGTACTAAAGTTACAAGACAGTGAAACAGCTATAACTTCTGCACTACATAAAAAATGTCAGGAAGAACAATTGGATGCCAAAAGAGATGTCCAATTCAATTACACGATTCATTTATCAGAAATCCCTTTAACTATTATGTATGGATTATTTGTATAATTTTTTTCTGGTTTTACAACGTAAAATCTTGACTTATTTTCTAAGAAGTGACAATCCGCCATAATTAATATTGATTGCTACCCCTTCTTATGCTGTCATATACTTATTTTATTGAATTACATTTAATTACTCTTTTATTTGGAATATAATTTTACAAAAGAAAACTTTATATTATTCTGAGAGAATAGTGTTAATAATTTTGTATTTTATTTAGATTGGTGACGTGTGTTCGTATAAAACTTCTGTAACGAGTCAAATGAACGGATATAGGACGTAATTTCTAGACAATCTCATAGCCAATTCGTCTATATTTAACGATTACTAAGGCCTATGCAACAAGTAAACATTTTAAAAACGCAGTTATTTAAATTTTGTCAAATGCAGAATGCATTCATTAAAAAATCAAGCCTAGAGAGAAAGATAAATAAAATTAAAATTAACAGAATAATTTAAATTCTTACTTTTAAAAAAGGTAGAACCTACATACGGACTTTACTGTACAAACACCCACTACATACACACACGCACACACGCACCCTAAATACACCCTACATACATACGCAGGCACGCACGCACGCAGGCACACGCGCACACACACACACACACACACACACACACACACACACACACACACACACACACACACACACACGTTCGCCTTAATGTCTTCGACAAGATCCAGAGACGGATATGCAATGGGGTTGGTCCTGATCTGGGATCTCGTCTACAGCCACTCTCACACAGACGTGCCGTCGCTTCCCTCTGTCTTTTTCTATAAATATATTCCCGGTAATTGCTCCGATGAGCTACTTTCGCTAGTTCGCAGACGGCATGAATTTAAGCGTGCTACTAGGCTGGCATCACGGTCCCACCATTTTACTGCTGAAACCGTTAAATGTGGCCGTCTTTTCTACTCCAAAGTTTTCATGACCCGTACCTCCTGTCTGTGTAATTCCCTTCCTATTACTTGTTTCCCTCATAGCTATAATCTCCAACTATTCAAATGTAATGTCAATCGACATCTCCAGATGCCCTGACATATTCCCTGTCCTTCTCTTCATCCTTTCCTCCATCACGCCTTCTTACTCTCACTCCCACTCTGTACCCATTGCGTTGAGTGGCATAAAGAAAATAAACTTAA
Organism: Acanthosepion esculentum; assembly: GCA_964036315.1. Taxonomy (NCBI): domain Eukaryota; kingdom Metazoa; phylum Mollusca; class Cephalopoda; order Sepiida; family Sepiidae; genus Acanthosepion; species Acanthosepion esculentum. Next base: position 107,652,583 of record OZ038475.1, read on the forward strand.
TACCTTTTACACATGTTATATTTATTACTGTGTATTAAATCATTGACATATCGAAAATTGTTTTTGTTAGCGGAAATTTATAACAAATTGAACACGCCGATATGTACATTTCATATAACCCCTTCTGTGATACAATTTCAATATACTTACTTTTCTCCTCCTCTCCAATTACGCTTCGAATGTGCGTTTATTTATTTTTAAATAATAAAGCGTTAGGAAATTATTTAGCCCGAATCACCTGAAGATACCGAAAGGCTGAAAACAAGGTAGAGTGATCGGCTGATCTTCTAAGTTTTAAAATGGCAAAGTTCTGCATGTTAAATTTTTATTCTATATTTTTATATGTGTATCGAGGAATTTTAATGCTATTGTTTCCTGGTCTAATTTAATTCTGATCAATAACTATATATATATATATATATATATATATATATATATATATATATATATATTTGTGTGTGTGTATTAGCCCACTTCAAAAGTATTGGAACGGCAAGGCCAATTACTATGTTACTCTTGTTCACTGAACACATTTATCTTTAAGAACAAAAAATGTACATGAGAAAAGTGTTCAGAATTTCAGTTTGAATTTCTTAGTATTTACATTTAGATGTGTTAAACAGCTTAGGACATGTCGCCTTATTTTATCAGATCACCCCATTTTAAGAGTGCAAAATAAAGTAACAGACAGTCTTAAATTAAATAACATTTAATATTTGGGTGAATAACCCATGTTTCCAATAAATGTATCAATCCTGCGAGCCACTGACATCACTAATCTGTTGCAATCTTCCTTCCGAGTGTATTTCCAGCCTTTTAATGCAGACTTTTTCAGTTCTTTTTTTTCGGTGGCTAATGCCCGTTGATTGAGTTAACCAGTTTAAAACTTTGTCTCCACTTTGTTGTATTGGCAGTATGCTTTGTGTCATTATTCTGTTGCATAATACACTTTATCCCCACTAATTTCGAAGAATTTATCTGTAAATTGGCAAAGAATTTTTTTCTGTAGACTTATGAATTCACACTGCTGTTATTATCATGAATTACTTCATCATATGAATGAACCTATTCCAGAAGCAGCTAGACAAGCCCCGGATTGAATCTTTTTGATCATAAGCATATTCATTTCAGTTCTGCACACTTTTGTCTTTCTATCACTTTGGTAGAAATTAGTCTTAGTTTCGTTAAACCATAAAACGTTCTATCAAGACTAGTGTCACTAGTGATACTACCTTACAAATTCCAATCTGTCATTCCGATTCTTACTGTTGATTGGGTGTTAGCATCTTGTAGTATGGACTCTGTATTTTTTGCCCTCGAAGTGTTCTTGGAATGGTGGATTGTGAAACTGTCACCACTGCACTGTGGGGCTTGTTGATTATATAACTGACAGTTTTCGTTGGGTTTACCTCACAGCTCTCACAATGTTTTCTCAACATATACTGTTATTTTCCTTGGTCAACCTGTTATATTTCTATGCACGACTAATTTATTTCTTTTTCATGGCATTCCAAAGTGTTGTGTTGGCTATGGCCAATGCTTGTCTAATGGCTCTGATCGATTGGCTTTTCTCCCATAGTCAGCTCGCTCGTCATCATGTTGGTTTCTCCTTCTTAACCGGAAATGACATTTCTACAAGTGAAACCCAAGGGTAAAATCAAAAGGAAGTTATTCAAAGCTATTTAATGTTTCAACAATCAACCTAAATATCAAAACCTGAACAACAAGAGTCACCTGTCAGTCACGTGTTCCAATATTTCTGCTCATTTGAAAATGGGTAGCTTCAAACAAAATTTGGTACTTCCCATGTTGTTTAAGACATTTAAATGTAATTACCAAGAGAGAAAAAAGCGAACACTTGTCTTATATTCACCGTTTGTTCTTTTTAAACTCAAGTGTCAACAAAGACAAAGGATTAGCCTTACCATTCCAATCCTATTGGAGGGGACTAAGACATATATACATACATATACACATATACACACACACACACACACACACACACACACATACATATATATATATATATATATATATATATATATGTATATATATATATATATATATATATATATATATATATATATATATATATATATATATATATATATATATAATGAAATGGACTAATTCCAATAATTATTTTGTTATAGTTTCTGTTTATATTAATAGATACAGATATTTAGGGAAATTCTCTGTTTATAATAAGCAGTATTATCAAAATATCTCGGATATTCAGGTAGGTAAATGTTGTTAATACTATTTATTATAAACAGAACATTTATTTAAATATTTGTATCTATGAAAATAATGTATAAACTCTAGTAGATATATATATATATATATATATATATATATATATATATATATATATATATATATATATAGCGAGAGAGAGAGAGAGAGGATGGATGAGCAGTGGGAAGGAATAAACAACAATGAGAAATAATTTCCAATATGCGCGCAAAACAATTTGAAATGCAAAATATGAAAACATAGATGACAATCTATCCTTCCATACTAATACTCTACACATTCAATGCACACGAAAATCCAGCAAAGAACACCACTAACCAGACATACCAAACATGAAGAACTGTGGTAGTAAGTGATATAAGACCTAACCTCAACCCAAATATCCTTGCCAATGTCCGCGGGGAAATTGTGCGAAACGAAAGACTCTGAAATGCAGATACAGGTAAGATCAAATTAGATATAAGATAGAATACTATAACCCATCACTGAAACTGTAAAGAGATGAAAGTAGAAATATGTAATATGACAGAGGATGAGGTAAAATCTAATACAAATGAAATACGAAATAATCTCCCGGGAAATATATTCGAAGAATATACCTGTGACATAAGCTGCTGTTACCCAGACGATGTCACTGAAGATGACTCCAACAACGTTAAGTTAGATTTCCTTGAGAAACCACAAAGCTGAAATAACCGAAGCGAAAAACCACGTCATTCAAGTACTCAGCAAAGTAAATCTCACACAATTGTCAGACAGAGACCAGCTCCCAAAAATTCATATGACGAAGTCCAATTAACACATTGCGCAAATATACAACTCTGATCAGGAAACACTTTTAACGGATAAACCACCGGGAAATATCACAGAAGTTAACAACGTCATATACGCAACAACTTTAGCAGCTACTGGGAATCTTAGGCTCAAGAAAACGTTGAAAAAAATAGCAGATATAGAGAGCCAGATTGGAAGGCAAAACTGATTAAAAAAATAAAGGAAATCAGATGTGAGCTTTCTATATCAGATCAGCTCACTAGAAAACCAAATGTCTCCGCAGGCAAGTGCAAGATGATTAAGCGGAAATATAAAATTAAATCCCTAATTGAAATTCCACAAATAAAAGAAAATTCTCAAACAGAAACTTCAGTTAAAAGCACAGAGAGCAATAAGATACGAAAAACGTTGTAGGTTCTATCGCCAATATAAAATATTCCAAACGGACCGTAAGAATTTTTTCAGGGAAATTTAGAAAACATTTATACATGTCGAAAAGCCACCATGTATTGACAATGTGCAGACATTTTGGGAGAATCATTGGAGCAGCCCCAAGGAATATAAACCAAATGCAGAATTGATCCAACGTGAAGAACGAATGCTGGATACACCAATGCAAGAGTGGGGAAATATAACCACAGATAATGTTAGGCAAGCTCTAACGAAACCTCAAAAATGAAAATCCCTAGGCAATGAGAAAGTGCCCAATTTCTGTCTCTATCATCTTTTATCAATCCATAAAACCCTTGCAAAAACATTATCAACATGTCTCCCCACAACGTATGAGTGTGCAACATAGGCATGGATTTCGGATTAGATAAATGTGCAAAAGTAATATTCAAGAAAGTTAGAATTATCTAAACACCCTCAATGGATTTATAATTTGTCACAAAGATTAGGGAACTGAAACAAGATGAAGCCTATAAGTACCAAAGAATTACCGAAGGAGATGGTAGACAACATACCCAAATTAAGGAGAAGGTAAGAAAGGAGTACAACAGGTGTGTTCGTCTGATACTAAATACAAGCTGAATTAAAAAAAAAAAAACAGAATATTAACCATAAACACCTTGGCTGTCCCTGTGGTGCAATACAGCTTTAACATCCTTAATTGGACCACAGCTAACATTAAGCAAATGGATGCCAAAACCATAAAGCTTCTCACTTGCTACCGTATGCATCATCCCAAAGCTGATGTTGGTTGTCTGTATGTGCCCAGATCCGAAAGAGGCACAGGATTAGTTCAACTAGAACTGTCCTACAAATCTACAGCAATTGGCCTTCAAAGACACCTACAAACTACAGAAAACTGGATAATGATATGTGTTAGATTACATAAAAGTGGTAAGCATCATTATTCCGTAATAAAAGAAGCCAAAAATTTCAAAATGGAGTTTCAAGTGGATGCCGATATACAAGTAAAGCACAATACACCAACTGAAGCTGCCAAATACATAAAAAAAAGCAAAGACAAATGCCACTGACCATATACAGAAACAATGGCAAGGTAAACCACTTTAGGGCCAATAATCTGCCCGTACCAAACAAGCTGATGTAGACAAGCCCCGTACCCATCAGTGGCGACGTAGTGCAGGTTTAAAAGCTGAACTGCAAGGCTTTATGCTTGCTTCACAGGACCAGTGTCTCTTGATTAGAAATTATCAAGCAAACATACTAAAATATTGTTTTAGCCTAAAATGCAGGCTCTGTGAAATAATTGGTCATCTTGTATCAAGTTGCACGATATTGACACGCATTTAATATAAAAGCCAGCAAGACAGATTCGGCCAATATGTGCATTGAAATATCTGCAGTTTCTACGGAAAGGAAACTGAAATAAATTGGTATGAACACAGTCCAGACCTGTTACAATTTTATGGGACTACACAGTACACAGAGATAGAACAATCAAAGCTAACGATGCAGACATTGTTATTAGAGACCGCAAACAAAATAAGTACCTCCGAATTGATATAGAAGTCACTGCAGATAGCAATGTATATTTGAAGATATACAAAAAGCTATCAAAATACAGGGTCCTTGAAATCGAAATCTCAAAAATGTGGCACATGGGAACATCAACAATCCCCGTTGTATTTGGACCCCTCGGATTGGTTGGAAAATATTCCAGTAGACAAATTGAAGTGATTCCTGGAGGCCCACGCCTTAATGAAATACAAAAAAATGTTTTCACGAATACGGCCCTCAATTTCCTCGGGCTTTATTTATGTAATATATATATATTGTCAGTGGAAAAATTTGTAACCTTAGGTCTCTGGGAGGGACCCGGAACGAAATGTGTACACACCAGTAATCCAAGGAAAAAAATAACAATGTCTATAATCGAAGGAGTTATTCGTTTAGCTTAAACTCTCAGAGGAAATTAGTACTTTTGATTTTTACTCATTTTTTTCTCTGGTAGAGAACGTGGTTTCTTTACTCCATTAAATATACGGTGTTAGAAGAAAATAACGTAGCTGCTGCTGATAGTTTTTAATACAAAGGAATAATATCTGAGTTATACATTACGACCTTGTTAAAATGATCGTAGCTCTTATTCTGGGTTTGGATCGTTGTTATAACTTATGAAATAAACAATACTTTCAAGATAAACAATCCAAAAACGTAAGTTAATAAAGAAAAAAAAACATATACTTCATTTCGGAAGTTTTATGTTTGGTATCGCTAGCTTAAATAATATATATATATATATATATATATATATATATATATATATATATATATATATATATATATATATATATATATACATATATATATATATAACGTAGAGAAAGAGAGAGGGAGATTTTTGGAGAGATGTTTCATGGAATAATTTAGACAAAATGTGTCTACTTATTTCTTATTTTAAATTGGATCCTTTCATTTTCCGTACAAGCTCTTTGGTGTCATTATTTAAAGGAAGAGAGAAAATTTCCCTGTTGATAAATATTATTTTATTCCGAATACTTTCAACATAGCACTATATCATCATCAAGGTTTTGTTTATTTCGAGACAAATATTGTAGTGGTCATCATTTTCAAAGATAAAATTGCTGTGTTCATGTGAAACTTAAAATTAATTGTGAAGTGAAGAACTCACAAGTACTAACACATTACATCTTCACTTCAAAATTGAAAAATTGACTTTCAGATGAACACTTTTTTGTCGCTTTGAAAATGATGAAGACAACAATATTTGTTTCAAAATAAACAAAGTTTTCTGAAACACTTCTGGACGGACACTTTGCTTAAGTTGGTGAATGCTTTTATAAATTTTTTCTTAATTCCATCATAGCTGTTCTCAGGTTTTCTTTTTTAAAAGAACTTTCACTTAAATGCTTTCCACACATAATAATCAAGAGGTTTGCAGTCTTGGGAGTTACGTGGCCAGAAGTAAGTGGTGAAATGTTTTTCTGACAGCCATGACTGTGTTCAACTGCTTGTGTAGCATGGTGCAGCGTCATGTTACCAGTTATAAGGTCTTTCAGCAGATATGCTCTCGTCCCAGATCACCACTACCTCCTGACGGATGGAATCAATTATCAAACTTATAACTTAACAAAATTTGCAACAATTTAAAAAATATATGCAAGGTTATAGCAGGATATTAAAACGAGAGTAAATCTTAGTCAGAAGAGGATTTTTTTTATTTTTTTCATCATGAAATGTTTAATAATAAATCATGTCTCAGTTCTTTTAATCATGTATAATAACTTCCTCTTATATAAAACGCCAAAAACTACTTTTGGGAGCAATTAAAAATTACAAATGTTCGCCTCAAAACTATGAAAAATAATGTCTATATACATATATATATTTAAAGACATTTATATATATTATGTTTAACGTTCTTTTTATAGATACAAGTATTTAAGCAAATGCTCTGTTTTATAATAAACAGTATTAAATAACATTTACCGGCCTGACTGTCCGAGAAATTTTCATAGAAAATTTTCGCTCTCCGACAGGAATCGAACCTGTATAATATACGGAACCATCATTTCGCGTGATGTGTATATGGTTCCGTATATATACAAATGTATTTAAATAAATTGTCGGACTATGTCCAATTCTTATATATATATATATATATATATATATATATGAATTGTGGCCGTATTTACGATCACAGTGGAATAATAATTGCCAATGAAGCTTTAGTGTTTGTACCTTTTATACAAGAATTATTGCTCTGTTTCTAAGATGGAGCTCTCCCTGGATTTATATCCTTTTGGAAATATCCGTACTGATCCCTAACGTTATCATTATATATATATATATATATATATATATATATATATATATATATATATATATATATATATATATATATATATATATATATATTTAAAGCCTTAAAATGTATACACATATAGATTTAAATGTATGAAGAGCTTAGTATAAAAAAAGTATACCAAATACTTAAATATTGAAAAAGCCATGGATGAAGTAAATGAAGAACAAAGCAGAATAAGAAGGCCAAGAAACAGACATACAAAAATGAAAGGAAGATACTCTGGGAAAATAAGATGAGACGTCGAACCAATGGTAGAAATCTTGTGTGAATGTGTGCATCTGTAAATATGTGTGTGTATTTGTGTATATGTGTATGTGTCTGTCAGTCTCTGTGTATGTGTGTTTGGCCGTTCCTGCAAAGAATATTTTGCGATTAGTGAGGGTGTGATGATGCAGAAAAAATAATATGTCGTGGCGAGAACGTATAAAAAACACTCGAATAAACACGCGCATGACAGAAAGCCGATTACAAGGATGTTTTTCCTTCATCTTTGAGCGAACCATAAATTGATTAGCGTCGAAAGAAGGCCATTTGAATTCTTTTGAGCAGTGCGTTGCTCAGAAGTGTAAAAGCAACGTGACAAATGGCACCCTCCATGAAAGTTAGAGCGATACGCTAAAAGAAAACATGGTTTGTCAATAACTTTTGAGGATCACCGCAAGCATTCTTTTGCTTCTTACATGTGATTCATGTTAATCACGTAACATTTTCTATAGTTTCATCTGATCGAATTGACTAAGTGTGAGAAAACAGGCATTTTGGGAATTTTTAAGCAGTGCAATCAAATAAAGGGAAGATCGGTAAAAAAAGTTGACATTGCACGAATGACATATGCGTGGAAGAATATATATATATATATATATATATATATATATATATATATATATATATATATATATATGACCAGTAATGCGTATAGTCAGAGATCTTTTATTTAAATATGTTTATTTAATAAAATGAAAATAAAAGTAATAGTTATAAATTGTTTGTAGAATTTCCCCTGGGTCAGATATTAAGCGTATTGCTCGTTTCGGGTTGAGGAAATTTATGAACTGAATATGCAGTATATTCTAACTGTCGATATTCTATCATATATATATATATATATATATATATATATATATATATATATATATATATATATATATATATAGAGAGAGAGAGAGAGAGAGAGAGAGAGAGAGAGAGAGATAGATAGATAGATAGATAGATAGATAGATAATACTGCTTTAGCAAAGCTACGATAAACAGCAGCAATGGTTGGATGACCCGGATGCCTTCGGGCTGGAAACGCAAACTGATACAGCCACCCAGCCTCGCGTCTGTTAATATTGCGCGGCATTATGTAAAAATCATAACTTTCTGCTCACGATATGTATATTTTGATATTGTTACACGAAACAATTCTGAATTAACTCACAGCTACTCACGTTAAACTTTGAGGGACCACTAGCCATAAATGTACACGAATGACAGATGTAATTTAGTCTCAATGGCAACACAGCAGCATCTACTATAAGATTTATTTAAAGTTTATGAATAAAAACCTAAGAATTTGCGGTCATATATTCATATGAACTTTTGTCCTTGTTTTGGTACAATGAAACCGCCCACAAATTTGTCGTTAATCAACTCTTCCGTCGGTCAACTGATGTTGATGTGTCGACCGCTTGGTTCCTCATCTGCCCTGCCTACGTTGTATTCTTTGATCACAGAGCAGTGAAGATCAACTTTTCGTCCGTACTTAAGCGATGAATCAAGTTGACGTAACCGTGTTATGAAGAATGACAAGGTTAATTCCACCTGTGAAAATACAAATATCACAACAAATAACGAAGGGTGTTGGCTTAATTTTCAGTTGGATTATATTGTTGCTGATACAACGAAATGAACACTTCCTGTTAAACTCTATTGTGTCTTGCTTTTAAAAGTTGCAAGCCATTAAACATTCATACGAGATATTCGTCGGGAATTCTCATCAAGTCTAAACTCCAGCAATTCACTCGGCAGCAGGTCGCGTGCCTTCTTCCTGTCACTCACAGTCAACGCTGTCCACTGGTCTCTCGGATCTTCTGGTAGGCTCTCGCTGCAGCTGCAACGGCTTTCATAAATTATTACTAAGTTTCTGCATTTCTTATCGTTACATGGCCCACCCTCCCTTTTAAATTTTATACTGGGTGGACTCTGAGAGTTTCGCTGACCATGTCTTCTAGGGGTGTATCTGTTGACGGGGGACTTTGGGTGTTTCTTTTTCACTGTCTCACACCATCTGGTCTTATGTCCAATCTGACCGCACCTAGCATAGCTTGGCTCCTTGAAATTTGGTGCCAATCCCCTCTTTGTCGGACAATCTACTGCACCGTAATTACCAGTCCGGGATACTAACCCGTATTTACCAGGTGTAACCTTAAAAATTCACTACTCTAATGTCGGATTTCGCGTATAGGGGCCTCCTGTACCTTCTCCCAATTGTCTGGTCGCAGTTCCACCCGTCCTATACCCTATACATGGTGTTTTTTCCCTATTCTTTCTGTGACCTTCCCAAATATTGAAGCTACGTTCCACTATTCCTCGTCTTTTCCCAAACTTTCTATATAGCCCTCAGCCAATTTTTTAATCCACTCGGGTCCGCTTTATACACTGTTACCCTGAGTCCTTCCAAAATGTTTCTAAATTTATCCGATACATGAGCCCCGTTTGGCTCACTGGCATTTATAGAGCAATCAGTCCCATCATCCTATCGATATTCGCCCAATTTTCTAGTTAACTGTAACACTGGAAAAACAAAACAATCTGACTAAATCCAGAAAAAGAAAATTCTATTGGCGAGGTGCAATATTTGTTACAAGAGAAAACAGGAAAGCAAAAAATGTCTTACTTGTCGTGTCGTCGTTTTAGTTGCTAAACATTAACATATTTAAACAGTTAATATATTTTTCCACTTATTAATTGTTATTAAGTTAAGCGACATAATTTCATACATATTTAATTACACATTCATTTTTCTTAGTATTCATTCTCCTTGATATTAAAAAAAAGTATTCTTAAAAATATCCTATTTTCCTTATACCAATTTTGATTCATAAACAACAATTCGCCCTTACATAGAATACTGCTGCCATATATGGTATGGAGCCGCCGCTGTTTGTCTTAAGGTCGTCAACAAAATCCACAGACGGATATACAATGTGATTGGCCCTGACCTAGCATCTTGTTTACAGTCGTTCTCTCACAGACGTGCCGTCGCTTACCTCTGCCTTGTCTACAAATACTTTCACGGTAACTGCTCAGAGTAGCTACACTCGCTGGTTCCCATACTTGATGAATTTAAACGTGCTACTCGGTTGGCATCACAGTCGCACCCTTTCACTATGGAAACGGCTAAATTTAACCGTCTCTTCTACACCAATATTTTTATGTCTCGCACTTCCTTTCTTTGAAGCTCCCTTCCTATTTCTTGCTTCTCTGATATCTATAATCTCCAAATATTCAAATGCAATGTCGATCGACATCTCCATATGCCGTCTTTCTCTTCAACCTTTCCTGTATCTCGCCTTTTTATTCTTGCTTCCGCTCTCTGTGCTAGTGGCATTCCCGCCTTGCTTGGTTTGAAATGCTTTAAAAAAAAGTAGACTTTAATTTTAATATTATAATAGAAACTAATGTGTCCACTCAAACTTATATAACTAGTAAATACAATTTGTAATATAGTCATAAAAACTATATGTCAGTGTGTGCTTGTACAAACATAGATTTAAAAAGGACTATTCGACCAAATTATGAAAGCCTTTCCAGATCAACAAAGATAAATTATTTTTGATCGAACATTTCGAATGTCGCACCCTCTATCTTCTGCTAACCACATGTTTATTCGCATTTACATATTTGCAGTGAAAGAATAATCCATATTTACATACATGCATATGTAAGTGTTGCTACCGCAAATGTCGATTACTGTGAACAGTAAACATTAAAGAAACCTTGTATAGAATTCCCTACAATTCATTTTAAACCATGAGATATCAATTAATTCATAATCAATAAAAATGCGTCTGAAAGACGTTAGAAAGGATGTATTTATCATATTTATTATAAGGGAAGCTATGCGTAAAAACTTGTATGAATGCATACAATTGATATGAAATAGGTTGTAGCTGAAAAGATCTCATTAAAGATATAAGGGCCTTAGAAAAAACCTAATGTTTGATCATTTGACCCAGTTTTAGAATATTACATTACACGTTCGTACATAAGAACTGGTGCCGAAAATATGCCCCCCTTTTTTAAGTGTCTATACCCTCTACCTTAATATATACACACATATGTATGTATGTATTGGGGTAGGTTGATTTGTAAAGCAGACTCTGGAACAGGTCTATAGAGTTGCGGCATGATAAAGGCACACAAAAAATGTTTTACGTTATAATTTCGATTCCATTTAAGAAAATGTTATTAAAATCAAATTACTTAATATTTCGGAGATTGCTCTAGTGTTTTTCCATTCTAAGAAATAAAATTAATTTAAAGAACCATAAAACTGAGGTTAAATATTTCTGTATTGGAATATATAAACATGTAAAATTCTACACATAAAATCATGTTATAAGACATAACATGCTTCATGAAATTTACTTTAAAATAAATTATGTGCTTTCAGTTAAATAAAGGCAATATGGATGTATTCTAATCGCAGATTATGTTAAGATCAATTGAAAACTATTTTTAGTCATTTTTTTTCTTTCTCAAAGAAACTTTTTCACAATGAATTTAGTAAAACCATTCATAAATATCCTAATTTATTTTAAGCGATAGTTTTATTTCGGAGAAAAACTAAAAGACAAACAAAAAATATAATTTTCTCTTTTTATTTTTAAAGAACCGGATTTAACTATCGTTGTTGATTATTTGCCTTTACACCGTAATATCATCGTGCGTTTTCTTTATATTTACATTGAACGCTTTTAAGAAATGTAAGGTAAAATAAGATATTATTTGGAAATTTTTAAAGTAAAATATAAATTGACAGTGTAGTTTAATTTATTATTATCTCCTAGAGTAATAGTTTTTGAAGCGTTTCAGTAAAAAGTCTGAAAAAAAACGCGAGATGTTTCCTCTAATCTTGAACTATCTCTTTATAAGGCCTTTCACTTTCACTTAGAGCCTATGCGATTTTTTAAAACTCAGATTTGATTTTATAAATATTATAAATATTAAGTCAAAAATAGATAGAGAAAAAACTAAAATAAAAATAATGATATTATAATAAAAACAGAACCAGTCAATAAACATATACCAAAGGTTGATTGTACTTTACTCTGACTACTCGTCTACTGATTGGTTTACAGGGTGCTTCTTATACCTCCTAGATCTTAAGGGGAGGTAACTGATGATTTATCACTACAGGCACATCAAAGACACACTGAATGAATTTAAACATATTAATAATGAAATGTTTTTGTATAATGAATTAAAGAACTTACCGTGGAAAATGGTGACATTAAGCTAAAAAAGAAAGGTGTACACCGTTTAATATTTATTCTAGTGACAGGAAATTAGACTTGAAAATACTTGACTTGTAGAGTAGGTTCAACTACAGGTTCCACTGATGTTGTTCTGGCAGAAGGAGCTTTTAGGACTTTGGAAGAATTTGATAGCATAGACATCCTTAAGGCTGCTCTTCTGCACAACACAAATACTGAATGTAATGCAGGCCTTGTAACTGCTCTGAAGTAGAAACTCCATCGAAAATTGCATACAAATTGTTGTTCATTAGATAGAATGATCTATATTCAGAGATGAATTTTAAATATTATAATGAAAACTCGGAGTCTACTTCTGCTTAATGTGCCGTTATTGCACCTAAATAAAAAGTCCTACCATTCTGACTCAGACGGTGTGACTTATTTATATAAATGATAAGACACGGGAAGTAATCAAGATATCTTACCAGATTCTCTCCGGCATTGTTTTCTCGCTTTCTCCCACTAGCTCCCCGCCCCCTGTCTAACTTGAGGTCCAGGATGGCATTATTCTCCCCCTTTAACACTAGACGCGTTGAATCCACCAGGAACGGCCCTAACCGCCGAAGAAACGAGATCCGCTCCTCGCGGTCATTGGGCGCATAAACCGCAACGACTCGGAACGAACAAATTTCCCCGGCAATATCGGCCACGATGAACTGGACCTCGGCATCGGTATGCACAAGGTCAACCTTCGCATCAAGAGTATGTCTAAACAGCAATGAAACTCATCTGGCAAAGTCGTTCTCCAGCACATACGCATCGACGCTGCAAACAAAGTGGGTCTCTTCGATCGCGGCGACATCCACACCGAAAGACAAGAGATCACGGAGCAAGCGGGCCGCTTTACCCCGATCCCTCAAGCCCTTCACATTCAGAGAGGCTATCTTAATTGACATCTTCTTTGTCTGAAAAAGAAAAAGAGAAAAAAAGAAAAGGCCTGCTGACATACAGGCCGGAAATCTGCATGAATTCGGACACCGACGGAATGTCCTAGGCTCTCCACACCTAGCTCTGACGTCATGTGTCCTTCTAGGACGATCCCACCGACGTCCGTGGGATAGGTTAATTTAACACACCTATATGGGGAGGGATGGAGTAAGACGGAGACCCTCCCGGAATAATATTGCCTTAATTTCCTCAAACAGGGATCCTCTGTTTTAAACATTTTTATTTTTGGGAATGCTTCCTGTGCTGCCTCCAGGTGTGCCCAAACTTTTAGGTAGCTACCCGTGTCCCTTACACAGGTGACTACCCCAGGAGCATGTGGAAAGTTCTTGGGGACTTCAATGGATTTTCCATCCACAGACGACATGTTCTTTAACATGCGGAATAACGCTTTTTGAATTTGCTCTATATCCACTCTACAAATGTTCTCTCTGTCAGGGAAAATTCATTTTTTCTTTTTCTTTTCACTGACACGATGTGGAGGGGGAAAAGTGGAAGTGTGAGGGGAAGTGGATATTGAACAAGCAGGGGAGGTGGAGGGAGACGGAGACGGAGCTCGAGTGGGTGAATTGTTGAGTCTCCTGGCTTTTGCCAGTTCTTGTCTAACTTGTCCTAGCTTGACCGGTACAGACAACGATCTGTATTTTGGCAGACTTTTTTCTGCTCTGCTTCATCCAACACGCTTTTCTACTGGTTCTTCAGTGTCCTCCACCTCTTCTCTGGTTCTTTTGAAAGAAGTAGATCGAGGGGGAGGCATTTCCCCCACCTCCACCTCCTCTTCCGGTTGCTGCTGCTGCTTTTCTGATCTCTTTCTTCCTGGTTTTGCTGTTTAGTTCCAGGTTTTGGAGATTTCTGTTGTTGCTGCTGGGGTTTCTGTTGTTGCTGGGGTTGTTGTTGCTAGCATTTCTGTTTTTGTTGCTGGCGTTTCTGTAGTTGTTACTGCCGCTCTTTACGCGCTGGAGGAGAGTGTGGATTTGTTACTTCTCCCTCTTTACCTCAATCCAGGCACCCTGGTGGGGTATTTTCTTTTATTGGTGTAACTTTTGCTGCTATTGGTGGTGTGTCTTTTGTCGGTTGTTCGACATTTTTTCCGGGGCACGCTTTCGCCATGTGCCGCACTTCACCACATGCCGAACAACATGGCTTCCTTCCTTCAACCACGACGAGCGTCCTTTTGTTAAAACATTGGGGATGGCCGAAAAGCGCTGTTGGGTGAGGACAGCTTGCAATATGATGTCTCCCCTTGCAATCCTCGATTTACTTCTGGCTGAGCTGACCTCGTCAACTTGCCCGAACTTGGCAAAGAAGGCTCCGATTCGGTCTATCGTTACGCCATGTACCGTAATTCTCGTCTTTCTGGTTCCCATGTACTCCGTCTGGAGTCGCAATATGGATGTAGATAGGATACTCCCTGCGAGCTGTTTCGCTTCTTGCTCCGAGTTGAGAAGAATATCCCACATCGCATTACTTCTTCGAGCCTGAATTTTGGGACAAATGTTCAGGCTTTTTAATGCCTCCTCCATATTGTCCCGGCTGACTCCATTGAGTTTGTGGCTTTTGATATCTGTGGTCAGTAATGATATCACTTTAACATTGACCGCCTCTAAGCCCTCTGGAATTGTAAGGAACACATTACCTTGCAAATATTTCTCATATTCCTGCCGTTGTTCCTCGTAATAAGCGGAGTCCTTTTTCTTAGACCCGCTCTCAGACCAGCTCTGTTTTTTGCTTGTGCCAAATGTTCGGTTTGCACCGGCGGTGATAATAAGTTTTCACTCATGGTGGATGGTAGTCACCACGACTGAACAAATTGAACTTTTTCTATATGTTTTTTTTTTAAACAGGCATAATATACACGACAGAACCAAATAAAAACAAGAACGTGGAAAAATAAAGCCAATAAACACGTAAGAAGTCAAACAAAAAAATAGGAAATGTTAAATAAAACCAGGGGGAGGGTCAAAATACAAAAAAGAAATAAACAGAAAAGAAACAAAAATGTATAAATACTAATATGCACGAAAAAGAAAAACTGAAAAATTGAAAACGGTTGCGAAAATAACAAAATAAACTTATCAGTTCAAACGCAGTGATTTTTCGAACTCAGTAACGCTGGTCGCAAATGAAAAAGCGAATAGCGGTCTTACGTAACTGGGCAGTTTTTCTGTTTGGGCTAAGACGGCGTAACATATTTATACAAATCCTAATGCAACGGAGGAAATCGGGTGTGTCTTTGTACAAATATTCTGATGGTAGAAGCCTGCCTGATTTAACAGGCACACTAGCTAAATTGTGTGAAACCATGATGAGTTGCCACATATAGAATTTATGAAAATCAATAACCCTCTTCATAAGATGGCTATTACAGCGAAAATGGGGATTCTAAGTAAAGACCAACAGTTCCTTTTGGAATATAGAATGGATTTTCCTAATGTAAAATTCACTCTACATTTGCCGCCTGGGAAATTGAACCATTAAGTAATTCAAGATCGTTAACTTTAGCATTCAGGCTAAAGTACATGTGGCCCAGACATCTATACCCTTCGGAACTCTTTGATAAGTTTCACAAACTTAATAAATTACTAAAGTGTATGCCGTTAGCTGGTTTGAGATGAAGAGGGATAAGAAGCAGATTATCCAAAACAATCTGAAGAAATTCAAACTATTGCATTGAAAGATATCATATATAATGCGTTTGCTCTGTTATCTGAGAATGTGTTGTATTCAACGATGAAGTTAGATTGTTGGGATTGCTATGAAATGAGTGTGAAATCAGAAGGTTTTTTGTTTGAGATTATATGTGTGAAAAGCATGTTCTTCATATTAATCACAACAATATTAAGCATAGACATACAAGTTGAATAAATCTCAAGGCAAAATTGAACAAAGAAACAACGGTAGTCATGAATTCAATTAGAAAAACACTGAACATTTATATACAATTAATACAATTAGGAAAAATCTTGTGTTTGGGTTATAAGGATGTTTGAAGAAATGTGAAGTAAATATCTTAATGAGTTACAGTTCAGCAATGTTCCTTTGTTTAGAAAATGTTCACATGTAATATTAAGGAAAATTTATACAGAGATAAATTTTAAAGTAATGTAATACGAGATATTTGTTGATTATTGTTTGTTCTTGTTTTCACAGAGTTATTCACCCTGGACTGTATTTTTTATCTTAATGCTTGAATTACAGTTTCTGTTTAGTAGTGTAGATAACACTTTTAGAAATGTGTAATGAATTCAGAGAGAGACAGAAAGTGGTTGAAAGTTGAGTCAAGTGTTGACGCTCGAAAAGTCATTTTAGTAAAAATGTAGACACGCGTATATCTGTGTGGAATCTCCCTGAAGACGAATCACTGACTAGTGAATTGGGCTGAAATTTGTCCTTTTATTTACTCTGAGAATTTGAAATAGGCTGCAGCGATTTTGGCGGTAAAACAAATTTTTGGCGATGGATACACATTCTGGGGTCGTCTCGACCAATAATAAGTCGAGTTTCACAATGTGTGGTGTTGATTGGTTGAAACTAGCTTTTATGGAATAGTCTATTTTTTAACGGGGGTGAGTGGAAAAATATGGACGATTCCACAAGATAAATTTGAAGTAAGAAAATAGTTCTTGGAAATTTTCAGTCCATTAGATTTGTAAATATACAGAAATAGACTAATTTATCTGGATTTAAATGATGGTTTTATGATTTATTCAGTAACAATAGAATAGAATAGGCATGGGTAGTTTAATTAAAATATACGTTTATTTTTTATCCTGTCAGAAATGGGAAGCCACACAATAGAATGCTGAATAAAATATCACCCATCAACCTTGAAAACTTGCTTCTTTCAGAATTAATCACTCTATCCCAAAATGGAATTTATGAAACTGCAAATACAGAAGAATTCTTAGAAAATGAAATTCAAATATCACTTATAAATAACGCAAAGTGGCACATTCACATTCTCCGTTTTGAATGAGCAATGGAATTAACATCTGAACATTCTCATGTTTACGGATTTAAATAAAGACAAACACATTCTTGGAAAAAAGTTATATCGTCAACTGAGAACTTCCTTTGTTTCTAAAGGCGCATTCACTGAAAATATTCAGGATATACTTTTTTAAATATTAGGATTGAATTAGATTTCATATAAAATTTATTTATTTATTTAAATAGATAAATTTGTTGATTTACTGTTTAAATAATTATATTATTATAGAACATATTTCGAAAATGAATGAGATTTTAAACGCATTGTTAATGCCGATATATGATTGCATTTCCTCAACAGTTGTTTAAAGCTAGTAATATAAATGTGTGTGTATGTGTGTTTCCCATACGTATGTCTCTGTACGTCATTTATCATTATTATTATTATTATATATATATATATATATATATATATATATATATATATATATATATATATATATATATATATATAAAAGGCTCAGACACTAATACCCCATGGTTATAATTTATTACAATGAAATTGCAATCAAGATTCCATTCGTCAGACCGACATGAATTCTATCCTCTGGGGAAATTATATATATATATATATATATATATATATATATATATATATATATATATATATATTAACTGATGTAAGATATGTTTTTCGCTACACAGTAATAACCATGTTTCAAAAATGGAAGCGATAAACTTCAAATTTAATTTTGTAATTAAATTAAAAACATTAGTTCCATTCCATCTTCAAGATATTATGAGCAGATATGAATGAACGTGAGAGAATCATGGAAGATTAAAGTTTAAAGACATTAAAATAGACCTGGTTAACCGAACGCTCCCTGTGGCCGAAACAGTTAAGGCACGTCAGGCTGTATTACGGTTCCGTATAGGATACAGGTTCGATTATGAAAATTTGTCGGACATTTAGATCATTTAAATGTTGTTTAATACTGTTTATTATAAAACAGAGCATTTACTTAAAATAATTGTCGGACTTCATCCATTTCATAATATATATATATATATATATATAACAGTAAGTTTATTATATATATATATATAAACGTAAGTTTCTATTATATATATATATATATATATATATATATATATATATATATATATATATATATATATACACACACACACACATGGTTCCTATTATGAATATTTTAATAAGTAATTAATTATTTAATTTAATAATTAATTTTTATTGATTTACTAGCAGTAAAGCCGGTGTTACTCGGGGTTTTATGTAGGTAAATTGCTTTGGGGTTTGACTTATTGAACTTACGCACGTATCCGCAGTTGTTGAGGTCACTGATAGCAAAAACAATGAGCTCAAGGGCAACCGGTTGCAATAGGTGGCTGCTGTGTTGCGGCCGTTGCAGAATTGGCAAACGCAGGTCATGGGCCCCACATTGATGTCGTCACGCGTAGTTAAGTTAATACCGGTGTAGTAACTGAAATCCAAGAAAGACCACAAAGAGCTACTGGGACAGATAATAGCACGGGGGTCCGCAAGGCGCTGAATGTCGCCGTCGAGGCGTATGCGATGAGCTTGTAGAGTGTGAGATAAGTGCACAGCGGACATGTAGGGGCCATTGAAATTCCGTTTGCCTTTGTCTGTGGGCCCTCGATTATTCTGGCAGCAGAAGTCGTTGCAGCCTTGTGGGCATTGCAAGTTGCCCGCTGCAGTTCTGTCTCGGACTCCCTCGACCTAGCTGTTGCAGCAGCGTCCCTGGATTGATGGGCGCGCCTGCGGTCAAGTCTCTCTATTGCCCTTGATTTCGCAGTGGCAACAGCGTTTCTTACGTTACGAAGAATCATTTGATGATGAGCCTGTGCGTTCATTCTCGACCGTTGTGGGCCTTGATCGCAACGAAGCCCTGTAGGCAGATTTCCCAGCCATGCAGGTGGCACACTCATCTTGTGACTGCGAGGCCTGCGTGAAGGCGCTACCTGTTATAGTCGCATTGTAGACTGCTCCTGGGATGCGCCGGCCCTTCTTGCCCTCATAGCGGACACACTTCCAGATCGAATGCTAAAACGTATCCTCCTTTTTGGCGGCATGGGGAAAAGTAAGGCTAGTAGTAGTTGATTAGGGTTGCTCAATTGCAGGAGTACAAAGTCTAACTTAGTATCGCAAAGCGTGAGCCAGAATCGAGAAGGCGGGTATTTAAGTAAAACAGACGAATAAATTGTTTATAGTAGGTGGAAAAATGTAGTTAAACAGACTAACAGAAAATAGAAACGTAAGAAACAACTTGCTGTAGGAGATATGATCAGTTGGCGGTGTAACAGGAGCAGAAGTGAGAACTTTGTCCCACAGCTGTGCACAGCAGGTTCAAATGCGTAGTATTACTGGGCAATCGGTTGTGCCAATCAGCGAGCGTCCTAGGGTGTCGAACACCAATCAGCAACCGCGTACTATCTTCATCCAATGAGATACCGCTATGTGAAGCATGGTCACGCGTGTGTGAATAACAATCAGCTGTACAGTCTGTAGTGTAGACGTCTCAGTTGAACATTCGTTTGATTAGTGTATTCGCAAATTCCGATGAAGAGATGATTGTATCGAATTCCCTCAGGCATTAATTGGTCACAAAAGAGCTCACAGGGCAATTTTTTTGATTGTCACGACTAAAGCCGATTAAGTTAATCAAAATCCCAAGCTAGGTGCGAAAAACTTCGCCAAATTCAGGTAACCTCGATTTGAATGGGAAGTCAAAAGATTTTTATCCGATAATGTAAACCGATTTTGAAAAGGAAAGTCAGCACATCAATACTGTCGGTAAATACTATGCTCAACGGGAATTTTGCTGAAAATTCTTCGCCATTTGCGAAAAGTTTAGCCAAAAATCAGCTAGACTGGACTTGAATCGGATGTCCCTAATAATCGATTGTTTCGATTTTTTACAGGAATTTGATATCAATATGAAAATGAAAGTCAAAAACTCATAACTGTTGATAAAAAGAATGCTCAAATAATTTTGGTTGAAATTGTTCGCCATTTACGAAAAATGTAGCGAACAATCAGCTTGACTGGATTTGAATTGGAAGTCAAAAGTGGCATGATGCTATCGATTTTCCCGATAATTGATGCCGATATTGAAGAAAAAGGTCAGCAACTAATAACTGTTGATAAAACTAATGCTCAACATGATTTTCATGAACATTCCTTGCAGTTTGCGAAAAACAGAGCCCAAAATCAGCTACATTGGATTTGAATCGGATGTCCCAAAGTGATCGATTTTACCGATAACTGATATCAATTTTTAAAAACAAAGAACAGCACCTCAAAACCATAAGTATGGACATTGCTCAGCGTGAATTTGGTGGATATCACTTGTAATTTGTGAAAACTATCACTGAAAAACTGATGAATGTTTTTCGAATTCATATTCTGCCCCTATCGGTTCTATCAAATTTTTACAAAATCGGTGGAACAAACGAAAAATCAGAAAACGTCAAGTATAAATGCCGTAAATTTCCGAACTGTGTGTGAAGTTTCATGCCAATCGGACGAACTGTTTGCTCAGGATAAGGTAACAAGCTGACAAACACACAGACACACAGACACACTAACAGAATGCAATTTATAGATACAGATTTCCGCAGATACACGTGCTAGAATAAACATATGTTTTCATTTTCAAACAGTGTAATTAATATATACTCTATAAAATCTCTATGAAAACAGATCTCTATAAAATATCTCAAAAAATAAAACGAAGACAATATATATTTAATAAGAAAACGTTAAGCAAATGTTGACTCTTTCCTACGAATTAAAGTTAGCCTGATCTCCCTGCTTGCCATAATGTTGTCTTACAATTTTCAAGATAACCTATCATATACAACATATAACAGAATACAGAATTTTATCCAATATAGCATTTTATATAGTGTATTTGACCCACGTGAAGATTGTATATATTATTTATCTGAAAGAATATCTTGTAAAGTGAGACGCTTATCCAATTCAAGGTTGATTATAGCATCTATATATTTATGTATGTGTGTATGTATGTATGTATGTATGCATGCATGTATTGAAAACAATAAGAAAACTGTATTATTAGTCGACCTGTTTGTTTCCTGCAATGTGGATTTTTCAGGACAAAAACGAAATGAATTTATTGAAAAATAAAATTTGAAAAAGCCAAACGTGTCGTCTAATAATACAGTATTGTCTTTTACCTTTATACATATTGTCTTTTTCTACGGGTTAACTCTGAGAAATTTGTCATATATATATGATAATAGACTCGACAGCATTATTTTATCTTGAGTGAACCCTTTCGACCAACACTTTATCAAAAGATGATGGTTGGCGAGCAGCAGGAAACAAAGAAATAATAGTGACAGTTGCTTGCTGACAGAATTTCGCCTTGTGTTGCTACAACGCTGTCAAGTTGCGTACTGTATTCCATACGAGATCCGTGTTTCTATACTTCAGAAGGATCAGTTCTCCTATTTTCAGAATAGTTCAGTAATATACAAATTTAAATGTTGTTGTCACGCGGTGTATATAGGACGGAAACAATGAGCGGCTGGAAACACGGATGACGCAGCACTTACCTGCCTCTTTGCATTCTAGTAGTCAGAGTCGTGTTAAAATAACCCCTCAAGTAGCATTTACTGGATAATCGCGATTGTGCCGCCGATTATAAAGAATCATTTTTTTTCCATTGTACATACTTCTCGCTCGGTTCACCAACTGCGAGTTATTGAGGTTGTTTATATTACGATTCATCAGCCGAGGTTATGTAAACAAAAGGAGCATTTACACTTTCCTTACGTTTGATCGAGGGATTATGAGTAACTTTTTTACATTTTATACTCTTTTTGGAATTTCGTATTTTGTTTTCAGTTGTTAATTTATTTATAATCAAAATCTATTTTAATTGGGATCCACTTTCACCTCCTCATTTGTCATTTACTAATGTGTCTTTCATTGTTTCGTGCTGTTCGCCAACGATCAACTTTTGAGAAAGTCCCAACCGAAAATATACCCCATGTTCAAATAATGGTGTTTATTCTATTTAAATCTCTTTACTTCTTCTGTTGGTACAAGTCTTTGTTTATATATATATATATATATATATATATATATATATATATATATATATATATATATATATATATATATATATATATATATATATATATATATATATAATATGCGTGTGTGTAAGAAAGAGAGAGAGAGTGGGGAATTTATTTCTTAGTGTAGTCTTTTATTCTATCATATTCATGAGAATATTTCTGTAGTTGAAATTTTATATTTTTCGTATATTTAGTGCCAACGTGTAAAGGAAAATATGAAACACAATACATTCAAGTAAAAACATCTTGCCTAGAAAGATGATATTCCAACGTTCATACCAAACATGTCAACAGAAAAAGATTTTCGCATTGGGTCAAAGATATTCTGTTGTGCGCTCTTTTCATTTTTTTTAGCCGCCATGACACTTCTGCTATCCCCGAAGACCTAACATTTTCCATAAACTAGATTATAAGCAAGAGCAGAAGAGAATTTCTTCGACGGACATATTTTGACCAGGGGAATGTTTCTGTGTTTGTTTGTAGAGAAAAAATGGCAAACAATAACTGAGAGAAAATTTGACAAGTATACAAAGATGCAAAGTAAGAAGAGAGAAACGTGGAGACCAATAGTATTACGATAAGATGAAAATACTATAATAAAAATATTACGAATAAATGGATAATAATAATAATAATAACAATAATAATAATAATGATAATAATAATAATAATAATAATAATAATAATAATAATAATAATAATAATAATAATAATAATAATGAAGAAGAAGAAGTAGAAAATACAGTCTCCTGTCAGATTTCTTATTACCCCGTATCTGTGAGTGAAAACTAAATGAATTGCTACTTTGTTAACTGATAGTAATAACCTACATCAAATAAAATTACTACTAATACTACTATTAATACTTATGATACAACTAATAATATTTAACGATTTTCTAAGGGTTGCATACAAAAAATATGAGCGCCGATATCATAAACTGACATAACGTCTATATTGATGCCTATGGAAGAGATACGGAGTAGTTGTGGACGGGAAATAGTACCCTCCCAGAGAACGAGATTTGGAACGATTCCTTCAAGATCATATGTGATTTCCGTATGCAAACCGCCAGCCACCAAACCTAACATCATCATCAGTGAGAACCCAGAAAATGGCTCCACATTGATGTGGCTATTCCGGGAGATCATCCTATCAACGCCAAAGACAAGGACATGATCAATATACTGACGTCCTGAGTGAAGTCGTCAGAAAGTGGAGTGTTCCGTATTGTACCCGTTCTCATTGAGTCTTTCATGTTGATGCCACCAAACGTATTCCTCCATCGAGTACACCGGAATAAATCATCCGGTATCTTCAAAAGGCTTCCTTGTTTGGAAGTTTTTTTAAAGTTTTCAGCGATACTTTTAAGATTCGTGGCAGGTCTTCGTTTATCAGCGAGGGATAATTAATAACAAATGTGTCAGAGACATAAGCAAAAAGAAAAATAATCTAAATGCAATCGGTTAGATTACATATACAATACATATATCAATAAAAAATATTTTTAAATTTAAATTACCAGCGTCTCTGGTTTGTGCAATCCCATCAACGTAAATATAAATAGGACGAAACGCGTTAAAAGGAAAAGGTTTTCCACAATGTCTTACTTATTTTCACTAAAATTGTTCTTGATATATATATATAATTATATATCATTATCCCATGTATATATATATACATACTTACATATATATATATATATATATATATATATATATATATATATATATATATATATATATATATATATATAGGGGTGGGTCTGTCCTTGTGTGTGGGTGTGGGTGTCTTTGTGTGTTGGGGATGTTAAACGTTTTTCAGACTGGGAGATAAATCCAGAAATGCAACAAGAGAAGATTAATCTTACCTCAAAATACAACAAATAAAAAAAAAACTTCCTAGACAAATTTAAACCAACAATTAAGAAAACATAATTCCCACACACATAACACACATCATATACTCATAGTGGCAAAATGCACTAGTCAGTCCATACGCAAAAACAGACTGCCCATACACATACACACACCATATAAAATGCTTCTATTTACTATATAGGCTTCCTTTTAATAATATATGTATGGAGGATGGAATTATACACACATACTGGGAAAAACAAAGACACTCGACGGACCAGACGCGTGAGCGTGCGCGCATATGGACGCATGCACACCATACACAATATACTATATAGGTTTCCTTGTACAATATATATGCTTGGAGAAAGAGTATATATATAAATATACTGGTGTATACACACACAATAAACAAGAATAAAGGAAGGAATACGCAATGAAATAGTTAAACAGGGACGTAAAATGATAAAGACAAAGACAACCGCCTTTCTCTCCTTTTCTCTGATCAAATTTCTTTGATTTATTACCCCTCAAAGAAATGACAATTTCTCGGCCATTTCACGATGTATACATATAACTACGACGGCACACAAAGACAACGGTGAATGATTTAACAAAGAAAGAAGAATTCATTCCTTTAAATAATATGTGTAAATAAACATTTCTCGGTTGGTGAAGGTCACAAGACCTGAAACACATGTAGGAAAATATATAGAGTAAAGTATATGAAAAAAAATTTCACATTATAATCCAAACGTTAGTGGCTTATTCTCTCTCTCTCATATATATATATATATATATATATATATATATATATATATATATATATATATATATATAT
>OZ038475.1:107683163-107780663 GCA_964036315.1 Acanthosepion esculentum
CTCTCCCTCTCGCTCACTTCTCTCTCTCTCTATATATATATATATATACACACACACACACACACACACACACACACACATATATATATATATATATATATATATATATATATATATATATATATATATATATATATATATATATATATATATATATTTTTTTTTTGCGTGTGTGGATACTATTTGTAATATTGCAATCGTACGTGGAAGAATTGCTTTTTGGTGACTGGAGAATGACTTCCAATTCCTCGGAAGTAGGAAAAAAGGTAAAATTGGCGAAGAAGAAAACGAGAGGTGAACCAACCCATGCCCTTCTCCCGTGTATCAAAACAGCTTGTGAATGATTTCGAATGATTTCGCTCACCCATGCTATCCCAAGTCAAAATGCCGTCCAAGGAAAGCCGACAGCAGCCATATTATTTTTTGTCCAGGCACCATTGACAATAAGTTCGTTGAAGTTCAAGATTGCAAGGAAGCATTTGTAGAGCCTGTATGTGAATTAATTTGCCTTGTGTAATCTAGACATCATTGACTCCCAAAAGCTTGTCCGTGAATATGGAAGGATCCAATTCAAAATAAGTAAGCAAATCTTGTCTAAATTAAACTTGTCACAATCGAAAGATGCTGACAAAATATAAGCAATATAATACATATATATATATATATATATATATATATATATATATATATATATATATATATATATATATGAATATATATTTGTTTGCTTGTAATTTCTGATGCAAGAGATCATTATTTATTTGGATTAATTCGACTAGACAATCGCCATCTACTCATGTTCTATTGCGTCCAATCTAAATCCATTATAATCTATAAAAAATCACTCTAATTCTCTTTTTATATTTGTTTGAAAGTCAGTATAAAGAATACTAGGGGTTAAATCCAAATTCGATTAAAAGCTGATATAAAAATAATACGTCGATTTTCTTTGCGTTTGTATAAAATAAGATTCCTAATTCCAAGACAGTAAAATAATAATTGCAATATGAGAAATACGCAGATGACTATGTTTATACCAGACATTGAATGGAAACAAAATAACTTAGTGAGGCAAAGCAAGAAGGAAGATCTTAATTCCAAGAATACAGAATACGTGTTTATTAGCAAAAGAAATAGCGAAATAAGCAAATTACAAATTGGATTTACAATATATATTACATATCTGGAAAATGATGTAACAGAGGACGGAAACTGCGACTCCGAAATCCGAAGGCGCACTGGGATAGAGAAAGGTGTTCTCCAAAATTTAAGCAAAGCATTAAGTATGCACGGGGAATAAAGATAGCGGCTCGGACTGAGAAATCGGAGAGCCGAGTTCGAATTCCAGTTGAATCCGTTACATCCATATACGTGCTAGTACCTTTGGGAAAGGTATGAATAATATACTTCTCCCCTAGCTATGGATAATTACCAGGACAGACCGGGTTCTGTAGCGTTGGATGGCAACTGGTCTCCCACAGAAAGAAATGGAAACCTACTGCGGGATAAAAATCTGCTTCGTCAGTCATGCATGGCGCATAACTGACTGATTAAGAAACAGAAAAATTCCTAATAGCTACAAAATATTGTAAATTGGGGAGTGCCATAATGGCCAACTTCCTTAAAGGACAGGACATATGGAAGAAGAAGAAAAAGAAGATATTTACAAATACTGGATCAGTTCCAAAAAGTAGAGAAATCATGTCGTTACATGTCTTCCATATTGACATCTTTTATTTTTGGCAAGGATACCGATGGCAATATAATTCTCTTACATCTAAACATTATTTTAAACGGACTGCTCATTTAAAAGTAGATAATATATTCAAGTAATAAGTAGACATAGATAATGCCTCCATTTTTCGCATAGTAACAAAAATATATTTATTTCCGTCAACAAATGAGGAAACAAAAAGAATATTATTAATGAAATCTTCAAAGGCACATGGACAATATTTACATTCGGATTAACGTCCGAATTCATTATTGTCATTATCAAAAAAAATATGTCGGCCATTTTACTCTCCGGACTTTTGAGGTGTCTATAAATGTGGTTCTACAGAAGTATATTGAAACGTAGATGGCCGCATAAAATAAAGGCGTCGTATAGTTACAGTTGTGGTAATAAAAGACTTGACGATATGAGTTTGAAAGTAAATATGATAATGATATCTCCTTCAACCAGAACTTCGCATCGTCAAATTTCTCAGCGGTACTTCACGTCAATTCCACATATATTGATTAGAATATTTTTATTTTTTCATTATTCTTTACAGTTCATGGTTTCGTACATTGACGCGATATTCATCAATTTCTACCGACCTTGAGGAAGGTCAAAACACCTACCAGACGAAATCTTGAAACAAAGACGACTGTTGTTAATAAATCTAGTTCGTACTACATGTGACTCATTTCACATGAGGCTAAAATACACTTTGCACGCAGTGATTTTCGTGGATGCCAAATGCATTTACAGTTTGATATGACAGACAACTTCCTATCCACAAAGTGTAGATCTCCGCTTCACCCGGTGTTAATCCCAACCCCTGATATATTGTCGACCCTGCTGTTATTGTCCTCTCCTGGGGGAAATAAAAGAGGAACTATTTTCCGTACTGGCGAAATATACGATACATGTTCGGAAAATGTCCCAAGATTCGAACACCGACTGGCAGAAAATCATTGATTTCCATAATTGCATAAAATGTTATGTATAAGTAAATGGCTCTCTTGGTCTCATTGGTCGTTACGATGATAACTTTGAATTTGCATAATTTATGTAATAAGAGCATCTATAATCGCATAGAAATGTATTTATAGATGTAATATTTTCTCATGCCTATTTTATATTTTCTGAAGTTACTGTATGACGAGAGAAATATATTTGACATACGGATATTTCATATAACTTCTGACATTTTTCAGTGGTCTCTCATAGAAAATTACGATATGGACACGTGCATAATTCTGTTGGGAATATCTGTCATGAAATTAAAACTGCGTTCTTTGAAAAACGAATCTTATTGGCAAAACGAAGTCTTCAGCAATTTTTCAATAATTACGTGTTTCAATTTGCGTTTTATATATTATCTTTACTCTTAGGCAACGTCGCCTTTATAAATTGAATTAGCTCACGAGTTTAGAGTGAATTTTAAACTAATATAAGGTTTGTGTAATAGTCTCTTCTCGCGTTCCAATTAAATCATTTTTCTTTCGCTTATACATTTAACAAATATTGAAGTATTTAAATGAGTAACTCTCCTTTACGATACATATATTCAGAACAGCCTTTTCAACACACTGAGCCAATATACGGTACAATTGCTGTTCGAGATAAAATTGTATTCTTATATTTGGATTTAATCGGAGACATAATTCATGTTCTTTTCAGAGAAACTAATTTCCTTTTATCTCTACTATGTCTATCAGTTTACAGAGAAGAATACTAAGGTATGTACGGACACGTATTGCTTTTAAGTTTTTTTTTCCTTTTTCTCTCAATGGTATCATCTTTTAAGAAACGAAAATCTACTCAGAATATTACACATATATCAAAGAATACAATTTCCTACTTTTAATATGAAGATAGAATTGAATATTATTCGCTAGCCATGTAGTTACCAAAAATTAGATAACATAGCATAAAAGCATGCGGACATTATACGGACACACACAACACAACACATCACACACACACACACACACACACACACACACACACACACACACACACACACACACACACATATATATATATATATATATATATATATATATATATATATATATATGAATGATACGTGCCTCTGTGTAGGAGAGAGAAAGTGTGTGCTTTTTGCTAATTCTTATATTTATTTGTGTGTTTCAGAGTGTATGTGTGAATTTGTAATGTTTGCGTGTATATATACATGTGTATTTATTCTTGCCTGCGTAGAAGTATCAACATTTGTGTAGGCTAAGGATGCAAATATGTTGCATTGTCCGTATTAGTATTATTTTAGACATAATCTCCTTCCGTGTAAATGCAGAAAATCAAGTGCTTCTACAATAAAGAAACAGATCAGTCATTATAGATGCGAATTTCTCTATAAACGATAAAACCTAGCTGATAAAGAGGACAGGCTACGAAGTTAACGATCCACGTTCAGATCCGTATATGAACTTCTATAGCGTGAAATACATCGTTAATCACGAATACCGTTAATGATTAGAGTTCATAGGGATATGGCCATATTAACACACAAACATACCCATAGACACACAGAAAACAGACAATCACACACTCACAAACACACACACACACACATATATGTGTGTGTTTTATATATATATATATATATATATATATATATATATATATATATATATATATATATATATAATCATTCGCATAAAGGCCTATTTCGCTGTATCACAAACAACCAATATGTTTCTAGTCATGATCGAAACCCGACCGATTTGGTATCAAGTCGGAGATTCTACCCGCAACCCCGTCAGTGTTTGGCAGAGAGAAAGACGATTTTCTATTGTTTTTACGAATGTAAAAAAAACGCCAGACAGCCAGAGTGCTCTATTCTGACAGCTGCTGTTTATAGAATTCGCCCATCACTCAAAAGTGCTCAACCGAAATATTTTCGAGAGCTTTATACAAATGTATGGAGGTTATAATGTAGTGGTTACACATATTTGAGTCGACGCTCAGTTTATTAAATAGAATATTTGTTTATTACCGTCTACCGCCATGAATATTCTAGAAATCTAATTAAAGAGAAATATGCACTTTCTGGAATATTCTGAAGTCAACTTCAAATAAAAGAGTTGTGTATGACAAGCTCGGAACAAAGACAGTCTCAAGTACACTCATTATAAAGTTCACCAAGCGTTTGTAATTTCCATGCGTCTGAAAGTTCTACTTACAAGACACTACTGACAACTGTTATCAACGATTTTAAGAAAGACCAGTTTACATATGTTCATCCTATACTGGTTGTGAGATCTCGCTACACGGAGAATGTTAGACACCCTCCCAGTAAAAAAAAAAAATGTTACTAAGATATGGGCAGAATGTGGTCTCGTACAAATTTTCAAATTCATGTTTTGTTATTCACACCCGTCACCACAACGACAAAAAAAATCTTTCACCATGATGTCGAGACAGTTTTCTCTTGCAATATATGCAACAAAATGTGAAGGTTAGTGAGTGAACTAACCATTCATTACAAGACAGAACCATGATAGAAATGCGGCAAAGGTAAGCATACTTGCAAAACGTGGCTTAAAAGTTGGTTCAGTCCTCCGTCTAATGTGCCACCAGTGTGGGTAGATTGTGAATGGTTCTGGTGGGGATCTGACTGTAACGTAGTGGTTATCGGAAAGGAGAGTTGCATGGGGAGACGCATTGTATTTTCATCAGGGCAATTCGCACCGATCTGCATTGAAATATATGATTACTACTGTCAATGTCATTATTTTTAAATCCTTATAAAATTTTAATAGAAGTGACAACGGGAATCTCTCAATTTAGTTGTCAAACTATTTGAGTGAAGGAAAACCCTGAATTCCAAACACTTTGGGCATAGTGTTTACAACAGCATGAAAAATTTACTTTTTAGTGAAACCACAAAGGGTTTTAATATTGTGTTGAATCTGTGGTCCTATATTGCGCTCCAAATTTTCGGGTTTATCATACATACACAGAGATACACACACGTATTCCTATGTGTTATGGTCCAAGGTTAGGTCCAAGGAAGAACAACACGAACACAAGAAAATAACAAAGATATATTACACGAAATAATAATACAAGATATGGAAGGTGTTAGTATGATTGTCAGTCTGGTTTGGAGTGAACTACTATTGGCTCGACGCGATGCAATACCAATACCAATACGTATACGTCGCTCTCTCTTGAGAAGCGTAGTATATATAGTTTTAGGAAGAGTTCATTCTGTCGTTATAGGTAAAGTCCCATGACACCCCCTCACAAACGTTTACCTCGCCGGCGTTATAATATTTTCCTCTTCGGATTAATCATAAGAGGCTCTGTAAATTTTCTTTTTCTGCTTGATTTCCGCGGTTTTGAAATTGCTTGAGGCCTTTGCATATTGAAGGTGTCAAATATTGTGTCCATTACTTCTTCCTCTTCCTGAGGTGGACTGTTAGATTCCTCTAACAGCCTCTTTCTGATCTGATTTGTGTGCCTTTTATGCAAGGACTTTGGACGCTGAATTATGTAAATCACGTTCCCGATTCGTTTCTCTATTGTACCTGGCTCCCATTAGGATGTGTTGTTTTTTAACATTTAAAAGAAAACTTTCTGCACTGGGTTATATTTTCTTTTAGGCACAAACGACGTTGATGATTGCTTTGTCTGTTTTGGCAGTAATTTGTCGTATACCGATCTAATTTTTCGGGCAAGCATTACATCCGCCGGCGATAATGCCGATGGCGTAGTACTGTTCGGTGTAATTCTATACACTTGCAAAAATTGTTGCAAAATCTTTTCTGTTGGTACGTCATAAGCTTTATTTAGTGCTCTTTTTAATGTATCAACAAACCTCTCCGTTGGCTCGTTTGACCTTGTGTTATATGGCGGAGATTTTATGTGTTTCACCCGAAAATTTCACAAAATTCTTGAAAATGAGCAGGTGTAAATTCTGTCCCATTATGGGTGACTAAACAATCAACCACTCCGAAACGAGAAAAAAATTCGTGAAGGCAATTTATTGTCGTCTCAGAAGTAGGTTTTCTACAACGAAATACATCTGGCTATTTGATGTAACTATCTACTACAATCAAGTACTAGGAGCCATCTAATGCACCTGCGAAATCTACATAGATTAACGACCACGGCCGATCTGCCTTAGGCCATGGCTTTTGAGTGATCGGAGGTGCCTTGGCTGCTAAGGAACTGACCTTGCATTTGTCCAGCATATGTATAATATCTTGATCCATGATTAGCCAGTATACTTAACTTCGTATTAAGGATTTCATTCTGTTCTTTCCTGGGTGGCCCATGTGAAAATCCTTGAGGATTCGCCTTCGTAGTGTTTTCGGGGTTACTACTCTTTCATTATATAGCAGAACATTATCACATAACGAAAAACTGGTTGATATATGCATATCCTTTCCTGCAATTTTTGTTTTCGTTTCCCTTATAAATTCGTCATTCATTTCTTCGTTTCTTATTTCCTGTAATGCGACGGGGAGATTTCGAATTGTACTACATAATGATGTTTTAATGTCTTCCTCATATCGTAACGCTGCAATTACGGAATCATCTAATACCACCGTTTTCTTTGGTATTAGTCTCGAAAGACCATCTGCATGCCCGATTTTGTTTGGTTGAAGATACTCCAATTTGAAATTATAATTTAATAATATCTTACCCCATCTTAGTAATCTATGAGCAGTGTAGACAGGTAAACCTTTCTTTGATCCAAATATTGTCAGTAACGGCTTGTGGTCCGTCTGTAAGGTGAGAAATCTACCGTAAATATATCTGTGGAATCTCGTAACCGCAACAATAAATCTCAACACTTCTTTTTCGATTTGCGAGTAATTTTGTTCGGCTGGTAGTTAGGTTCTTGACGCAAGCGCGATTGGTTTTAGTGTCCCAACCGGCATTTTATGAAGTATACATGCGCCAATACCATAGGCACACGCGTCACTCGCGACTATTATTTCCAATTTAGGATCATAATGTGCTAAAAATAAATCTGCTGTTATAGTTTTAATGATTTTTTCGAAAGTTTTCTGACATTCATCTCACCATTCCCAAACTTTTTCCATCTTCAACAGTTCGTTTAGGGGTGCGCGTAATTTGTGCATGTTAGGAATAAATTCTAGGTAGTAATTTACTAAGCCCAAGAAGCTTTGTAACTCGGCTAAATTTTTTGAGGCCGGCATTTTTTTGCCGTGGCTCTTTCTGGGTCTGGTCTTCTTACTTCTTCGTCAATAATATGGCCCAGATATTTTATCTCCTTCATAAAGATGTCACATTTATTTTCTTTTACCTTAAAACCGTAATTTTGTATCTGCCTGAAAATCTCTTGAACGTGTTCCCAGTGTTGTTCAATATTTTTGCTATTTACCAGGATGTCATCAAGGTATGCGATCGTGAAATCCAGTCCGCCTAGAATAGTGTCCATTATTTGCTGAAATATCGCCGGCGCGACCTCGATCCTGAATGGTAATCTCTGGAACTTATATAACACTTTATGTGTGTTTATGTACAACAACCTCGAGCTTTCATCATCTACTGGTACTTGTAGATATGCTCCACTCAAGTCTATATTTGAGAAAACAATTTCTCCTTTTAAATTTGTGAAGACTTCCTCTGGGCTAGGAAGAGGATAGTGATAATCTTTAATCACTGCATTCAATCCCGTCGAGAAATCAGCGCATACTCGTATCTCACACGATTTCTTTTTCACGTAAACCATAGGTGCGGCCCATTGACTATATTCCACCTTTTTCAATAACCCGTTTTTTTACGAGTCTATCCAACTCTTCGTCTATCTTTTCCAATGATGAAAAATGTACATTTCTTTTCTTCTTGAAAATGGGTTGTACATTTTCTTTTAGATCGATTTTTCCCGACATTTTTTTACACCTCCCGAGGCCGGCTGAAAATACTTCGGGGAAACTCTCCTTTAATTTCTTCTTCAATTTCTCTGCCTCGTCCGATAAACTTTCCACTTTTTGGCAGAACGCATTTATCGATAAATCCCAGAGGTCAAATTTCTGCATCCAGTCAGTTCCAAACAAATTTTTCCGTATTTTTTAGAACATACTTCTTTAATTTTTTGGTCATTCCGTTGAACGTGACATTTGTGATAATCTCCCCCTCAAATTTGATTTTTCTTTCTGTTACCAACCTGGCTAGTTTATCTGTTCTCAACATGGTCGGTTTGTTTAATTTCGTCCACGTCTGTAAGCAAATAATGGGTAAATCTGATCCGGAATCTAATTGTAATCTGATTTTTTTGTTTAACATTTCTACTTGTACGTATTTTCGTATATTTATCCCGTCCGCTTGATCAGTTCTAGTAGCTTTTACTCGGCTTTTCCTTTCTTTCTTTTTTCTACAGTGTGAACTTTTATGTCCCACTTTATTGCACGACAGACAAGACTTATAGCGGTATGGGCAATCTTTTACCAATGTAAAATTCCACAAGGATAGGTGGTGGTTTCTTTAGAGGTTTCATTTGAATTTTTGTAGTAAAATAATTGGTTGGTTTGTTTTTGAGGAGGGAAAAAACGTGTTTGTTGTACCTTTCGTACGTGTCCGACGCCAGACTCTTCGATATCTTTCGAGTCCTTTTTTACGCTTATACATCTCTGAAAGTCCTCAGCCAATTTTTGCAGCGTCAATTCTGGCTCACTCTCAATATTTGCTAGAATTCACCGTCAGATCTCCGCATCTTTAGTCGAAATCAGGCCTTGGACAAATATCAAACATTTAAAATTTTCAGGGCTGAGTTCAGATAATTTAAAGTCATCGCAGTGTTTGTTTACTACGGAAGCGAATGGTACATAGTCTTCGCAATATTGTTTTGTTAAATTTAAACATTTCCACCTTTTGTGGAATAGTGAAGTGTTAGGACTAAATTATTCCGTTAAATGTTTCACGGCTTCACTGAAAGTCAACTCATTCGTTTTCCTCGGTAGGGTGTAGTCTACGAATTTAGTGTATTCGCTTGACCCTAGTTTCCTCAGTATTAGACGTACTTTTTTCACGTATGACCAATTCCCGCAATCAAACTTATATAAATATTCATATATTCTGAAGTAAGCCACGACGATTTTGTCTTCGTCCGGTGCATAAGTGAAGTCTTTTATTGAGCTCCATATAGCATTTTGCGAGAATGCCGCTTCATTTTTAGAATTTTGTCCTTTATTTGTTACTGCCCGTAGTAGTAATTCTTGTAGTTCGAGTTGCTTTTCTTCGTTGTTCTGTTGAATTTCACATAGTTTTTCATCGAGCCTAGTCTGTCTTTCCGCATTTGTTTGTTGCTGCTCGAATTGCATTTTCATTAGTTCCAATATGGTTGCCTTAAAGTCTTCCATGTTTACGCCGTAATTTAATAACGCAGGCTATGTGTTGTCACGAGAAGAGGAGGAAAAACTCACTTTTTCCCCCTATATTTTCATTTCGTAATATGTACTTTGTAGCTAGAGTTGTGTACTTGGGTAACGATTTTTGTTTTTTCACAGTGTAGACTTCAGGTTTCTGTCGCCAGTTGTTCTGAAACCTGCGTAGAATTCGAAAGATTCGTGTCTTCGTTATCACTGTTATGATTGGTGTCCAAAAAATATATATTTTTATAATCTTTATCTATTTTTCTCTATGTCCTCCGCGTAGAATCTGTTTCTCAATATCCTCGCCGCCACTGTTATGGGCGATGGATAGCAAACAAGTTTTTTCTTACTTTTCTTCTATGTCCTCCGCGTCGAATTCGTTTCTTCAGTATACTCATCGCCACTGTTATGGTCCAAGGTTAGGACCAAGGAAGAACAACACGAACACAAGAGAAGAAATAACAAAGATATATTACACGAAATAATAATACAAGATGTGGAAGATGTTAGTATGACTGTCAGTCTGGTTTGGAGTGAACTACTATTGGCTCGACTCGATGCAATACCAATACGTATACGTTACTCTCTCTCTTGAGAAGCGTAGTATATATAGTAAAAACAGTATATATAAATTCGTGGGATAGAAAACAACAAAAAATAATTAGTAGGTTTGTTGTCCAAGTAGAGGCATGATGCGAAATGTGTTTTTGACATGTCTGTGTCCTTCCGCGACGATTAATTAAAAAAAATCATGGACATTTTTGTGGCGTGGCGGTCGATTTTTTCCAGCATGCATTATATTATTGATGAGATCTAGTAGATTTCGGCTGGATGTTTTTTACAATATACGCCTGGGGTAACAGCTAAATATTTCAAATCGTGTAACTGCATGGGTTAATTGCCCATCGCACAAATGTTTAATATCTAAACAACCACTAAACAAACTGATTTTTTTAAGGTTTTCAGATAAAACGTTTACACCTCCTGACACCAATTTTCGTAAGAATAACCGAAAACCTATTTGAGTTCTTCAGCTAGAAATACAACAAGTTAAAATCGTTTTGTTTCAGTAAAACTATATTTTCTGAGCGATGGTGAGAAGCCAAAGATCATTTAGGATTTCTAGAATGGTACCAACATTCAGACTCTGGGTTACATCTTCAAAATCCATTCAGGAGCCCTCAAGAGAACGGTGAATAAGTTTTAAAATAGAGGGAAAACTAAAGAGGAAAACTGGATCCCGAGTATAGAACAACAATAGGGATCATCATGAGAGCACATTCTTGTTGTTCAAAATAGTGCCCAATAGTGTTATAATAAACTCGGAGAATTCTCGTAAGATACAACGTTTCAAAGCTTAATTTAACAATTGAACAACTTTGCTGTTGCATGATTTCAATAATTTTGCTGTTACATCAGGTATACACACAAACATACACACACGCACACAAACACACAGACACAAACACACACACACACACACACACACATATATATATATATATATATATATATATATATATAGGGTACGATTGTTAAAATATATTTTATATTACGAAAAAATGAAAATAACACTGGTATCTCATTTTAACAGATATATTTACCAATATTACATGGAAATATCTTGAAGTACTAAAGATTAAATATATTCCATGAAATCGCCATACTTTTTCGTCCACGACCTCCAGATTACATCGAAATCTCCTGTGTCTCTTCTTAAAGGTCTTCTCGTTTAAGTTGGTGAATACTGACATAATCCTTGCCTTCAGTTCATCTTTGGTGTTACAAAAAGTTTTCTTGGTCTCACGCACAACTGTCCCCACATATAATAATAAAGGGGCTTATAGAAGTTAAGTGGCCAGACGTTAGGTGTGATGTGTTCGCAGAAATTCTCTGATATCCCTGACTGCGTTTTCCTGCTTATGTGGCATGGTGCAGAGTTCTGTTTCCAGACATTTCAGAGACGAAGCACACAATTGCTATTAGTCTTTAGCAACTTTATGCGGACCCTCAGAATATTTGCAGAATAACCGTTCTCTACTGGAACAGAAGAATGATGACAATCTGTAGCTAATTATAACCGAACGCGACATGATCTTGGAAAATACGGAACGATATAATAGCTGAACAATTTGATACAAGATTAAAAAAAACATACACGTCAATAAATTTTGCAAGGACTTCAGCATTTCCAACGATTTGCTCAATACTTTTACTACTTCAAAATGCCACAGCAATTGAGTTCACTGTCTGCATGTTTACATCAGATAATTCTGTATTTATCCATGTTTACATGAAATCTAATTTGCGATGAAACCTTTGATTTCCATGTTCGAAATAAAGTCGTTCGCTCTATTTGGGGAGAGTGTCATTGAAAAATAGGCCAAGATTAAAGCAAGATATTTTCAGTCACACAAAGGCAACACGCTGTTAAACAAAACGATTTGGCTGATCGAACATACATGAACGAAAAAGAACAATACATAAATTTAAGACAATCTATTCTAGATTTAATGATATGAATATCTTTCAAAATTGGCCAGTAAAATTTAGAAATTAAGTGCAGAACCGATATAATTTGAATTTTGCCGAACATCTTTATCTGTTTCTCCATATCTCTCTTTATTTCGCTTTCAATCTTTTACTGTCTCTGCTTCTTTCTGTCTGCCTGTACGCATGTCTGTATCTCTCTGTCTCTCTGTCTTTCTTTCTTTCTCTCTCCCTCCTCCTCCTCCTCCTCTCTCTCTCTCTCTCTCTCTCTCTCTCTCTCTCTATATATATATATATATATATATATATATATATATATATTAAAATGTGTATGGCTTATTGTACCATTCTCACGTGCTTTTTAATTTATCTGATTGCGAGATTGATATTTCTCCCCTTGTTTTATATATATATATATATATATATATATATATATATATATATATATATATATATATATATATATATATATATATACACACGAGTGGCGACAAACGCCACAACCCGAAACGCAATGTTTAAAATAGCAATCTAATCACATCACAAACAACAAAGGCTTCCTTGTCAGTGGCCATTATACTTGCTCATCTAAATCGAAAACCGGAACCATATTTAGAAACATTGAAAAAGTAAATCGTATATATATATATATATATATATATATATATATATATATATATATATATAAATTAATGACGCAACAGAAATATAATGTTGCAAGCGAGCATTTGTAATTTGTACCTCAATATATACTCTTCGCAACGTTTACTTGGATGATAACATATAAGTTTTTTGGCGTGTGATATTGAGTGCATTCATTTTTAGTATATGCATAACGTATATATGTTTTGTGTTGCAACGTTTTTACAAGTAATAATAAAATATAGAAACCAGCTTCCACATCTCCCTTAAAATATTCCCTACTTATTTTCACATTCCCATGTTATTCATATCTCATCGTTATACATATATATATATATATATATATACACTCACACACACACACACACCCAGACAAGGTGATTGAAACTAACCCCCCATTTTAAACCTGTTATAATTCGTTAACTATCAGTTTTCAAGAAATGAATATGTGAGGAAAGCGTTTAGTTTCATGTCAAATTCGATATGGACACCCGATTTTCCTACCAGATTCTCGAACCGCCCTTTGGAGATAATTTAATTTAATTAATGGCAATCAATTATTCTGTTTTCTTTATTTCCTATTTCTTGATGAATATGTTTTAATTGAATAATTTTCCTTCTGAAATTCCGCCGTCGTATTTTAGTCGCAATGTTTTAAAGATGAGTTTTTACAAAAAAAGTTTTTTTTCGATGGACATATCCATAATTACCTTTCAGATAAGCACAAACAACTGCTCATACGATCCGAACTCATCTGGAAATGCTGACAGAAAAATAATATTTACTACGTTACTTAAAAATCGCAAAATAAAAATGAACAAGACTATAATAAAATAAAAATAAAAATAATGAATAAGTGAAAATATTATCCTAACCAATAAATAAATAAATAACTGAAGTACTAAAATAATTAACAACCTCCGCACGCACACATAAACGCAATTAAACGTAATATTAAAAACCAACAAAATACCAATAATAAATTAAAAAAGTTTACAAATAGCACTATAAAAAGCCACAAAACAGCATCCGTATTCACAATTATTT
Source organism: Acanthosepion esculentum (assembly GCA_964036315.1). Lineage (NCBI taxonomy): Eukaryota > Metazoa > Mollusca > Cephalopoda > Sepiida > Sepiidae > Acanthosepion > Acanthosepion esculentum. Next base: position 107,697,426 of record OZ038475.1, read on the forward strand.
CCACGCAATAGCTCTTAGAAATAATTCGAAATATAGCTGTTACCGCGCACCAAAATGACAGTTAGAATAATACAATATAAACAGTCGAGCAAAATTACGACACGTATAGACTGAGGATTGCGTTTAAGCATGGAACAGACGCTCACCGCTGGGTGTTTGACTGCAACATCCACCTTTTAATTACATACGCGATATCCCTGATATTGAACACTTCATCTCATAAATAAAGCACACCGTAAACTATATTTTTTATCATTTTTATTATATATATATATATATATATATATATATATATATATATTTTATCATATATATATATACATACATATATATAAATATATATATATATATATATATATATATATATATATATATATATTCTGTGTCTACATTGATTCTTTATTGATTAATCTACTGAGAATATTAGTAGCGTGAATATACTATTTTCACTGCACGCTACATAATTGATCATGTTTCCAGTGGAAAACAAAATTATTATAGCCCCCAATATGCATGCATGGGTTTAATTGCTTTTCAAAGGCTATTTAAGAGGACTAATTAATTTTAACATATTTCTAAATACAATAATATTCTTTTGAAAAATCAATCTATTATATGTTCTAACAGTTCCAGAATTATTCCATACAAGTTACTCACACAAGTTTATGTTATTATACCAACTCGACCCATAACGCAACCTGTTGCTCTGCAGCCTTTAACTCATTAATTATCTAAGGTGTTTGTAATTTATTTTTCAATACTTATATTATAACAACTTAATTAGAATTTGATTTTTTTCTTTTATTGAAAATGAGAATCCTTTCTATTTACTTCAGCAGAGTGGCACTGAAAATATCTTCTTGCACAGATTGAAAATCTTTCAACCCCTCCTCGTATTTAATGATTATTTTCGTCATCACTTTGATGGGTGACCGCTTGTGAATACCAAGTGCGGACACTCGGGTGGTGTAATGGATAATGGCTAGGAATTCTTTATCCAACAGCCGATTTCAAATTCTCGTTGGGTTAGTTATATTAACATGCGCGCAAATATCCTTGGGAAAAGTATGAATCTACTCCATCTTTTTACAGCTATGAGTCAATTAGTACGAATTGCATCACTAACACTATTATTATCCCTCACCCCAAAATACTCTAAATCTAAAAATATTTGTTTGGCTTTAAATAACCTGTAAATAGTTGATAAGCCTTCGAAAATAGATGAATCAATCAATTAGTTTTTTTTACTAAGACTGAAAACCTAGTATAATTTTTTCATATATTTCATAGCGAAAACATCTGATCCCGACAGCAATTTTCTCATCCGGCTAAAAGATGTGGTTTTGGTGGAACACCGACGCTAACATGACAGAGGTTGCAGGAGCTGGAATGTTTTCGCACTAGCCATTGGCATCCTATATTAAAAACGACCTTGTACCGCATCCAACCCCCGTTCTCTTTATCTATGTCATTAATGTGTTTTCACTGTCGTTTCGAATTTAACTCTTTATTGTTTCAAAGGAAAACACATTGTAAAATAATGTTTATTAAATATAATTTTTACAGTTGCTAAAACAGAAATATGACTAAACTTGACTTATTAGTAATCTTGACGTAATTTTCTGTTGTTTTTATCTACCGGTTTATTCTACAGCCTTCTTGACGTGTATGTTGCATGAAGAAATTGACTAAATTTCTTGTTCTGATAAATGATGTAAGAAACGATAAATTGTGACTACAAATAATGATTGTATCAGGCCATACCCAGTAGCGCGTTTAACGACTGACTATTTTTTGTATACGGACTGGGTTCTTAATACTTTTCTTGCTAAGAACATAAATTTCCTTTTGTTTGATATCTACGCAGGCATAAATTAAATATTTATCTGCCAGTGTAATAGATAAGGCTTCCTGCAATTACTTAAACTCCCACAATGTCCTCTATCGAATATTTATGTCTCATCTCAGGTAGATTTTGGGCTAGTTTTATTTTGCCTTCTAGATATGGTTTGCCGCACCTGATACTTCTAATTCAATTTGAGATTGTACTCTCTTATTTTTCACTTCGTCTAACGATGCACTGACAACTAGTGTATCTATTTCATTTTTTTACCAATCTCTTCATTGATATATTATTTTTAATGTGCAAACTTTGTCCCAAGACGGGTGAAATTTAATAATCAATTTTCAATATGGGAATTTTCTACCGAAAATAATAATAATAATAATAATAATAATAATAATAATAATAATAATAATAATAATAATAATAATAATAATAATAATATTTTAATATTTACAAATCTTGTTTTTTAAATTTTTTCCTATATAAAATATACCTTTTTATCCTACATCGATATTGAATCTACTTCTTGCAGTGCGTGCTGCGATTAAAAATGCTGAGCCTATAAACTTGAGTCACTGCTTAAAATATGAGAATTTTCAGAAATACAAATGAAATTTACAATTTCAATATTTTGCTGTTCTGTATATTTTTCCTCGTGTTCACTATATTGTTCTTCAATCTGCTGTGCAACTTCAGGTCGTACGCGATCGTGGCTATCTAAAATATAAAAGAAAACTACAATTTAAATATTCTGCTGCTGCTGATTACTTCACGCTAAAGTCTCGCTTGTCCTCTTATGAACACATCTGTTGTCTCGGTGATTTGCTCCAGTTCATTGTGACAGACATTATATAGGACAAATATTTGTAAATTTTGAAGTTTCTTACAAAATATAATCTTATTATTCTTCATCTATATAAGTAAATTCGAATGTCTATGTGTCACACTTTTGCAACTTTATTTCTAGAGGCTGTAGCTGAATATATCATACATTGTTTGAAACAGGCCGACGCCGTGAGAAAATTACAAACATTCCGGCCTGCAATCATGAAATCATTATACCCAAGTTTTCATTATTGTGACAGTTTTCAGCGACTTTTACGAGTTTTTTTGCGGTGATTTTTTTTGTTTGTATGATAAATAATGTCGCATTTTAGACGTATATCATGTTTATTCAAGCAGTTGGGTATTATGGCTGGCGAAAACAACTTGTGTTTTTAACTTAAGTCATTTTTACTTTTTTTCATCCCTCATTCTCTCAGCTCTTCAATCCAGTCACACGTTATTTAAGCACATTTCTCTGTGTTTTACTTACTTTCATTATGTCATTTAAGTTTTACGAACTAAAGGCCCCTTTTCTCGACGATATGCTCCAGAAATATTAGGTTGGTGCAAAAATAATGTCGTTTTCTCACATATGTTAGAACGTCAAAAACTGACATTTTTTTGCACCAATATTAATTGTCTCTATTTTTTTAGTTGCTAATTATTCAGCGATATTTGCCATTTTGGAGATTAGATATTACAACGCATTTCGACACTCTTTCTTTTGTTTCAAATATTGTCCCATGTCTTAACTTAACCCTTTGTTAGAAGACATGATTTTTATTCTTCCTACGCGTCTTTGCTTTTCAGCATCATATCTTCTCTCGAAGTTTTCTACACTGCCGACATAAACTTCCGTTACTCTCAGTAAAATATATCCATTCAAGAGCTCTGTCTTTTGGGATATTACCTATATTACCTTGTCTTCGACGACATTTCTGAGTTCTATATTACCTGCAAATGTACCACCATTACGTATTGTATCAGGTCAAATGCAATATGCTATGAACTACAGTCAAGTATATTGTTTTATTTTAATGTTAAGAAGAATCAATCGAGAATCGATAATGTTCTAGAGTTATGTGCCTGGCACAATTTGGTATGGTTGCAGTGGTTTACACTGAGCCACATCAACACTCTCGTCATAACCTACAGTCCCACTGCACTCAGGTGGGTGACATCTGGAGATAGAAAGCAGGCTGTGGGGGATTAAAGATAATACCAGATAGTAATGAGTTATTAACTGCTTTCTGATCTCTCTTTCCTCGGATTTCCCAGGTTGGGTTGAATTCAGAGATTTTGTTTTACTTCTCCTAGACATACTCCCCCAAGGCTACCCAGCATCTAGTTTGCCCTGCTACTTACGTAAACCCGGGGGAGAAAATATGGATTCATACTTTTCCTAGTGAATGTAAGTCGTCTGGAATTCGATCGTGGCTCGCTGATTCCTCAATCGAAGCCGCAATACATTACTGCACCGTGCCGACGTACTTTAATGTTACCATTATATTATCCCATAACACAAACACACACACATATATATATACATATACACACACATATACATATATATATATATATATATATATATATATATATATATATATATATATATATTTGTCATCCACAGACAGACTGTTTCGCTGTTTCACAGCTCATCAGTGTGGCTAGACGTCCGGTTGCCTCTAGATACTTCTTATATTGAATGAAAGCTTACACGTGTATGCTTAGTAAATCGTGCCTCTGTTTTAATGTGTTTAATGTTCCTCTTATTATTATATATTATAATACAGTATACCAGTATTTTTCCAAGGTTATTAGCACGTAAGTGAATGCAATGGATTCGAATCGGTGAGCCGAGTTCGAATTCCCGTTGGATCTATTACATTCACGTACGTGCTAATATCCTTGGGAAAGTTATGAATCCCATTATTCTATCCCCAGCTATGGGCAAATAGGATGACAGACCGGGTTCTTTATCCTTAGATGCCAACTGGTCTATCGCAGAAAGAAATGACAACCTACTGCGGGAAAAAAAATCTGCCTCGTTAGTCATGTACCTATCGATAAATGATCGCCTATGTGTGTATCACGCATGGCACATAAATGACTGATGCCAGTAGAGTGGTTGTAGAAATATCTATTATAATGAAAGAAACGTGTTAAACGTGAACAATATACACGATATCAGATGGATCCGACATTTGTTCATTTTCGCATTCGGGGTGTAAATATTTTTTTCCAAGTAAAACAAGAGATGAATTTTACAATGCAAATGCCTTTGGTTCATTAATCACGACGAAGTGTAGCATAAAATTCCACAAAACCTTTTTGCTAAAGAAATAAATCACATCATGTCAATATTCATATATTTTTAAAACATTTTTTTTATAGAAATTCTATCCTTTTCGATGACCTTTCTTACAATTTGAAACATTAACGACGCTCGGATTTTCTCATCTTTTGGGATCATGTCGCAAATGCCATTTAAATTTAGCTTTAATGTAAATATCACAAATTCTGAACAATAAAAGATGAAATATTGATTATGTTCAAATGTGCATCCGATATGTCAAGTTCATGTAATCGAACAGAGAAACAAAACTAAAAACAATTTGGGAAACGTATTTGAATAAAAGTGTTATTTTTTGTTCCTTTTAGAATACCTTTCTTCTTCATCTGTATACGCATTTCCATTTATCTACGCCCGTTTCCCAAGCAAAGCAGTAAATTAGAAGCGTCATGAAATTTCAATATCCAAGTGAATAATTTATTTAGCAACTCCTTTTCTCGCCAGCGAACAAAGCGGAGGGCGAAAAGAACAGATTGTTCAAGATCAGACCTAATTGTAAGATAAATAGATGAAATGAACATTCTTCAGTAATGGGTAAAAAAAGGAGCAGTACAAAATGTCGTAAAGAAAAAAAAAGCTATTGATATGTTTATTTTATGAGTTGTGATGTTAGAAAACACGTTTTTTTTATTTCGATGATAAAACAAGAAACAAAAATAATGCGTGCGATCGGAAGGTAATTGCTATACCACTAATAAGATAAACTATAAGAAAACTATTTGAAACATTATTAATTCAAACCAATGTTAGACTAAAGCCTGCGAAAGACTTGAAATGAGAAAATACTATTTAGTCAATGATGGAACCTTCTTGATCGATGACTCTGCAAAGTGGAAGTCATATGTCAAAGAAATTAACATGTGACGGGAATCCTTTTCGGAATTAATTAGACTGATTCTAAAGTCATTCTGAAATAAGTTTACGATTCATTATATAAATAAAAAAAATAAAGCAATTACCTCCACTAGATAAAAGCAATTTCTTGAAAGGCTTTTTTTCTGAAAACAAGAAAGGTTTATATTTTAACCTGTTGTTTTAAATCGTATTTGGGTTCGAAAGTAAATTTACGATGAACGATAACAGCTCTTTTGACTGATGCCACATACTTCCTGCGAAAACATTATGCAGACGGTTCATTGTTTACTTTCAGATTCCTTGGATTATCCTTAAAATATTGCATTTTAAGATTAGCTGTATGAAATGATAGAGAGTGCATCAGACAATCAATCTAGCTACCGTTCGGCTGTTTTATATTTTATGAATATCAAATTATGAATAAAGAAAAATGGAAAAATTATCTAAGCCAACGGGTTTCGTTTTCTGGGGAAATTATCAAACAATTGCGAAGATTGAACTTTGTAAAAAATATTTATAGTTTCAAAATTATTAAATTTATGAAAAGCTGATAAATATTCATCAGGTTAGCAAAAAATCTAATTAAATATTGGATGAAGCTATCTCATATAATTTGATGTCTAATGAACGAAAGTAAGTCAAATATGTTTTTGAAATTTCTATGCAAATTAATATTCAAATTGTTTTAATATTGGAATAATTTATGTGTTATATATTTTAAATAACATGAGATTATTAATTTAACCGTGGTCTTTTAATTTTTTAACATTTTATAGACATGTATGTTGGCTTAGAAAAATAGTGAATTTTTCAGGAATTGAGCTATTTGAAATATAACGAGGCAAAAGTTTTATTTTGGTAAGATTGCATAGCCTCACTCACAAGAAATTTCCGTCTAAGTAAATTACTTTTGCTTTTAATAATCGTGGCACCCCAAGGATATTGTATTTTAATCTGTTCTCAGCCATAACTCTAGATTGTAATAAGGTGGTTCTGCAAATCATTCTGAATAAGAGATTCTTTCTTTCATCATAAGATATCTTTCATTACATGGTCGATCATGGGTTTCCACAACACTAAATATATTAGGTGGTTTGACCACGTTTCTTTGTATTCGCGTTCAATGTTCTGCCAACGTTTAATCCAAGTTTGTAGGTAAGTAGTTAGCTCATTTCCAATGGGTCTTCTATTTGTTAGTATTGTAAGTCGGCTTCCGCATATTGCGTCTCTATCTGGCTGTTAAGACCAGCTTATTGAAGCTCTTCTTTTTTTTATCATAACACTCCATGCAAGGCAATAGATTCAGTTAGAAACAAGGGAAGAAAAACCCCAAAAAAGAAACATTAGGAGCAAGAGGAAGTGAAGAATAATCAAGAGGACAATTGATAACGTTTGACATTGTATTTAAATTTTTAAAAAAATCAAAGTTGGCTGAAAAACATGAAGCCAAATATGGACGAAAAAAACTGTTGGCATAGAACTTAGACAATTCAACTGTGAATAGATGAGAGCTTGCCGCTAATCTATTACTGCGTTTAATTCATGAAGATTAGGTGCCATTTCTAAAAGTTCATCAAAATATTTATCATGAAATATTTATAGAAACTGTACATGGAAGCTACATTACGGCGATGGAAAAATTACTGAAGCCAGGATGCCACGTCAAGAACAATAATATTTCTGATTTTATCAAGTATATCCAAATATACAGCCGGAATACCGGACCATATGTAGCAACAATATTCTAAGCATAGACGAATGGTAGAATTATAAATATGTAAAACAGATTCCGGAGAGAGAAAATGTCTACCACGACACAATGATCCAATTTTCTTAAAAGCAGTCCTAGCAATGGATTTAATATACTCTGTCCACTTCATATCAGCCGAGATGGTTAGAAAAGAAAGGCGTAACGAGTCACTATCATGGAAGATAACATCAAAATTATAGTAGGCAGGAAGGAGTCTCTCACGTGATTAATAGAGAGAAGTTTTCATTTTGAAGGCGTTAAAATTAAAAAGCCGTTCCTTGCCCTAATTAACAACAAATTATAGATCATTTTTAAATCACCTCCCAATTTCAACTTATCGAACAATGCATACTTATCGAATCAGGTGTAAATTATTGTGTCATCAGCATAGATACCAAATTGAAAGATGTCATCAGGATAGTCATGGATGTAAATTAACAACAAGATATGTTCAAGGATAAACCTCTGCCGGTTACTTGCATATATATGGGATAATGATATATATATATATATATATATATATATATATATATATATATATATATATATATATATATATATATATATATATCTATATATATATATATACATATATATATATATATATATATATATATATATATATATATATATATATATATATATATATATATATATATATATATATATCTATATATATATATATACATATATATATATATATATATATATATATATATATATATATATATATATATATATATATATATATATTAGATTAATAACAACTTTAGGGAAAGTTTTCGCGTGGCGCGTTTCGTCTTATAGATTTCATCACTCTAAATTTGTTAACGTTGATACGACTAAATATACGCAGGAAAAAGAGATACTGAAAATTCTATATTTTAAATTATTTTTTATCGTGATCTGGGTATATAATCTAACTGATATCATTTATAAATTTTAAAATTTTATTTTTGTTTCCAACACTTCTGTTATTAGACATCCCACATTATGATAATAGGAGCTATTCAAGGAATGATGGATTGTAAGGAGAGTGGGTGTATGCACACACAGTGTATACAGAATTCTCTCGGTCACTGGCGTGTTTATCTGAAATTAAATGTAAAAAGTGACTATTACTGATACTAATGCAATACTCTTCGATAAAACTAATCGAGTTCTCTTTGTCATTGTCGTGTTTACCTAAAAATAAATACGCTTAAATTCCCATTCATAGGTTTAGATGTAGATTTCCCGACTGACACCAATACAGCCGGTTTTCGATCCTAGCTAGAGGCAACAGGGCCTCTGGTCACATTGATGAGTTGTGATACAGCGAAACAGACTGTCTGTGAATGACAATATTATATATATATATATATATATATATATATATATATATATATATATATATATATATATATATATATAATGAAAAATAACAGTCGCGAAAAAGCATAGTGTTCAATGTAAAATAGAAACATATATACAGAGAATGTACAAAAAATATAAGAGGACATTTGCACATCTAAAAAAAAACACCCTGCGTCTAATACATCGAAGGTCGGTGACGGGTGTTATAAGTTTGGGTTTGGAGTGAGCGTCATCTACGCATCCGATTCTGAGGTCTTGAAAGTAAAACAAGTTCAATGTTTCAAAATTAATTTAACGTTTTGAGTAAATTGTGCACCGTAAATTTAGTGCTTGTGGTAAACTTGTCATGATTACCGGTAATGGAAATTTCAAGCTATAATACCAGCATAAGGATTCAGCAGTACGGTAAGCCATACTAGTATGTTTTAATCGACACATTAATCAAACTTAACCTTTTTTCTGTATCCAGATTTACATGTATCTAATTTGAAATTATTGCTCTGTCTTTGTGATGATTTTGTCATGATTAGATATGATTTCAGGCTGCAATAACATCAGGTTTCAGTGGTATTATGCGCAATGATTTCTCTTCTAATTATTACCTTGCAAATAGTTACCATAAATTTGGTCCTTCTCTGTATGTGATGGATTTGTTATGATTAGTCAGGTTTTCATCCTGCAATATACTATGCAGTTGGTAGAATTTCAGATAGTACAGAAGACAGCGTGCATATTTGTTTCGAAATGGCAGTTTCATGTGAACAGGCGTTTTCTCTCTGGTGGGTATCACACAAACGTCCGGCGGTTGACAAAACCCAAAGTAGAAAACTACGGTGCAACGCATTAGGGTCAAGTTTATATTGATGCATTCATGTATGTGTAAGGGTGAAGGAGAGATATAAACTTAAACGGCAGTCATTATTAGGCATCGAGAGAATTTTGTTTTATTTTTGTGTTTTTTTAAACTTATTTTTTCTCTTCAGTCATGTCTGCACCCACAGCATCGATGTAAGCAAAAATAAAATCGTGGTAAATCTGCATGAGATCGGCTAGATGAATATGCAGACACCTTTGACGAAAAAAATAATCTTTTAAAAATGTAAATTACATAAGCTAGTAAATTTTAACAAGTTTAAAATTCAAAACTGTAAAATTTTTAACTTTCATAGGATCAAACTAAATTTCCTAATTTTGCAGCTATAACAGGAAATTTTGCTGTTTTTCAGTTTATACGAATTATAAATACTAATTAATTAATGATAATCTCGTCTACAGTCGCTCTCTCACAGACCAGCCGTCACCTCTATCTGTCTTTTCTACAAATACTTTCATTGTAACTGTTCCGACGAGCTACTTTCTCTAGTTCCCAGACTGCATGAATTTAAGCGTGCTACTAGACTGGCATCACGGTCCCACCCTTTCACTGTCGAAACGGTTAAATGTGGCTGGCTCTTCTACCCCAACAGCTTTATGTCTCGCACCTCCCGTCTGTGGAATTCCTTTCCAATTACTTGTTTCCTTGATAGCTATAATCTCCAACCATTCAAGTGTAATGTAAATCGACATCTCTAGATGCCCTGACATATTCCCTGTTCTTCTCTTCGTCCTTTCCTCCATTTCGCCTCTTTACTCTCGCTCACTCTGTAAACCCTTGCGTACTAGAGGCACCCCGCTTTGTTTGGGGTGAAATGATTAAAAAAATGCTTAGCTTATAATGAGCAAGGTAATAAGCGCAGTATGCCTTAAAAAAAAAACAGCTCAAAATTTAAGATAAGATTTTACAGCCAAGCAAAATCTATTTTGAACTTGGATCAGTACCTTGCATATTATAACAGCACTACGACAAGCACTTTTATCATCGTACATATCATTTATGTTGTCTTTCCCAAAGCAAGATTCAAATATTGCGAAATCTGAAACGAAATATATCAAATAACATTGAAATTTCTGCATATAAATTAATGCAAGCGACCTAACTTTACTCGAAAATGTCGTCTAAATATTATAGTTCTGAGAATTTTGAGAGCTCGTAGCAATTAAGTGAATGCAGGTTATGCTTAACACATTTAAGCAATAAATGTTAAATTCATATTCATCCAGACAGTTTCCCGAAAATAAAATCGTGCTGAATAGATACGGATATCGAAATAAAATGCCTTAAGTGCTGCTTCTTGAAAGAGAACGTCTGCCGGCTAACGACCTGTGTATTAAAAAGAGACGTAGTTTGTTACTATACTTATACTATGTGTTTTTCAACACTTGGAACATTCTTCTGAGATTTATATCCTTTAGAATCTGGGGCAAGTCAGAAAATATGGCGATTGAGTAAAATGCACACGGCAAGATTATAGATACATTCAATTGTCAATTAGTAGCTCTAGTCTTGCCATTATGAATTTTCTAGAAGTATTTTTACAAACTTATTGCTATTGATTTTTATCACAAATATAATATGGTGAATTAAACACATAAGAAGAGAAAAGTAGGCCGTGGTGTAATGGATAATGTATTGTGATGATGTATCTGAGTTTCGAATTCCATTCGGTTTCGTTACATTCACTAACGCGGAAACAAACTTGGGAAAGTTATGAATTTATCTTTTCTCTCTTCCTCTTTTGCTACGGACTGAATAGCATGTAAGACTGGGCACTGTGCGGTTGGCAAACGGTCTTCTGCCTAATCATTCAGAATTCGAAGGAGACATGATCGCCCAAGCTTGTATCCTGTATGAAAATTCATTTGTTTCGACTTAAGAGTAGCTGGGATACGTTTTCTTTCTGTAGAGATTTCCCACCCGCTGATATTATTAAGATAACTTTATTTACTAATTAGAGTTTTTTTTAACTATATTATTAAGGCTTGTTGCAGCTACTTCAAATAAGGTTATATTTTAGCCAACTATGCTGCTGATTTTACGATCGTATAAGAGCGCTCTTTGTTGCAATAAAAACCTAAAATAAAGGGATAAACAACAAGGGAATCATTATTATTATTATTATTATTATTATTATCATTATTATTATTATTACCACTACTGTGGTTTTCAATATTATTAATAATATTATTATTATTATCATTATTATTATTATATTTCAATTCCTGCTATGGTTACACTTCCTACCAAGACTGCGGGGAAACCTAAGACATGTAGTGCAGTATTGTTATGTTTACATTACATTATTTTTTTTTCGAACCTCGATAGCATCACTAACGTTATATGGAGAAGGTTCTTCTTGGTGTTTTACTTATCAAGACAATTTTTTGTATTTCTCTTAAGTTTGGATTCCACTGCTTTTTTCAATGTGTTATTGTCTTCTTCTTTTATCATTCCAAGCGCACCTACTATGACTGGTACTATTCTTGGTTTCAATTATCACATTTCTTTCTATTTCCATTTCCAGGTCTTTATACTGCAATAGTTTTCAAATTCCTTGGTTGCTATCCTACAGTCGCAAGCCATATCAGTTAGTAGGCAATATTTTCCTCTCCGCTTTGTAACAGTTATGCCTGGCCTATTCGCTTCTATCTTCCTGTTTGTAAAGTTGGTGTAATCACATAAAATTGTGATGTCTTCTATTTCTTTAGCCGGTGATGGCTGATGTCCATACCAGTGTTTATTAACATTTCTTTCAGTGTAAGAATTGCTCCACCCTATTGTGACGATTTTTATATTCACTTGGCTGAAGTGCAGAACATCCTGAGTGTAGATGGGTTATGGTTTGTCACAAAACCTGCATTTTGGATCCACACTATTATGTAAGATATTTTCCTCTAAGCTTCTTGTGAAAAGACTCTGATCTTGTGATGCAAGATTAAGGCCTTTTGTTTCAGCCCTTAATCCAGAATCTCGTAATCATCGATGAGTGTTAACTTTATCATCGTCGTCTTTATTAGCATGTTCTGGATATTGGCCATGTAGAGGTTTGTCTTGACCTCCCTGTTTCACTTGTTCAAGAGCTTTATCATTGGCTTACTTTTTCATAATGTTTGCTGTAAAAGTTGGTTCTTTGGTTCCGTTTTGTTTTTCTGCATAAACTACTAGATGCAAATCTCGTTTGGACTTAAACCTTCTGTTATGTTTGAATATGTTTCTCTTTCTGTTTTCGTGTTGTTTCACTAATTCTATCATCCATTTCTTTGTTGTTACCATGCATGTTAGCAAACCAATATTTGTCGCCTTGTATAACAATTATAGCTTAATATGAACTCTTCTATCTTATTTATGGAGTGGGTAGAAACGGTTTAAAACAGAATTTGGATGATGCATGTCATGCTTAGAAAGAATCTTTTTTGTCCAGTCGTCTGATATCATTTATAGTCCAGAGCAAGATGTTGAAACTATATTGAACCATTGGGATGGCAATGCTATTAATGGCCATAATTCTGTTCTGAAAATTCTATTCAGTTATTGATACCATTCGCACTCTTCTATAGTTCAATTTCCGCATAATTTATTTGATTGTTATGGTGAATTCCTTTACTGTCATTTACACCGAGGTATGTATAAGCTTCTTTCTCGAAATCTTAGATTGTTACCCCAGCGTCTTTATGAGGAGGTTTGTTGTAGTGATCATCGTCACGGAAATATTTTACTGTTTTTCAAGATACTTTTTATCTCTCTCTCATTCCTAACAAACACTTTTGAGCCACCCATATAAAATAAATGGCTCAATTTCATTTGAGATATCTTATAGCCATATTCCGTCTTGTTAAGTTCGCTGGTTAGGAATATACAAAATAGTATGAAAGACAAATGTAACTTTGAAATATTCCTCTGTTGATAATTATTTCCCCAGACTTATAGATTCCATTTTAAGATAGCTCTACTTTTTCGCTGACAACCAGTATATCACGATGTAAAAGATTTAACTTAAATGTTTATGTTTTATTAAGAGGAAAGACTAAAGTATTGTTTTATTAAAATTTTTAATCCTTTCTACTACGTTCGAAATTTTAGTTAAAAATCTTGTTTTTTTACGTCAGAGTTACAATTAGAGTTTATTTTGAGCTTTTTAACGGTGAAAAGCATATTGATTTGCAAATTCTTGAATAAATCAAATACTTTTCGGTTTTTAATGAAACTTTTAGGACTTATTCACACATGAATGAATGTTCGTTTGTTTTTTTAGAAAATCTTGGTGAAACATATTTTTCTTTTTACATATGTTACCCCCACCAATTACTTAATTTCATCAGGTTTTGAGAAATTATCTTTTTTCCAAAACATTTTATTAGTTAAAATAGAACTTCTTGGAGAATGTAAATCCTCCGATTTTGTTTTCAATTACTGCTCTTTCCCAAAAACCTGCCCCGAATATCAAAATAAATAAATACAATAAAACTATGACATTACTTAATTAGAACAGCTTTTAATTGCTTTTATAAATAAGATATATTAAGGTTGTTATTCTCTTAAAGAATTCGATGAATAATGGAGTTTTACAAGAATTGCTTTAGATTTTGTTTTTAATAATTCAAAATAATTTCGATTGTTTAATATTCTGCATTACTTACTTAGGTTTAGATGATACTTTAATCAAGTGGATATTATATTTACGAAAAATTGAAAAGATTAATATAATTATTTTTTTATCAAGTTTTTAAAATAATTTTTAATTTGTTTATCTATATAAAATATAATATTACGAGCCTGATTTAAAGTATGGTGACTGTCGAAGTCATATTCAAAAAATAAGAACGATGACCATAGTAAATTTAAATTCAACATTCCTAAAATTAGATTACGAAGAATATTTTCCAACATTTTTAAGACTACAGTGTACATCATTTTCTTGAATTATGTTCTACCGATAAATTCGCCGTAGAATAAGAATAAATACGTCAACACCTTATTTATGCCTGTTAAGTGATCGACAATCACTGCTACTGTTTGTTTAAAAAATCCATTTCTCTGTTATTTTAAAGTTAATGTAAATAATATTTTTCAAATCAGAATAATAATACTTTAGATCAGTTAATATTCCTCAAAAAGAGTTTACTTTTGGAAATTTTTTAATCCGATAATTAAATTTGTTTACAAATGTGTCAAAAATGACTGAATCTAAACCATTTCTGAAAGCAAGCAAAAAACTGAGATTGTAAACAATATAATTTCTATTTGAAATGCACCAGAGTATTTTGCTTACTGGATATATTAAACTTAATCATTTAAAAAACATTTAGAGCTAAAAACAAAAAGAATGCTTTTTCATTTATAAAATTTCATTTCAAACCTTAGCTATCGAAAATTATATGGAGGTGCCTAATATATAACTGAGTTGAAGTGTTGTTTTCCATATCAACATAAATTTTTTGATGAAATTGATAACGACCGGTGATACAGTGAATATATTTAAAGATTTTACCAGAAATGTGGTACGGTATCGAATACCATAGGGTAATCCATCTAGGCAGTATTGAAGATTTTCTTTGTAATGAGGCATTTTCCAGGTACATACTATTAATTAGTAATTGGTCTTTACATACGTAAGAACCACGGTTGCATCCTTTTTCAGGAGATAGTAAGACATTTTCTTTCGAAGAAGTCATATATATTTTGTCAATAGATATCAAATATTATTATTATTATTATTATTATTAGTAGTAGTAGTAGTAGTAGTAATAATAATAATAATAATAATAATAATAATAATAATAAAAATAAAGCTGACTAAAAGGACGGTCACGAAAGTGTAGGACAATGTCTACAGCTGAAAATTGATATGGACATGATCATGAATATAAAGTTGAGGGAGATGTTAGCATCGTCTAGGTTTTCTATCAGCACTGGTCGAACAATAAAAGCAAAACTCCCTGGTATTATTATCAATTAGCTTAAATGCCACCCTATCAGGTGGCATTTAATCTAGATCCTGCGGAGGGCACTTGATTGGCCCTTCATCAAACGATATAGAGAGAAGTAGATGCGATAGGCCAGAATAAAGAGCAGAACTTAATATTGCATTCATATTTAAAATTAACATTTAAAAGTTCAAGGATAATTCTTCTTAAAGTCAATTTGTTGTACGTGGGTATTTACATTCCATAAAAACAATTATTTTTATTTCATGGGGGATTTTCGCTGGATTTCGCAATTAATTTCGATTACTCACAAATTTATTCCCAAGTTATAAAATTTGTTATCGTACAAAAAAAAAATACGTCGCAAAAATCACGTAAAACAATAGCCGAAAACAATCGCAGTAATGGAATTTCGGGAATTTCAGAATCCCGGGTCCGGATCCGGTCCGGAATGTTTTTAATTTTCTCACGAATTCAACCTGATTCCAAATGGGTATATGTTGGGCTTACGGCCTCTAGGAGTAAAGTTGAAAAAGTGTGACACAGTGACCCACCGACATTTGCATTTATTATACAGAAGACACAAAAGGGAAATTCTTCACATTGATTCCCATAAACGTACCAAGTGACAAATCATTTCGGCGAAGGTTTTTGAGAAAACATGAACGAGAATGAAATGTGACACTTCCGTAAAAACTTAAAACTTTTTTCTATTGTGGTTGGAACATTGGATCTATTAAAGAAAAGAAACTCAGCAACAAGAAAACTCCTGGTGCATCATCTCTATATGCAATCCAAATACTGTGCATTTAAGTGTTTTTTTTTTTAAATAGCGGTTTTTTAATTAAATGAGAACTACAAAACTTGGACTAGGTTAATGTTTATGGCCTCAAATGTGATTATAAAACAATTGCAGGGCATTTTTCTTATAATAATAATAATAATAATAATAATAATAATAATAATAATACCGGACATCGTAATAAAAGACAATAAAAACAGAATATGATTTCTTATTAACATGGCAGTCCCTGCACATTGCAATGTGTCTTTGAAGATCTTCAACGACTATCAAAATACGAGGATTTTAAAATGTAAATCTCAAAGATGTGATACGTTAGGACATCAGCAATTCTAGTTGTATTTGGAGCCCTCGTATTGAGTGGGAAATTTAGTTCCTATAGAATAATTGAAGAGATTGTTGGTAGCCCACGCAGAAATACAAAAAAATAGTCCACACAAGTAGAGCTCAAAGCTTTATCTCTTTTATATGTGTGAGTTTTTTTGTTTTTTTTTTCTTTTGTAAAATCTTTGGTGTTATTTTTATTTACATTTTAGAAAAATGACCAGTTCACACTGCCATGAAACTATTACTTTCCTAATATCTCTGCTTGAGAACTGGAAGGAAATATGTATACAACAGAAATAAAAGTATCAATAATAATAATAGTAATAATAATAATAATAATAATAATAGCGGTTATTTTCTAGAAGATTGGTTGACTATTAATTTTATAATTAGATTGAAAGGAATCTGATAGTGAAGTGCGGGTTTAGCAGGTTGCCCGTATTTACAGTGCATAAATGCTATACGTTTCTACATTTGCAATATAACTAATACGAACATTCTCTCGATCGTCGAAGCTTACACTCAAACTTGGATCTTAGAATTGTTTCTTCGAAGTTGGTGTCATTTCATAAGAGGGGAATAATGTGGATGCTATTTAAAAGATTCGTGCACGAGACGCACCTGTTAAGACGACCGGAAAACATTACAACTAACCGTTGCGTTTAAAACGACAAATTCTCAAATACCATGCAAAACATACATCGTCGACAGAGCAAGTTTTAGACAACAAGATGGAGACAGAAGAATGTCTGGTTCGAAACAGTCTAACCGGAAAACAAACGAAATAAAACTTTTTTCCGAATAACACTTAAAACAATACAAGTATTCAATCAATCAATTAATCAATATATATATATATATATATATATATATATATATATATATATATATATATATATATATATATATATAATACAAAGATCGTACATCGAATATTCATATTTAGGAAAAAATATAATTCTCTAAATGATTGTAGCGAAGATAAAGTATTTCTAACAATTTGCTGCTTTCAAATAAAATAATATATACAAGTTGAAGTACCCACATACGTCGGGTAAAAGGAGAATACACAAATCGTTGCTGGTTATAATGACATTTTAAAAAATAATTTAATTATCCTTCAAAGTCGTGCAAAACAGTTATATATAGAGATTTATTAAGGATAGCTGACAGGTGAGAAAGGTTGGAAGAAGAGAACATTTAGTAAGTATCGAACACAATACTCATTTGTAACTGATCTTGCAAGAGATGCTAGCTATACATTACACAACGTCGAAGTGCATATATCGATATAGATAAATCTGTATATAATCCGATATGTCATCTAAATCCAAAGTGAAAGAAAATGAATAAAGATAACATATATTAAGTAAAATAGCGTCAGAATATTTTAGATCTTTCTTAATTTTTTTAAAATTGAAATTCTTTAAGCATTTTTCTAAATACATATTGCAAAATAAAATTCTAACATATTCATTGATATATTCCTGTGGAAACGAACACGACCCTCCAAAATTTAACTTGGACTCGTCCAAATTGCATATATACTAACGCTGATTCCAAGGGTGTATATCATACTGCTATTAGGAAATATAATCCTTCCAAGTTAACGACAAATTGTATGAAAATAATACACAATGAAAGAATTGAAGATAATTATTCAGTGCAGCGGGAGTACATTGAATATCGAGAACAGTTAAAGGCAATCCTGTAAAACAAGTAATGGCAATGCATCAATTTCACTTTCGCCGTACTCAGTCGCTAATTCAATTAGTGAATTTACTTAAGTCTCATATTAAAACATTACATTCATATCATACTTCAGAAGATAAGAGGCTATTTTCAAAGAAGAATATTAAGGATTGTCGGCTTCCCTGGAAGTACGTCTTCTGTTACGAAAATTGTACCGTGATGAACTTAGAAAATATCTGAATTTCATCCTGCCGAATACTCCAGAAAAAGAGTAATTTAACGAAACAGTGTCAATATTTTGTGAAAAGGAACCACTTTTTATATACGTTGGCAGTGCATGAACCTAACTAAGAACGAAGAGAAAGATTTTGTCACATATGCCGGCAAAGTCAACAGTGGGTGTGGGAAATTTAAACTGGACAGGTAGATTTAAATGTGGAATCTTCGTTAAAGTTCTAACATCAATCAACGTTACAGAAATATGCTCTCGAAACCTTACAAATCTTGAACAGGCTTCAAAGATAATGCTACAGACAGTTGCAGAAGAGCGCTGAATATTGTTAATTTAAGGCACGATACATCGAACAGAATGGCATGTCAGAAGAACAATTAGTTCGAAAAGGACAGTAGTAGCATTAGAAAAACTCTCAAATTAAAATACTCCCAAAATTAACTCAAAGGTCAAAAACGAAGCTACTTCAAGTTGAAAAGCAAAAGAAATACACGAATTAATTTGCTAAGAGTAATGCTACCAGCTAAAAAATAAATGAATAAATAAATAAATAAAACTGGAAAGTTCAAATGAAAGAAATTCGTGACAGAAAATGAAGAACACTGCAGTGAAATTTGGACACTGGTAGCGATATTACAATTAATGGTGATCTAGTTTTGAAAAGAAGTGACAAACCTAAATTGAAAAAAAAATAACGACAGAGTGGCCAGTGTTATATCGGACAAGAAATTATTTTTTTGGGGTGGGTGGGAATTACCTGTAACATCGCTTTGGTGGTAAAACAAAACAAACAGATGTTTACGTATAAAAGTCCAACGCGAATTTACTTGGCGTCGACTAGCTAGAATTATTTGAACTCTGGAATTGGCCAATTAATTCATTTTGAAAAATAATTAATGAAACACTGAGTAAACAAAAAAAGAAATTCACGAATATTTTCTGAGAGGATTTGGGAAAATGTATAAAGTCAAAAGCATTTTAAAATTGAAAAAAAAATTGATACTACAGTGTAACCCGGATATAAGAGAGTTGTCGGGACCGGAGACTAAGCCTCTTATATCCGGGTTTATCTTATATCCGGGTTTGGTCTATTTTGCTTAGGTAAGTATGGCTCTAATTTGGGACAAGATAAAATCTCTCTTATATCCGGATTTCTGTTATATCCGGGTCTCTTATATCCGGGTTACACTGTAGTTTTTAAGCTCAAGAGAAAGTTATCATTTGCTGTGTTCGCGTCTATTAAGATTGAATTTGATAGGTTTGAAAAAATACATCATTCAGAATGGACCACGCCAACGGTTTATATTAGAAAGAAAATAATAATATTCGTTTCTGTACAGATTTTTTGACTGGGTTTAATGACTGTCTCCTACAACAAGTATATCCCATACCGACTCCAGAGGATATATTTCCAAATTTAAATGGTGGATTTAAAAAAAAAATAACCTATCTCAGGCATATCTTCAAATAGAAGTGGATGTGGGATGCCAGAAGTAATTTACGATTAATACACATAAAGGACTCTACAAGTTTAGATTACTCTTAGGTGCAAAATTATCTCAATGTATTTTCCTGTAAATAATGAATACAATATTGGTGGACAATATGGTGTGTTGCTTACAGAGATAATATAATTATTAAGAGCGTTACGAAAATACATCACATAAAACTGATTCTGCAAGCATTGTAGAGACTGCAGGATTACGGTTTCAAACTCAGAGAACAAGGATATCATTTCTTTATAGATAAGATTAAATATTTACGTCAGATAATCGACGAAAAAGAAAGAGGACCTGATTCCGCTAGACATTAAGGACATACCTTCTCCAATAAATTTGGTACCCCACATTTATTATCCGCATTAACAAATTTTTATAACATTTATGTGCCAGATATGGACAAATTGCGAGCACTTTTGAATAATTTTTTTAAGAAGGGTACGAAATTGATCAGCGGAAAGTCAAAGAAAAATGTTGAAGGAAATAAAACCTACTAAATTCAGAGTTACCGTTGACACATTGCGACAAATAATAATAGCATCAAGTGCGAGTGAACACAGCATAGTAATAGGCAATAAATTCGAAAACGCCACAGTGAAAGCACTCGCCCGCGCTTCAAGAAATTTGACACACAGAAAAATGCTACTATCAAATTGAAAAGGAAGCGCTAGCTCTGGTTTTTGCTGTAAAGAAATTTCACTGTATGATATTTGGAAACTGATCCTCGTCAATTATTACGTATATTCGGTCTAAGAAAGTGATTGCCACGCATGCTGCAAACAGAATACAACGCTGTGTGCTCTGATGGGATTTCTATCGTCACAAATATTCGGACACGCAGATGACATGTTCAGATTGATATCAAAATGTAAACAACATTTTGAAGCTATTGTGTTTGCTTCGCTTGAATCCGAAAGCGAAATTAAAACCTGGTGTGTATCACTATTAAAGAATTGCCGGTCACGATAGACAATAACAAAATTAATTCAAAAATGATAAACTTAGTCAAAAAACTATGAATAACGTTAAGTCGAAATGGAGTAAATCTAAAATTAAACATGCTAACATAATACAGTATTTTCTATTTGTGACGGAGTACTTTTATACGTAAACAGAGTAAGAATTCTGTTATCACTTTCAAAAAAGGATGTTGTGACAATTTCACATGGGAATAGTGAGGTTGTTTCCCCTGATGTGAAGCTACGTTTATTGGTCAAAGTTGGACACAGATATTCGAAATAGAGTTAAAAAGTATAATGATTGTAATTCAATAGAAACATCACCACCCATAAATTATCAGGCATGGTCGAGCACTGGTAACGCATGGGCAAGACTACATATGGATTTGCGGGACCACTATAAAGTTCATACAATTAAATTGTGGTCGACAGTTTCAAAAAATGGCCCGGAATATTAAAGTGTAAACGACCCACTTCCGCAATAACGATTAAATTCTTACGCGAACTTGTTGCAAGGTTTGAGGTAATTGACATTGTGATATCCGATAATGTAACTAACCTTACTTCTAGCGAGTTTAAGAATTTCAACAAAAATTACGCTGTTGAACATGTGGCAAGGCCGATTGATCAGGCGAGATCGATTGGTCAAGCTGCGCCGTTTTTTGACACACTCAAAAAGTCATTAAGCTAAAGGCTTGGGAACAGAATGAAACGGCACTACAAGAATATATCGAATGACGTCAAGTGCAAATGCCACCACAAAAATTTCACCTGCAGAGCTCATGCTTGCTATTAATGTCAGATCCATTTTATGGAGAGTGTCTGGCAAGGCCCCCGACGGTCTTCGTGTTTAGAAGGATGTGGTGAGGAGGGGACGGAAGACGGGAAGCTCTTCTCTCCAGCAGGATGTCCCACAATAACTCAAGGAGCTGTTATAGGAGGAAGAACAGCAGCAAAAACTGCATCAAGTTGAACAGCAGCAAAAGGGGCAGCATCAACAGCAGGAAAGCTGCAGAAAAAGGGCAAGATGGTTGGGCAGGGATTACATTATTATAGACCTATAACTCTGCTAGACACTGAGTTAATGATTTGGGCCAAGATCCTGACGGAGAATTTAGAGTTATTTGCAAAGTTTCTGTTGGAACACGAGTAGACTTTTAGTGTGAATAGCCGAACAATACAGAGAAAACTACATCTGATCCGCACGAAACGAGAGGGGGTAAAAGATGACAAGAAAACCGGGTTGGTCAATTTGGAGCAGTACAATGAATTTAATAAGATCGACCATTGGTAACTGTCTGGTATGCTGCAGGACATCGGATTCAGATTTAACTTCAGCAGGTGGACTATCCTCCCCTAGCGCTGTAGTACAGGTGAACAGAAAGCAGTCGCGCGTTTTGCTCAGTCTCTGTGGGTTCTTCAGTGTTGAGCACTTTCGCACATACTTGATGCTTTGGCATTGGAGACTCTCCTTCATGGGACTCGAGGCGTAATTTCCGTGTACGCCTATGACGTATCCATTTTCGTGTCGTGACGCAGCGACATTGTGATAGTACAGAAAGCATTTGAACGATACGTAAATGTCGCTTGGGCCATGATTAATCGCAACAAGACTTACGGCTTGCTGGAAGGGCGCCGCTCTTCTGGGGCCGTTTAGTGGAGCTGACGAACCTGTCGCATTCTTCGAGTTTGGTTCGGGCCCGAGCTACAGCTGGAGAAGAATTGGTCAGAGGTACAGGCATATGTCGAAGTGTCGGTCAGGATGTGTCTCTGAAGAGGGTTGTCCTTGAAGGGTAGGGCTAAGGACTGTGCACTTACATATTTCCACATATTCTTTTTGTTGTCTGTACTTCCTTTCTGTAAGGGATATGAAAAGGCGATCGAACGCTTGCTCTCCTCCCTCTTGATGGTTGTCGCAAGGATTATGTCAACAGATATGTCTGTGATCAACGTCCGTGTCATGGTGGGACGGGAATGACACACCTGGTGAGTCACATTCACGCCTTGAGTTTAGCCGCATTCTGACAGTGCATTCGATATTTCAGAGGAGTGTTACGGATACATTCCCTAGCCTTACCTTCACTCCGCCTATTTCTAAGGTAGTGCGTCGTCGTAAGCCCTGCTATTAGTCGAGATTCCTCGGGGAGTGCCTAACGGCCTTGACGGGCATTCCTCAGTTTTCTGAACATTCTGCAGGTAAGGGTGGAGGCGGCTACGAAGGATTCTCTTTGTTTCCGGCCAGTTTGTCGGCAACTGAGTCGCGCTCTTTTTGGTCTTGGACTGCAGCAGCGGATTACTTCAGCAACCCTGAGTTTTCGCTTACCTGGTGATTTGTTCATATAGGCTATCTCTCATCAGATGATGCTATGCCCGATTTCCCTGTCTTGTCTTAGAGGAAACGGCTTAGCATGTATTCTACCATTGTCCTCCGGTCCGTTCATAGGATTATTTCAGCGGGTTGACTGCGCGTATATCCCCAGAAAATGTTGTGCTTATTGATATTGCATACGTATGTGATAATGTCTGGTCCCCATATTCTGGGGTGAAAAGGATCGTGTTTCTGGTGTTGCTAGCCGTGGCGATGATATGCTGAATGGACGACGCGAATAGAGGGAAGCTTGCGATAAGAACGGTTTTCTCATTAGGATCTGAACAAATTCTTTGAGCATCAACTCAAGATGAAGGTCAGAATGGATTGAAAGCGTTTGGTATCGACAGATTTCACCGAAAGGTCGGTGAAAATAACAAGCTTGATCCGTGTGAACGAGGCTAACCATGATTTTCTCCTTGGTCACAGCGAGGCGTTTTCCTGCGGAAACCTCCGCTGCTTAAGATAGACTCTTTTTGCGTATTTAATGTGAGTAAGTGTCGTTCCCGGCCTATTCCCGGCTTTCTCTTTTGTTATGATCCAAGTTCCATCCTCCCTATATCTACGTGCATAGTCTCGTCTAGGGAAAACTAGACAGTTACACGACCTCGTGTATGCCAGGTCTACGGGAAATTTTTGCCCGAGCGTACGCACCCGGAATCCTCCACATTAAAAACTGGATCTGTTCTGCATCCCGCTTTGTGGCGAGGGGGCTTCGGATAAAAACATTTAGACAACCGCTAGACAGGTGCAGTGCTTTCAGACGTTGTCGTACTCTCTGCCTTCAAGGAAAGGATATCAGACAAGGCTATAGCTACAGGTAGAGTCTCGTCTGGGGAAAAGTAGACAACCACCCCTCCCGTGTATGTGGGGTATACGGGGCATTTTTGCACCTGTGTACGCGCATTTTATAAAATTATATTTTAAACTTTCTTTCCAATGACATGTTACCACTTATCATATAGGTCATCATAGCTTAATGTGTAAAATTCGTTAGATTCTGAAGTCAACATTTTCTTCTTAAGACTGTTTACATCATTTGCATTGTTCGTATTATTGTCCTCATCTATAATATCATATTCACGACATTTCAGTTGTTGGACCCTTCGGCCTTCTTCAGGTGATATACTTTGGAATTTCGAAGCGAACCCTTTATTTCACCTATCGGGGTCGATTGTTCTAGTTCTACGTGTCTAGATATCCCAGTTTTAGTTATATCTCTTTAACAACTTAACTTTCCAATTTTTTGTTCAACTCTTTTGTGGAAAGGTACGTCACAACACTTTGGCTCATCTCACTTAAACCAAAGCTTTTATCCTCTGAGCCATGTGTCCTTGGACATGAGGACAATAGTATGAACAATGTAAATAGTGTAGATAGTTAAATCGCTCATCCCAGAAATATAGACAGACACTTAAAACAGATTTTCATCAAAGAAGGTTTTCCACATGAAACGTTATTCCAGCGATAGAAACATTTTATTATCGGTTGGTGCAAGGTCAGGTGGTGGATATAGCATGAGAAGTGGAACAATGTAAAAGAGTTTTTTCTTTTGTGTTTATTTTTGCTGTATGATGCCCTGCGTTGCCATGCATGAGAAAATATTATTCTTAGTAACGAGCCGGAAGGCAACTTCCAATTAACTATTTATATAGACGTTTCAGCTGATGGATATAACGCGTGTAACTGCAAAATCTTCCAAATCGTGTAACAGCCTGCGATAACTGTCGATCCCAAAAAGATGTTTAATATCTAAAAAAAAAACCACGAAACTGAGTTTCTTTTTTCTAGGTTTTCAGATAAGACTTTTATTCCTATTAACACCATTTGTCGCAAGATTCACTGAAAATCTAATTAACTTATTCAGCTAGGAAGAGAACCTTTTAAAATCGTTTTGTGTCAGACTTACAATGCATTCTGAAGTGAGCAATGGTGAGCGGATAAAGATCATTCAGGCCAACAGTAATTTTACCAACATTCCAACTCTGGTTCTATCTTCAAAATCCATTCAAGAACCATCAAGAGAACGATGAATAAGTTTTAAAAAGTGGGAACAGTAAAGCGGAAATCTGGATCAGGACATCAAAACAGTAAGAGAGATCATCATTTCATCTCATATTTAAATACATTGTTCAACGTAGAGTATAATAGTGTTAGAAAATCATCGGAAAATTCCAGTAAGCTATCTTTAATCATTTCTAAGATACAACGGTTCAAATTTTAATCAGACATTTGGACAATTTTGCTGTTATAGGATTTGGACAATTTTTCTGTTACACCCGGTATAAATATGCACGTAATATTTCATTGGGTTTTTAAGAACGTTAATCAGATAATTCCACGACTATCCCACCACAGGTACAACACTAAATTTTCTTCCGAGTAGAGCAAATCTTGGTGTTGGTTTTGGACATTTAACCTTTAACACTGCATTTTGCCTTAAACATTGCGGTATGTAACTTATTTTGCAGTTAAAATGTTTTGAAGCAAGTTTTCGTTAGGATCATACATTTGCAATTACTGTTTCCTTGAAACGGACATCATTTATGTCTCAAGCAAATATAAATCTATTCACTTTGTTTCGATAAATCCCTGATTGAGGAAATAGAAACGTAATGTTCTTCGCGGATGATCATGGTTTTTCAGGATTTTCTCTCCTTTGTTGTTCAATGTACAGGGTGCCCATAAAGTCTCTTTACAATTCAAAATGTTATTACCATGGCAATTGATGATATATCTTAATCAAATTTGTTCTATGTACTCAGTAGTTATCAATGCTTTTTTAATCACATTGCATCTGTGTATTTCAGGTATCCTGTTGATGAAAAAGTTACTATTCAATTAACCTCGTAACATTTCCAGACCGGTGAATTGAAAGGGATGCCTCAATTTCCTGACCACCTCGTTTAGCATATATTATCACTAGGACTTCTTTCTATTGGGTTATTTTGAAGATACCGCGTATCGAACAAATATAGGGGACATCATTGATCTAAAGCAAAGGACTATTGCGGCCATTACCACCACTGGTGAGGTTATGCAACAGCGAAAATGGTATGAGAATTGAGTGACATCTTCATGTGCTTCGTGCAACTAATGGTTCCTATATAGAGTTGTATTACCTTTATGGATCCTTACCTATAACTACAAAATGAACTCTTCCTAACACTATGTATACTACCCCTCTCAAGAGAGAGAGAAGTGAATCGAGTCGAGCCGATATTAGTTCACTCAAAACCAGACTGACAGTCATACTAACACCTTCCACATCTTGTATTATTATTCCGTGTAATATATCTTCGTTATTTCTACTCTTGTGTCCGTGTTGTTCTTCCTTGGTCCTAACCGAGACCGTAACAGTGGCGACGAGGATATTGAAGAAACGAATTCTACGCGGAGAATCTTAAAAAAAACAAAAAAAAAACTTTTTGCTATCGGTCGTCCATAACAGAGCCGACGGGGGTATTGAGAAAAAACAAACAAGTTCTACGCGAAGATAAAAAAAAATTGGGAACATAACAATTACAACTTCAATATCTAATCCTCATTTTGTAACAATTTTCACACATTTATTTGTTCACTTGCTTATGTAATATTTCTTTTTGTTTGTAAAGAGAATTCATGGACACCATTTATATTTATTTCCTTACTATCTCTCGCAGTCCTTGTTCTGCATCCATCTAAAATTGTAGGTAGTCTAATTGCTGTTTCCCTTAGCATATTCTGTGAGTGTCAAATTCTCCAAGCGCTCTTTTCTCGTTACGTGACAAAGTCATTTCAATTGCCGCTATCTGATTGTGCGTGAAAGCGGTCTCTTTGTTCTCATTTTACTTATCATTTCTCGTTCCACTCATGCCGTCCATTGTATTCACAGTATTTTTCTATAGAACGATATCTTGTACCTCATAATACGTCTTCACGTGTGAATCATTTTCCAAGATTCACTGGCATATCACAGGATAGATATTAAATAGTAATTTAGCACTGTTTGTTTCTAAATAATTTTCTTGTTCCTTAATGTCTTGTTTAGATTTTGAAAGACAAATTTCGCTATTCGAATGTGCATTCAGATTTTTCTATCACATTTAAAACACTTCCCAGATAGTAACAGATCCGTATTGCTTGACTCTTATGTTTCCAGTTCGCGGCTTGCATCATTGGTTAATAACCATACATTTTCTCTTTCATAGTTATTTTTTCTGCCTGATTTCCGTCAGTACATTTCCTTGGCGGTTCTTCATTTTTCATTAAATATATGGCATATTTTACTGTGTTACGCTTGCGAGTAACCGAGTAGATAGAATGTACGCTTTTTGACCCTGAAACCGTGTTTCGAAACACACCATGGTCGATTTTTTTCGTCGAGACGTCCAGGAAAGACAACACCAGCGCGTTGACGCATTGGTAAATGCCTTAAAAACGTATAATCGGTTGACTGAATCTTTGGGAATGAGATTAAGTAGATATATCCGTCCGGAAACTGTTCGAGGTCTTGCATTCTGGTCTTGTTAAATAATCTGAACACGCCAGACTATTGACTTTCCCGAAGAAACTGTAACAAAGTTGCTGTATGCATCCTCTTTTGTGTGACGTGTCCCATCAGGACGTAGGCGATTATGGCCATCCACATCTTCCCGTTCCTTGTAATTCTAAATAAGTTTTGTCTTTTTGTTATTTCCCCCCCCCCAACCCTGTTCTACCATACATTTACCAAAGCTTATCATGTATGTTTCACGCTGCTTTCCTCTGTCCTGCTTCCCCTCAATCAGTCATGTGAGTATCAGGCTTACCAAGCCGTATTTCCTCATTACGTGCTCCAAAACTTTCAACTGTTACCTCCTGATGTTAAGTATAAGTTTCCTTTTTGATTTCATTTTCTCCAAAACCTCGTTGTTGCTCACATTTTTGGCCCATGGTATCCTCACCATCTTTCTGTATAATCACATTTCTGTTGCTTCAAGTCTCTTCTTCATCTTTGAGAAGATGTCCTGCATTCGCTGCCATACAGGTGGACAGATATCATGTAAAAGTTTAATACTCTTTTTTCTGTTTCCAACGAAATTTTTTTGTCTCTTAATACATTGCTTAGCTTTTGGAATGCACCTTTGGTCATCTCACCATAGTAGCACTATAAAAGCACAGGGTTTCTATGTAGACTGGGCATGCGGCTTTAATGGGGTATGGAATACAGTGCACTCCGAAATGAGTAGAACCGGGCGATTTTTTATAAGATGATGCCGATCGATAATACATTTTGGTTTGACTTGTCGTTCTCTCAAGATTGGCTCGCTACAAAGGTTAAAAATATCAGGCATGAAGACACAGCCTTTGCTCATGACCCTTAATGTTATGCTACTTGTGCAAATTCGTTTGCTATCTGCATACAGCCGGTTTGTTCGAAGCAAATGTTCTAGATTATTATTTCTATTGTAAAACAAGATTTTCTGGGAAATCAAACATATGTTAATGCCGAAATGTTTCATATATTTTGCCCATTCTATGATCCATAGTTTTACTTCCTTTTGTGTATCATTCTGATAATAAATTTGTTTAATTTCTTGTTCCAGGACCTTTGACGAAACCACATAGTTCTTGCAATATATCCGATATTGCTCTTCTATGGTGAACAATCTTTTGAACTTCGTTTCCTAGGCTGCGCTACTGATTCATTTAGAAATATTAGATAATTCTTGACATTGCAATGAGTTTCACTTTCTGGTTGGAAAATCGCATTACTACATCATGGAAGTAGTAATTTTGGCAGGTTGTGCCACGTGTTACGATATCTTCATAGATAACATTTGCTACTAAAAAAATATGTCATTCGAATTCAAATTTGATTAATTTTAAATAGGCAGAAGAAAATGCATAACGAAATAATTCAATCAGTGGAAATAATCTGAAATCCGTTTGTCGTAGGTTTCATTTATCAGCGTTTGAAAAACTGGAAAACGCATGCTTTTCGGAGATTTTTTTCTCGAACTGAATATTAATTTTCCAGTGATATGCCATCATATGTTTATTTTCTTGCCATAAACGTATATATTTTCATATAGTTGCATTTTGTTTCTCAACATAATTCTTTCGCTTTGAGCTCGTATCCGAAAACTAAGAATTCTTAATCAGTAAAATAATTAACAAAGTGGAATTTTAAAGAAATATGTAGTTTAAAAAATGTCAGTGGCGTAATACATTGATGTATATTCTCACCAAAATTATTTAAAGTTTGCAGTGAGATGATCTTGAGATAATTCGAAGTTCTACCAGGATTAATTATAGGCAGAAGCAATTTTAATAAAATATGATGACATATCAAATGTGTTGATATCTGATACAGAAACGAAACAACAGGAAATGCCACAGGATGTAGAAAAAATGGTAGACGAAAAGATTAAGACAGGATAAATGAAGGTTAGCAATGTTAGCAGTACCCAAGATGTGAACTAAGAATTAAAGACAACAAATTCAATCAAGTACACAATTCTAATGTCTAGATATTTTATCTGACGACAGAAAATGTGCTCTCTATATTCGAAGGCGCATTAGTGCCTTCCAAAACGTATAAAGTAACAGGAGAATTCCGTTAGAAACAAAGAAACGACTGCTGTAGTGCTATGCAATATCGGCTTTTCTTTAGGCCATTGAATGCTAGACAATCTCATCCCGGGTGAAGAAAACTTGAGTCAATACAAATGTGATTCTATAGATGGATGCTGAGAATACCTTGGTTTGAATTTCTGACCAACGTTGACGTTTTCACGAAAGAGGAAGAAAGGGCTATACTTGAAACTTACAGGAGATATTGAAGGTAAGAGCGATAAAAGAAAGTAGCGAGTAACCTACATAACGAACTTGTGTAAATGGATAGCAGGATTCATGCCTGATGAGAGATAGCAAAATAACAAAACATTAAGAATTTCAAAGGACAGGATCTTGACGAAAGCCATGATTATCTACCTCCTGAAGAAATAGGGCACATAGAACACTTTCCGGTGTTTATAGAAAAACTCTGATATTTAAAAAATATATATTTATTAGAAATTGTGCACGTAAAATTGGTATGTGTTTTACTATAATATTTTAAGACAAATTAAAAAAAAAACAAATAAACAAAACGTACATTCTCCTGGTATAAAAAATATAAGAATATAATTCTTTTGGGGATACGTAGTTTATTTTGAATAATCATAATCCGGTAAATTTCACAGTAGCAAGATAGTAATAGTTACCTTGAATTCTTACCAAATCAACATTCTCAGACAGTCACAAGACACGAAGAATACTGTATTCTTTTAACCATTTATTTATTTATATTTGCTTTACCCGCGCGATATCGAAAAATTCTAATTGGTTACTACTTTAGATTTTATTTAAGTTCCCCTCAGTGTGCAGTATCCGTTCAAGATATGCGCAATCATATCTCTCCACATCGCCTTTTGTAGATCTTAGCATGATAGGCATATTACTATCACTAACATTCCGCTACTCTTCTGCTTTAACACAAACTCGTTATGTAGGTTAATGAGAGTTTTTCTCTTGACTTCAATATGATCTATTAATGTCAGAATTTCCAGGCCTTCTTTTCTCAATATATGCCCTAGAGACTCCAACTGTCTATTTCTGATTGCATGCATATTTGATATATTTGCTTCCGTTTTCCAAAAACTTCATTGTTGATTATATGCTCTGTCTGTGTTATTTCATATTATTTTATATGAAAACTAATATTACGTAAATGATCATAATTCAATTGTCTGTTTCCAATAGAACTTCCTGTTTCTTATTACTTTGTTTAACTTTTGGAGAGCATCTTTTGATATCCCAATTGACCCTATGGTATCCGTATTATATTTCCTGTCATAAGTTAAAACATAGATATTTAAACTTCTGTTTTTGCTTGATGTTGTTATCTCCAATTCGCAGCTTGCATTTTTTTCCTTTTGCATTCTCAGGTAACTATAAATTTGGTTTTCATAAAAATTAGGGTTTCGTTCTCTTGATTTCCTTTATTAATTTGTCTAAGTGTCCCCGTAATTTTCTTTCTGTATCTGTCATGAACACGATGTCATATGCCTATCTTTTGTTGTTAAGATTGTGCTTACAGATAATAAATCAGTTCTTGCTTGACTTAGTGACGATTCACTGTAAATTTTAAATAAATCAGGTGAGAAGTGGAATCATTGTCTTACACTTGAATACTTGTCATATATAATTTTATATTTGGGATAGCAATTTCATGTCGAGAGAGAAACTGAGAGCTAGACAAAGAGAGGAGAGATATCTGAAATGAATGTTAAATTCTCTATTCAGTTTTCCTCATTATGTGACATAGGTATATCGATTTTCCCTTTTTGTTTCGAAGTAAAAATGGTCTTTGTTTGTTTATTTCTCTAATACTTTCTAGTTATTCACATGTTCAGTCCATGACATTCTCAGTATCCTTTTGTTGAAACAGAATTAAATGTATGTTCTTGAATGTAGTTAAATGTCTTTCCATTGTGTTTGCTTCTGGTTTAGTCCTGCGTCATTTGTGATACGGTCAACCTAAATTGATACCGAGGATCGTTCATTGCATCTCAACTTGCAATGCATCAATGAATCGTTGTAATTCTGCTGATGACGTTCAACATTCGCGGTTATATTGAAAGAATGAGGAAGCCAATGCAAACAACCGTCAGATTTTTTTATATGAAGCAGAGGTTCTTTCATTTCAAGAATTCTATTAATATTGCGTAATCAGACAATGTTCTGCTCTTGAATTTTTCCTGGAACCCTCTTTGCTGCTAATCAAACCATGATATCGGTATAGTTTTATTAAATGGCTGACGAAACATGTGACTGAAATCGGGAAGTATATTAGAATAGTGCAACACTTCTCCGGAATTGAATCTAATATAAAGAAAGAGGAAAAATTCATTACAGATATAAAGAAATAGTACTGAAATTCTATGTCCAACATGCCTGCCAATAAAGGACTTATTGCTGAAAACGATCTGTCTTCGAAAATTGAGAACTGCCACTACAGAATTACAAAATAAATTTAAAAAAACTCTTCCAAATAACAGATTCGACATTACTTGAGTATTCCAACAGCATCAACAACTAAAACTGATATCACATGAAACTCGAAGAGAAAATCATGACATAATCAAGATGCTGACATTCTACAATACTTCAAGCTAAAGGATAAAAAGGCTCTATCAGTACGAGAAAGAGCGATAAGAGCTACTGGACTTGAGTAGCCTATTGGCATGAGAAATATTTTTAAGACAAATATTTTATAAATTCCAAACAAGAGTAGTAGTGACTGCTCTACCAATAAATGAATAATGTGTCCTTATAAAAAAAAGGTTAACATTAGCATTAATATTACTATTACGATAAAAAAAATAAAACATCGTTATTTTGTATATAAACTAAAACGCTGACTTATATAACATCCTGCACATCAAATATATCTGACATGCCCAGACATTTGACAGCATTAGATCGTGCTAGCGGTTCTTTGAACACGGTCCAAATATAACTCGAGCCCAGATGTTGGCGATGCCAAATTACCTAACAGAAAATGCGCGCCATCTGCTGACTGTTATTAGTTTTTGGTATAATTAGCTCCAGGTAATATAACCTGTGAAGCATTTGAAATACTTTGGGCTAAGTGAACGACAACACCGGAGTCGTCTTCACGGCATTTTGACCTATACAAAACTCGATAAAAAAAAGCTTACAAAATTATATGATCTCTTCCTTTTCACTTAATAATTAATAACGATATTGATTTTTATGTGATGACAGACAGAAAAGATGACTCATCAGAAAAGGAACAATGTGTCGACCCGGCTGTCAAAGGAATTTCGGACAATAGGCTATAGAGTAAAGAGAAAATGATTTTAGCAGGCGGAAACAGACGCAAAACGACAACAGGTTGGATTTGACACATAAACACAAATAAATTAATAAATGAATAAAAAATAAACAAACAGAAATTCACAAAAAAATCCCCAAAATTGTAATAGAAATGTTATATTTCTCTTTGTTTCTCAGTTTTAAACAAATATGAGAATGTGCGAATAGTCATTCAAGTATTCTGTGTATGCCTGGGATAAGAATACACTTTGTGTTCTACGAACAATCCAGGGTAAGATTATTGAGATTGACAGTAGAAAATTTAATACACTCCTGGTCAAAATCTTAAGATCAGATACAAAAGGCAAAAAATTATGAAATACTGTTACTTTAATTGAAATGTGTTTGCAAAACAGTTAGATTTAATTAGAAAATGTATTTTATCAACAAACAAGTGAAAATTTTAATCTCTTAATTGATTAATTTTAACTAACATTGAGAACCTATTTTTTTGGTTGGTCATAAAATAAGACCATTGGAATAGAAATAGAAAATATAGAACAAATAAGTCACAAAGACAATTTAGTATTCAGTATATCCTCCATTTTTACGAATTAATTCACTTTGGCATACTCATTATTAACTTCTGCATGTGGGTGCTTGGGACACATGCCCAGGATGCATAAACTACATCACAAATGCATCCAAAGTTACAAATTGCAATCCATGTTTATATACATCATTTGCCATCCATCCCCAAATATTCTCGATTGGGTTTAGATCGGGATAGCGCGGTGGATGGCTAAAACGCTGAATGTTGTTTATGTTGTTTCCCATAAAAACTCCTTCTACCTTCGAGCGTTGTGGATTGCATCATTTTCCTGCTGGAAAATTCTATTTTATTCACATAGAAAAGGATCTTCAATAATTTGCAATGTTTTTCTTAACATGTCAATGTCACTAGCAGCTGTTTGACGAGATTTTACCTCCTGTAACTCAAGAGTTCCAGAGTACGAAAATGAACGCAAGGCCATAATTGATCCATCTTCACAGTGTCGTGTTGAGACAATTTCTTTGAGACATCTTTTACATGTCAGTAATGCGGAAAACAGTCTGGGCTATAAAGGTAGTATTCTTTCACATCTGAAAACAAGTTTCTTCCATTTATCCGCGTCCCAAGTTTGATAATCGAAAGAAAATTGTAAACGAGACGTTTTATCGCAAGGAAGAAGGCGAGGTCTCTGCAGCCTTTTCACGTATTTAAACCCTTTCGCATCTGAATGCCGTCGAATTGTTCGAGAGCTGCATTCACCGTCTGAATTTCCTTTTATCTGATTTGATGTTAGGCTTGAATCTCTCTTAACATCTCGCCTAATGCATTTGTATAGAGATGGTGAGATTTTATGTGGACGACCGCTTGAATTTTTAGAAGTATATGGATTTGGATTTTTAATGAAGTTAGCAATGACAGTTCTGCTACGGCCAAGCACGTTTGCAATGGTTCATTGCGAAAGACCACGACTTTGAAGTTCAAAAATCCTGCCCTGTTCGGATTTTGTTAAAATTTAACCCTTAACCATTTTCAAATCTGAAATTTAATGCTAGATATGAGCTAAGTAGATGCCTACATGCGTGATGCTATGAGCACACTGACTAGGTATAAATGTTTGTCCAATAATATTTTTCAAACATGGTCTTATCTTTAGGGCCAACCAAAAAATACTTTTTCAATGTTTGTTTAAATTAATCAATTAAAAGCTAAAATGATTCACTTTTTTTTTATATACTATATTTTCTTATTATATGTAAAAGTTTGCAAATATATTTCGTTTAAGGCAACAGCATTGTATATTTTTAATCCTTTTGCAACTGGTCATAAATTTTTGTCCAGGAGAGTATAAGTGCGTAGATGTGGATTAATGTATACAATTCGTTGATCACTACTAACTAATACTAAGTCCGATCCTAATAATGTGACTCATATTGCGGACTTCTGCGAAAGTAAGCAAAATTAAGTAGACGGCAATTAATACCATTCAACTCATAGGTTCCTTAAAATATCTATATCAGACGTGGGGAAAAAGAAAGCATATGACATAAAATTAAACAGTTAATAGTTTTAATTTTAAATTAAAAAAATAAGAATATGTTCCATATTTTCAGTAAATTCTCAAAGTTGAATTCATTATTTATATATATATATATATATATACTTAAATATATTTTTAAAGGTACAAAATTTTAACATAGCAATAAAAGTATTAAGCTTAATATTACTAGACATATAAAAAAACGCGCGAAAAAACCGGTTTCGCTCCCGCTCACCAGGCTTAAAACGGGAGATTTAAATTTAAAAGACAGAAAATGTACAATAAAAGGAAATGTGGAGGGGGATAAAAGAAAAAAATGAGCTAGAGGCAAATGACAGCGAGCCCCAACAAACACTCACGTTGTTTACACAAGGAAGGCTTGCGGGACCCGATGTAAAGTGTCTCCAGCACCTTCAGGTGAAATAACGAGTGTGACCGGGACAACATGGTGAACCGGTCAACGCTAAAATTAACTGTACACAATCTGCTATTTAATAAGTGCTCACAAATGGCGGACCCGTAGGTGTTTGGGACGAGTCCATTCAACGGCAATGTGTGGTTCCTGATTTTGGTAGGAACGTGCTGTTTAATTCTCATGTCCAAGCGTTGTGTCGTTGTGTGTGTGTGTGTGTGTATATATATATATATATATATATATATATATATATATATATATATGTATACAATTATTTTAAAAAAATATGATTCGAAGGAATATGATGCGAAGGAATCATATTTTTTTAAAAAATATAAATTAATTAAAAAATAATTATAATTTAAGCTCTACTTCGGTATGGAGCACTGTTTTTTAAAAATAAAAATAAAAACAAAAATGCAAATGACTCCGGATTATTTACCTAACACACACATACACACACACACACACACACACACACACACAAATATATATATATATATATATATATATATATATATATATATGGGGGGTCGTGTGTGTGATCCTTTTTGGATGAGGAAAGATATTTAGCTACCCACAATCAGGAAAAGATCAGGGACGTTCTGGTTGACAGCATGATCATCTATCAAAATTCCATAGCAGCTGTGAGAAAAAACTCTACAAAAAACATTAAGCATCCAACATTGTTCTATCTTTATTATTTCACAAGGAAGATAATGTGATAAAGGTTTCTTTTTTAATAGAATAACGCCAGCTCAACTTTCAGATACCCTCCCCTAGCCGGGCACGGAATAAACGCTAATACCATTCACTCGGCATCACTCAACTACACATTTCTTAAAAGCCAACCATGAAAACACAAAAAAATCCCTCTTAACAAATGCTACAGAAGTAGACGAAAGCCCTTGGGACAATAAATACTACGGACAATCATTACACTTTCTCACACATATCGAATGGAACATTTTAAGATTACTAGAAAAATGCAATAAATATTCATTAAATTTTATTTGTCTGTCATATTCAAAGAAACATTTGTGAAAGAATGGTTCCACCCAAAAAACGTACACACACAAACACACACACACACAAATAGATAGATAGATAGATAGATAGATATGAGCTTCGTGGAGGATCATTATTGGAGGGTCATTAGCCTTTCGCTTTGCACAGCCTGAACAAAAGGCAAGTTCCTTAGAAGCGTTGAGCGAACAGCGAGCCCAACACCGAGGACTTTCTCGGCTAGACTTTCTCTGGAAGGAAGACATTTCCAGAAGTATGTATATCCCTGACCCTCCTCAGTTAGGGAACCTTCATCGGGGAATCTTGTTTCGCAGAGTGTAGCGATATCTAAGATCTGCCCATGTCTTCGGGTGGTCTAATTTGATCGGGACAGTCCAATAGGGTTAGTATATTCCAAGTAACAAGAATAACAGATTTCAATTTTTTCGTCCACCGAGATAAGGTGCGATCTCCTGGCTAGTTGAGGTGGTATCAGCATCTTTTAGGCCACCTTATATAGGCCCCTGCTCGTGCGAGTCAGGGGGTTTCCGTCATTGAAAACGCTACGCCTGGTCGCGCTAGCAGGATACAAGATGATGCTTAGTTCCATGGACGCAACGAAAGGACCATCTTCCTTACGCCGCCCAGGTGTAGGCTTCGCATTAAGTGCTACCAGTATCACCTTATTCCTGCCCTCGTCGCCCATTGACTGTCGCTGCAGGACATTTTAAGGGAAATATAGAAAAAGAGTGGAAAGAGAAATCCCCCGCTCAGGATTGTTTGAGATGGTGCTAGGATTGAGCAAACCCACGCGCGCACTTATCTTCCGGATAGACGATTTCAGTGACAAGAAGAGATTTCAAAACGACCGAGAGTTGCAACGAGCTGCCGAAGTCCAGATCTGTTTGGGTCCGCCTTAGTGCATACTCACTAAAGCACAAAGTGTGGCTACCAAGACCCTTCGATGGCATTTCCTCCACCAGGGTTCCACAACCCTTTTTAGGACCTCTAGATTAGCCGGTTTACTTAACCGCCGCCCAATGCTCGACGTTGCTTTGGTAAAATTAGTCTAAGCTATTTTCCATGGGTCATATTGGACCTGGGAACATCAGCAATTAAGAGGTGGTACCACACGCCTCAAAACCTCTCGATAAGAGACTTTCCTGCTGGA
This sequence comes from Acanthosepion esculentum, assembly GCA_964036315.1. Classification (NCBI taxonomy): domain Eukaryota; kingdom Metazoa; phylum Mollusca; class Cephalopoda; order Sepiida; family Sepiidae; genus Acanthosepion; species Acanthosepion esculentum. The sequence continues at coordinate 107,735,618 of OZ038475.1, forward strand.
TGCAGTTTGTCGTCATACGCAGGATATATATATATATATATATATATATATATATATATATATATATAGGGTGACCCATAAAAAACGGGAAATTTTGAAGTGCGTATTGCCAGACATGAGGAAGTGTTGAGCGTATTGCCAGACACTCACCTTGAGTAAGTAAATATTCTGGCATTTTAGTAACGAGAATGAAATTCACAGTATGCCAGCTGAGATGTGGCAGCAGTCAATGAGGAATCTCAACAGCAGATTTCAAGAATGCATTCGTACAGGAGGACGCCATCTACAGGACGTCATTTTTAAAAAATGAAAATTCCATCATTGTTTCTTAAATGGCATGTTTTAAGGTTTCAATTACTATGAATTAAATATTTTTCTTCCATCACTCTTGATTTTATTGGATTGTTAAAAAGTTCCCGTTTTTTTGGGTCACCCTATATATATATATATATATATATATATATATATATATATATATATATATATATATGTGTGTGTGTGTGTGTGTGTGTGTGTAGTTACCTCTTATAATCTCTGAAGTAACTCTTACAGTTGAAGGCAATTATATTTAATATAGTGGAAATTTGCGTGAATTATTTTCGTTTTAAAATGGTTATTGCTTATGTCAAATGACATGGCAAATTTGAAATAATCAATGAACATAAGTTAACTGCGCGAAGACGAAACCGATAAAATATTTTTTGCTTGAACTATCAATTTTCAATTTGGATGCTAAGCAATTATTTAATTTTATCGATGTGCATTGACTTGGCTTTTATCGATCCACGTTGAGCGCATCGAAAATAATTTTCAGAATCAATTAAAATGAGACGCACTAATCATTCAGATGAATTCAAATCTCATATCAGATTCATGCTGCGAAGTTTCTTTGGATCGTAACCTCTATAATGTAACCATTCATGTAAGATACGCACCTGTGTATAGAACCCACCGCTACATTAGAATTAGAAGATTCGAGATAAAATTATTTTGCGTATAATAAGCAATGACGTTTTAAGATTTTTAGCAGCTAAACTTAACACTAATTTAATTTTCTTTAAATTTTAAATAAAAAATACGAATATTAATATCCGTTATCAGAAAGGATTTCTAAACGTCGAAAATATATGAGATGTCTAACACATCAACACAGAATGAAAGGTTTGTCATTTAGCTTATTGAAGATACCTTCAGCATCCCGACTCTCGAGATTATCGTAGACTGACCCTACGTGATTCCCACCGTCCATTCGTCAACAGTATCACCAATTGACAATATATATACATGGGTTGGGCAAAATAATTGAAACACTTGTTAAATTCAAAGAAAATTGATTTAATATGGAGTTTGTTCTCCTTTAGCTTCACATACAGCTTTAATACTTCTAGGAATGGAATCATACAGCTTAATGACTTATTCAGAGGGATTTTCAGCCATTCTTTCATTAACACCTGCTCCAGCTCTTTAAGACACGATGGTAGATGATAGCAGCTCATAAATTGTTGCTACAAAGTGCACCACAAATGTTCAATAATATTGATATCTGGAGATTGTGGATGCCACTCCATGTGTTCTAGCTCACTTTCATGCTCTCCATACAAATTCTTAACAACTCCAGCGGTATGTATTGGAGTATTTTCGTCTTGGAAGATGCATTCAACATCAAGGAATAAAGCCTGGGCCATTGGATCAACATGATCTCCCAAAATCTTCAGGTAATCTTTGCTGTTGATTCTACCATGCAGGGCAACAATTGGACCAAGTCATTTCCATGATATGGCGACACAAACTATCATGATCCACCTCCATGCTTCACTGTTGGAAGAAAGCAGTCAGGGTTGTAAGCTTACTTGGGCTGCCTCCACGCATAAACTCGCCCTGAATTTGGGAAAAGAGAAATTACTTGCTTCACTTGGTCTACAGACCAGGCATTGTGATCTCTGCACCACTTCAACCTCTTCTGTATGTTGCGAGTGGAGAGAAGAGTTTTCCTTGCGGAAGCTCCTCCATAATATCCAGCCTTATGGAGCTCATGACGAACAGTTGTAGTAGAAACTGAACTATTCAGAGGATTATTCAACTCATCAGTCACTTTGGTTGCAGTAGTCCGATGTTTTTTCCACATTCCCATTCAATGCACGTCGGTCCCTGTCTGTAAGTTTGCAAGTCTGGTCCGAATTGCAACAGTTACTAGAGGTATTGCCCTGTTTCTAGAATTGCGTCTTAGTTCTTGATATGGTAGCTCTTGAAAAACTAAACAGTTCAGCAACCTTAGTGGTCGAGTTTCCTGTCATTCGAGCTCCAAAAATTTGTCCTTTTTCGAACTCGGAGAGGTCACGCATTCAGCTTAAATTTTACTAAATCGTAAAAATAAATAAGCCAAAGACAGTAAATTAGATAAATAAACGTATTTACAATAGATATAAGCTGCAATTACGAAGTTTTAGTTAAAGTTCTTAGTATACGTTTTTGAAATATAAGAGTCGAATTTGCACCTGTCCCAATTATTTTGTCCAACCCCTGCATATATATATATATATATATATATATATATATATATATATATATGAAACATTTCTCAGAGTTAACCTGTAGAAATAGCCAATATTTATAAATGTAAAAGACAATGGGTTAACTGTAATATTAGCCGACGCGTTTCGTCTAATGTGAACTTTTCAATGCAAAAACGCAATGACTTTATTAAACAAAGTAACTAATAATAACAAAACAAAATGTCCTTAGCACCTGGAAGAATTTAAAGAACGCTATTATATTCATGCTGTTAACTGAAATTTACGTCAAGTATTGTCACGTGTAGAGATATTGTTTTTATTGTTGTGTTGACGGATTCAATTATTTTCTTTTGATTCTCGATACTGTTGTGTACGTTTGCTTGGGAGAGTAGTAATTCTGTTAGTAAAGGTGAAATAGGGGAAAAGCCTGGGCGTAGATTAATATTTGGATAATATTAAATGGCGGCACTCTCCAGGATTTTCCTTCTGAGTAAGTTATTTTCTTTTTTTATGAATGTATCATTTTTAAAATCAAAATTGTGGTTGAATTTCTTTCTATGTACGACTAGTGCATTAACTAAGTTGTTTTTGTGAGGTCTCATTTGTGCTCATGAATGCGTTTTTGTTTTTAAATTTCTACTTGTTTCTCCAATATATTGTGAGCAAATGTTTTGGCAATTTATTTTATAAATGCCTGCTTCAGAAATATTATTGCTATTAGTGTTTGAGGATCTGAGTATATCCATAATGATTTTGGAAGTGTTTGCGACTATTATAAGATTATTTAGATGGGATAGGTAGTTCTGGATAGACGACGTGGCAGAGTTGGTCGGTAGTATTATTCATCTGTTTTCATGCAATTTATTATTGCGAATTATGTTTTTTTTGTTTCGGTTGTATATTTGGCATGCTTTCCTTCTTGCGTTGTGGATGAAATGATATGGGTTTTGTAGGTTTTTGAATGTGTTTCTTCTTTAAGTAAATATTGGGGACTGCAGATTATTTATATTCTCAGATAGAAACCTATGATAATTCCAGATTTCATTTTAGAAGAGTGGTTTGATTAGAAACTGATCAGATCACTTGATATCTAGGAACGGAAGAGTGTAGTTGGTTTCAGTTTCAAAAGTGAAAACTATTGTAGGTTCAACGTTACAGACATATATTTGGTTTACCAATGGGATCTCCCCTCAGTGGCGTTCTTGCATGTCTACTTTTAGAATTTCTAGAAAGTGACTCATTCAAAAATATTCTCCCTATAAATTCTCCCTATTTCAGATGCACAGACGACTCATTATTATTATATCCACAATAAACTAATTTAAAGGATGTTCTCTCCAAACTTAACAACATTGAATCTACCGCTACAAAAACTACACCCCACGAAAGACAATTTTTATTTCAACGTCGGGGACGAAATGGTCATTCCTTGCCCACTTGGCTAGCAGCAACTGGTCCGGTTCTCTTACGTCCTATCGTTTGCGGAATTAAGTACGAAACTTTAGTCGAAGAGGTTCAGCTGTTAGAAGCCAATCCCCAATAAATTTAATGACGGAAGTGAGTCTACTCTCTCTCCTGTTGTGAAAAGATACGATCGGGCAGTAACCAAAAATTCGATAACAAGATATTCTTGTCGAAAAGATAAGTACAGGAACACAAATCTGATATCCATTCTAAATAATTGGATAACCCTAATATACATTTGCCGGTGCCTCCAATTCAAAATTCTACTCTGATTTACGAAGATTCAGTGACGTTAAGTCGACCTTGTAGCAATCGAAGAAAACCGGTACGATATCCAGAACATTTAATATATATATATATATATATATATATATATATATATATATATATATATATATATATATATATATATTAAAAAGGAAATGTAGGAGGAGTATGTCATAACCATTAACTTCCCTCGATTTGGAATATTTTGGAATCATCCACTTTTTTTGCTATACTATACATATACTTTTTTACGTGTATTCATATGTTCTCTTCGGCCCTTCATAGACTACTCTGTTTATTAAAATTTCCGTCAAAGTACTTTTTTCAGTTTCTTCTTACAATGTATATTTAAATTATTTTCTTTTTAGTTAGCGATTTAAAATTGTCCCGTAGTTTAAATATTTAGAACCTAAATAAAACTTACATTTGTTAACTTATTCCAGGGTAAAATGTAGCGTGTGAACAGAAAATATTGATATTTCTTCCCTGTGTATAATACGCACTGCTAAAAGTCAGATTAAAATGTAGGGTGTGAACGGAAAATATTAATAATTCTTCCCTGTGTATAATACGCACTGCTAAAAGTCAGATTAAAATATATGGGAAAGTGTTGCGTATTATATATGAATAATTTAGCTATTTCCCGGCGAAAGTAATTCGAATTAAATAATGAGAATTTAAAATCATAAACTTACCTCACCGTAATGCTTTTGTTGAACAATTACAAATATAAAAATAAATCAATAAAAAAAAGCAACAATGAACTTTCATGACATCGATATAAAAGACGCTTCACAAAGTAATTCAATAAAATATTTAATTAATTTTATATGGTGGTAATCTTGATGCATGAAATTCTTCAGGAACATAATTAAAATAGCAGAAAACTTCAAAAGAAAATAGTAAAACTTGTTGAGAGTTTATTTATTATGATCAAGCTCACCAAATATATGGATAGCTTCATGTTTATGTTAATATAACGCAAGGATATTGTTTACGATAAACCTCTTTAAACAAAATAACTTTCTATTAATTTTGTGAAATCACACTTGATTTATTGATTGATCGACTGATTTTCTACGGCTTAACCCTTTGCAGGTGATTTGAAGCCAGAAAACTATTCTAGATCGTAAGGATATATTATTTAAAGATAATAATGGTTTTGTGACAGAAGTCTTGCTGATTAACGGATAGATGCTTGTGGGCCTAGGTTCCACTGCTATTTAGCACATAGCTCGTGGAAGTAGAAGAAATGCATTAAATACCATTCCTGTAGAATTTGAACTACGGTCGCAGATGTTAACTAGTTTGGAACTAGGAAACCCTCTCAACCACTAAGTATTCATAACAGACGCATTAAATTGTTTCGCATAGTAAAAGATTCTTTTAGCATGAAGAAAATATACTGGCCTCTTGAAGAGTTTGAAAACGCTCATATCTGAGTTCAATTATGTCAAAGAGAATACAGAATTATAATGTTTCGGAAACTATAAATAAGTTCGAAAATGAGCTGTCAGCAGAGAATCGCAAATAACGTGTCAAATATTTACATTGTTCAGACTGCTATCTTTATTGTCATATTCAGGAGGTTTCGGTCGCTGTTAACTCCGGTTTTCTTCAGGTGATGTACATTGGAATTTCGAACCGAAGACTTTAATTCGCCCTTGAAGTTGATTGTTCTAGTTTAATGTATCATGCATTTTATGGATATCTCAACTTCAGTTATTTCCCTTTAGTAACGCCACTCTCCAATTTTTTCTTCACCTCAGGAACTGTATTCACAAATCTTTGGGGCAAATAACCGGATTACTTCAACCAATTCTTTTATTCATTTTCCATGTCAAGTTTTGTGCATAATTGAATTTTTTTTGTTTCATATAATTTGATGGGAGCAATTTGAATTTGTAATGGATTCTTTAATTTAAGGAGGCGTTAATGACTGTTGAGAGACATGCGCAGCAGATTTAAACAGGCCTGCATCTAAATAAGATTGTTCCGATTTTGTTGGGGCGGATATACAGGGAATCGTTTGTTAGGTGTTAAGCCATAATCAGTCACGTTATATTTTTGCTGTCATGGGTTAAGTTATTTAAAAGTAATTTCGGATAAAATAAAAATATATAATTGATTATAATTCATGAATATCTATCACGATCATATACTCCTCGAAAGACAAAAGAACGGAAATAATTCCTGTACCGCATTACCAGAAGAGTGCACATTTAGATTAAAAATGTGTAGAGATTTGCCAAGAAATTTCAATGGATATAGATTCAAGACTAAATAAAATCGGTCAAAAATTGACTTCCACATTTTTGATAAAAATCTAATGAAATTTATACACGTAGGATTGAGAAAAAAAGAAATCAACTAAAATATATATCAGTGAATGTTTTTAAGTCAAATAATTTAAAATAATCTAACATCTTTCCATATTTTATTACACATTTTACATAGAAAATACATACCTTTAAAAATGCCAATGGTTCCTAATAAACTCCGGTTTATACGAAATTTTGGTAAGCGAACATAACATCACGAAAACTATTACCCACCCTCCAATAATCGTGTTTCATATGTGGGAGTGGACATTTAGTAGATAATGAACATTTTGTGGGGATGGTTTTGCGTCAAGGTGCATTCATTTATTTTATGCATCTGACTTTAAAATGTCATTTCGTTTGAGATAGTAATATTTAGAGTGATTTTCGTAAAATAAGGTGTCATTTCAAGTTAGATGAAATAAAAAAAAAACACTCGAGGTAAAAGTAATTAATCGTCAACTAAAGAAATGTCTTGTATACACCACTTGCACATTACTGAATAAGTAACAACTGTATTATAATTTTACAAGGTAGATTACTTTTCCACAAAAAAGAGTGTAAGTTTTCACAAATCCTTTGCCACACAATAATTTTCTCTGTAAATGCCAGAATATATTATCGTGCCACAATTGCCGAAAGAAAAATCTAGATTCAGCTGCTTCTTCTGAAAAGAAGGTAATATATTCATACAATCTCTAGTCGCGTAAACATATATTGGTGATAGCGTCTTCGGATGAGAAATTGGAGAGCAATATTCGATTTCCAGTAGGGTCCGTAACGTCTCATTATGCGCAAATACATTAGGGAGATGTATTAATCAATCTCCTGCTTCAGCTATGGGTTAAATAGTTAGATTATATTATTAGGAAAATTCTCTGTTATTGTCAAAAAATGGTTAATGAAGTATTCGCTCGAAAACATGGATAATTATTCTTAGAATCCAAAATATGTTTTGGATTTTGAATAATACTGAAATGCTTGCTAAGCTGTAAAATATCAAATTAAATCCTGCTCTAGATATGGATTAAAGAGTAAGAATATTTTTCTAGTAAACATATGCTGGTGGTATAATGTATAACGTCTCCTGATGAGAATTAGGAGAGCCGAGTTCAATTTCCAGTCGGGTTCGTCACTCCCATTTACACGCACATACTATTGTGAAATGTATTAATCAATCCCCTGGTGCAGTTAAGGAATTATCTTCTAGAACATTTTTTGTGATTCGTAAAAGACTTTTTATTACAGTATTCACTCGAAAAGATTAATAATTATTGTATAAAATATACAATTTTGGCACAAGGCCGAAAAAGGGGAAATAGGTCGAGGCTGGTCTTCAGTGACTATCTTATACCTAGGTAACAACCTATTCACACATTACAATTTGCACATTCACCACAAGAAATCATCCGTCACCAATCAATACTCCATATACCTTAATACCGCATACTTTCAGGGGACCTAAAAAAAACACTCCATGACGTAATAATTTGTTTGTCATAAAAGATATATATATATATATATATATATATATATATATATATATATATATATATATATATATATATATATATATATTACATTCTGATGATCTAAAATGAGAGCGGAGGGGATGAATCCAAAAACAAAGTAAATATCAAGACAAACCAAATAAAGATAATTGATATTAGTACGGCCCTCAAAAAAAAGAGAGGCCGCTGCATTCTGTGCTTAAAAAAACAAAACAAGTGGCTCTCACGCTATGGAAGAGGAAAAGGAGAATATATATTCGGACATGCGGAGTAAAGAAATCTGACCCAGTCGAGATGAAAAAAGTGGGGCCTAAAAACAAACTCGTTAGGTTGGGAATCTCAACTTGGATCATAACCAAAGACGCAACCGGGTTCAGGCCAGGAACAACACTTACGTTAACTATGTACACAAAGCTTGTCTATTTTAACTAGGGGAGTGTTCCACAGGAAACCACTCCGATATGAATGAGGTAGACCTAAAAAAAGAAAATCAATGCTAGCTCCGTTCACACGAACCAAGCTCGCCTCTTTCTCCCAACTTTCGCTAAAGTCCGTAGAAACCAACCGTTTTCTAACAGTTCTAATCTTCATCTTGAGCTGATGATCAAAGAATCGGATCAGATTCTGATGAGAAAGACGGTTGCCTCGCGTCTTCCAAATCACGATTTGCGACGTCGCCAGGAGCGATAGAAATACCATTCGTCCCCCACCCAGAATACGGCGGCGACACATTATCACACTACTGTACGGTATAAACTTGAATAATCATTTCTTGAATCCGAAATATGTTTCGTCTATAAATAACCTTGAAATGATTCATAAGCCGTAAAATATGAAATCAAATCCTGATCGAACTATGAATGATTAGGAATAAGTTTCTTTAAAATCTGTTATTCTTAAAAGATTGATGTTTCGGATTTACATAACCCTGGAAGTTTTTATATCAAATGAAATCCTGTTTCAGCTACAGGTTAAAGAGTAGGAATAAATATATGGAAAAATATTTGTTATTCACAAGAGATTGATGTTTCGGCTTTGAATAAACGTTCGATAAGCTGTAAACTATCAAATCAAATCCTGTAACGTAAAAAAATATCTAGGGAAAGACTCAATAGAAACTTAACACGTCGTGTATTTTCTTACTGTCTAACAAAAGAGATGATTCTGCTACAAAAATATCCTGTAGCAAATGATCATTTTTGTTTGTACTGTGACAACAAACATGGCTCATACAATTTTTTTTCTTCAAATGTCAACGCGGATTAGAAATCGAACTGATACAATACGCCCATCCCTTTACGATTAGAATGGTAGATGTGAAAATAACTCCAGTAAGAAAAGAGAGAAAGCGACTGAAAATAAATCTATGCTTCACTCTACGACTGTAACAAGACTGCTGAAATAAACTTAAAGATAAAAGGAAATGGAAATGTTTTTTATCAATAAACAAAATTTGTATACGGACTTCAATACTGTTTTCGTTTTCCATTAGTCATTATAATAACTTATGCATTTGATGCTTTGTGTTGAGTCAATATAGATTTTCTGCGATAAAACATCAGTGTGTAAATGTGTGATTGAATTCTTCAGTCTTAGAGAAGCAAAGATTTATCGTCTGTCTGTGTGAATGATAATCTTTGATATTTTTCTAAATCATTTCACCCCAAGCAAGGCAGGATGCCTCTAGTACACAATGGGTTACAAATTGGGAGCGAGAGTAAAGAGGCGTGACGGAGGAAAGGATACAGACAAGGACAGGGAATAGGCCAGGGCATCTGGAGATGTCGATTGACATTACATTTAAATAGTTAGAGATTATAGCTATCAGAGTAACAAGTAATAGGCAGATAATTCTACAGACGGGTGGTTCGGGACATGAAGCTATCGCAGTAGAAGAGACGGCCACATTTACCCGTTTCGACAGTGAAAGGATGGAACGTTGACTCCAGCCTAGTAGCACGCTTAAATTCATGAAGTCTGGGAACTAGCGAAAGTAGCTCATCGGATCAGTTACCGTAGAAACGACAGAGGGAAGCGACAGCACGTCTATGAGAGAACGGCTGTAGACGAGATGCCAGATCAGGACCAACCACATTGCTTATCCGTGTTAATTTATGGATTTGAAGGATTGACTCGGGCGAGAAAAAATGTTTTGCCTGACACAGGGAACCAAATTTCCATGCGGTGGATGAAGCTATTGATAATTATTCCATCTCAGGTCAGTGGACAGTGTGAGAACAAGCAGTCGCAAAGAGGTGCTCTCGTGGAGTTGAGCATTAGATATATCCTAATGGGATTTAGAGAGATATTTACAATATGATGGCAGACAATGTATATGGATTGAGTTAAATAGTACGACCAACCTGGGAGCATGCCAGGCTCAATCCAAATTGGGCCGATTAGAAATATTTTCTCATATCTCGTGAGCGGATAATGTCATGGTTTGTTTGGAACGCACCGGAGGAATTGAGTAGCATGGAACTACCTCATAAGTGCTGTTGTTACCATGTCCACATTGATCTGGGGTGGTAGAACCTGTTACGAACCCAGCTATGAGTAAATACTGAACCCCCAAAGTGGGGTTAAAACATTAGTAAAATATAAAAATACATATTTCTATAGTAAAAATATCAGTAATACATTTTCATATTAAAACAAGATTAGCAGCAATAAACATTTTTATAGAAAAGAAAATTAGCAGCTATATAATTTAAAATAAAAAAAAATATTACCAAAGCTTACAACATAATTAAGTGTTGGCATTTAATACTGGGCCTGTGTGTCTTAGCCCCAAAATACCAAAAGGGGGGAGGGCGTTTTCTTGACCTTTATCGTGACCTCTACCATTTTATTTTAAGCACTGCTTTCTGACCCTCCGCCAATTTTTTAAATTATTTTTAAAATGACGTTACATTGTCAGTCATCAACAAATAATATACATTGTCTAACTCCATGACCGGTGCGGTGCGTACTATGCAGAAACCCCGAAGAGGGTGGTGGCCCAAAAGGGCTAGTTCCAGAAGCGTTTTTTTTCTTTGTTTTTCTTTTTCCTTTTGAACTTTTTACTTTTCTTAATATATTTAAGTTATATTGTTACTCATATATATATATCTAAGTTATATTGTCACTCATCAACTAATAATATACAGGGCCTGTATTACTACCCCAAACCTCTCAACCGATTGGCGGCCCCATTCCCACTGGCGAATGGGGACGAAGTGCTAATTTCACTAGGGCTTATTTATTTTATTTTAATTTTCTTTCTAACCAGTTTTGTTAAATAAATTATCTCCATAAAATTATTTTTATTGCGAGGTGATCCACTAAGTAGGACCTCTGATGTTTTTACTAATAATAATACTAATCAGAAATCCATGGACACAAATTAAAATAAGATTTTCTAGTCTGTATTTTTTATGTTTCTAGAAAGATAACATCGAGAAAATGATCGCTAAAAATAAAAATGGTTAAATATTTCAACAGATGAAAAATTTTCCCGAAAATTAAAATACTGTTTTTGAAACAAATTTTTAAGTCAATCCAGTTTGCATTGTGTTGGAATCTTTGTAAAACTTTTTATTAATCTTTACGGAAATTGCGACTTAAACATTTTTTGAGTAAAATTTAATGATGTATACACCAATGTGTCTTACAAAAAAATAATATTTTCATAGATTATTTTAGAATTAAAAAAAACTATCCATTATAAAAGTAAATAATTAATGAGTATATACTGACATTTCCAATTAAATTGGAGGATTCCCTGTTTTTTTGTTTTTGTTTTTTCGTAATTTAAAACATGACCTGCCCTTTTACGAAGTTTCCTTCAAGAGTTTGTGGCTCCCAGTCTGGGAAATTTTGAAATCGACATGTAGTAAGGACGGTGACCCTGTATCAAACTTTAGGAGTGAGATCCAGATTAAATGACCCATAAGGAGTTGATATGCCGTTAAACAAACCAAACCACACAGAATGCATATGATTGAGACTACAGAGAAATTTACCGAATACAATGATTTACGTTTCAAAATTAAATGATAAGGTGGGGTCTATAGTCAGGAAGGTAATTACTACTGTAATTGGTTCAAGCTTCAATGTGTAACCCACATGATTAGTCATTTTTAAAAAAAATGTCAATGAAGCGCTAATCATTGCAATGCATGTCCTAACGTTAACTTGTAAGTTACTGTATTCTACGTATTCGCTTGAATGTATATAGTTATAATTTTGTTTGTTTGTTTTGAATAAATAGGTGCAAGCAACAAAGTGATTTATATTCCATATGTTCAGAATAATGAATAAGAAAATTAATGAAACTAGATTGATAGTGCCCATGATTGTGCGTAAAATATAGATTTTTACTGCAGTCAAAATTCTTCTACAGCCAATGAATAACTTTGCAGGTCTACTTAGAAAAAAAAAACGCAGAGTACATGTATGTTATATACTTTTAAATAATATAACAATTCGACTGACTGAAAATCTACCTAATATCTGATTTGTGACAATTCTATCGGTAGCGAATAATATGAGAGAAATCCAAACCGAAAATCTTACCTTATGGAAGAAAAGCAGCTTGCATTCACTGAATTTAGAATTGCAAATTAGTTCAATCTAGCTGCAGACACGTTCACAGTAATTTGCCAACTACTGGCATATACGAAAAACAACGAAATCGGGTGATATATATTTTTTTATTATTTCTTTCCTTTTCTGACAGAAAAAAATGTTATATGAGTGGGTGCTGTAAACTTATCTGTACCCCTACCAAAAACACGTGTTATGTTAAGCAGTTAGTCAGATTTTTGGAAATTGTGAGAGCTAGTAAGTTTTCAGCCTTTCTTGTGTTTACTTTGCTTATAGCATTTAAAATTGAGAAGCGAATTAACGAAGTGATAACTAATAAGTTATGAGAAATCGGCGAACCGATTTCGGATTTAGACTGGGACGTCTTATATTGACTTACATTTTTACCTATTTTCAGTTGACATCAGAAACATTTTCGTCAATGTCATGTCAACAAAATAAACAATCGATGAGTAAGAACTTAGGCATTCTTCAATATAATGAATACATTTTTGTCTTTAATTTCTCAAATTTTCCTTTTGAGGATTCGCAAATTGTGTTATTTTTATTCGTCATTTCAAACGTTTAGGTGCACTTGAACATTGATTTGGAAGGTGTAAATAAGTGTATATGCGGCCATGAAATCAAGTTATCTTCAGGGGCAGCAGATGCCTATTTCAACATAGAAGGAACACGTGAGAATGTGACTGGGGATACTGCAAATCCGTTTCGTTGGGCAAATGTGCGCCATACTTTTGTTATAATTTGCTTCTGCTTTGAGAAACGCCGCTGGTTATGATAGTGTAGTGCTTATTCAGTTACGTTGTTGGGAGTATTGATTTTCTTTGTTACCACCTGTATTTTAGAATATTAGAATTCTGTTTAAATGTTTATGCGACATTCTATATAGATATCCCCGTCTACATAGGGCTAAGTCAGCAGGATGCACTTAGTTTAGACATTGAATATTTGAAAAAAGATCATATAAAATACGTAATAAATTGTAAAAAGAAATTACACGAAATCAGTATTTGAATGTAATATTATTATCCAATAAGATACCTATCTAAAATACATGCATAGCTGTCGAATGTGGGAAACCTAGTTAAGCTATAATCCAGGTCAATATTAATGGTTAATGAGATTAACCTATTGACCAATAAAACAAAATTAAACACGATGACATACCTGCTAATATATAAATATCTTTATGGTTCTGTATTTCTCTTGAGCATGAGACATATAACAATGCGGTGGAACTTGCTAGCCTCTTATGCACATACAGATGTGCACTTAATACTGTACTATATGAAATAAATGGGACAGTTATTTCGATAATATAGAGAAATATCATATCAAATTATTTTTTTTTTGCAAAACTCTTTGCATAACTGTTCTAAAATATCAATATTTTATATGTACACCTCTATTTTTAATAAGCATTTGGGCACGTTTTGGCATAAATTCGACGAGTTTCAGACACATGTTGCCTAGTTCTTCATTGTGATACCATATCTGAATCACCGCACGCAGTAACCTCTCCATGGTGGTACAGTCGGTTTTTATCAGTCGTTGTTTCCCAAAGCTCCACAAGTTTTCAATGAGACTCAGGTCAGGCGAATTTCATGGACAGTGCAACATTTTTACACCCTCATTTTGAAAAAAAATAAAACTGCAACTATTTCGAAGTGTGGCAGATGAAATTATCTTGCTGAAACACACTATTTCCATGTGGGTGAAATTCTTATATTTTTGCGGGTATATAGACTTTCCAAATAACTTCATATTTTCGGCTATTCATCATCCCCACAATTATTCTTAATCTACCTATCACATTTGGATTAACCTGCCCAGAAAACTTTCTTGGGAACGTGTTTTGACCTTTGATCAATAAGTTAATCTCTTATGGGTTCAATTCTGTTTCTGTGTACAAAGCAGGATCGATGACCTCTCACTTCAAAGTGCATTTCATCTGCGAACAACACTGTCTACTCAATCTTCCACTGTCCAATCTTTATGAAATTTTCGATTTGGAGTCGTTTATCCTGCATTCTTCCTGTCAAAATCTTTTGTTTTTAGGTAGTTTTCTGGCTGGTCGCTCCATTTCAAGTAGCCGTCTCCTTACAGCTGAGTCAGATACACACACACTGGCTTCCACTATATCAGCTGCCAGGTCCCTGTTACCCTTCCCCAAGATTTTAATGCTGTTTCTGAGCAGCATTGCTTAGTCTATTCGGTTTTTCCTTTATTCTGCCACAACTTCTCTTTCTCAAAACATTATTATGACCCATTAGAGCTTGCCTCTTTACTCAGCGTCGAACAGTGGACTTTCTTATGTTGAGGATTTGATTTTTTTGTCGCATAGATTTGTTTTAATGTTCATGGAGAGCAATAACCTGTGCATGATCTCTAGGTTTTGTGACAATTTATATTTTACCTGTTGAAAGAATATAATCAGGTTAGTTTTGAAATCAGAAGCAGTGACTGAAAACATTAAAAAAATCTGTCTTACAAGCAAAACCATTTAAATCACACATAACCAAATACAGATTTAGTCACAAATAAATTCTAAAATATTCAAAATTGTTTCAGACCTGTTCTATTGTAACAGGAGTGTGGACTGTAAGGTCGTCATTTTGATTAGGAGTCATTAAACTAGACGATATAAAAGCCAAAATATATAACTGAAGTCCCGTCCCAATTAATTCGCACAGTACTGTATTTATTAAATATGTCATATATTATAGATTGTATTACATGCAAAACCGTGCTTTGATTGGAAAATGATTTGTCAGTCTGTTAAATATATCTTATGTTTCATTGCAGTCCAACGAAATCTAAGCCCGTAATATGGTCATATATTATTAGTAAACGAACACTAAGCAGGTAATCTGGTCATGTGATTATGTATACACTATGTTTACGGTTTCAAATAAATGTATATGAAACAAACTTACAAAAATACATTTCTAAATGAAAAGTCAAGCAAACCAATGCTCTAACCTGATTGCAAGGGCCGGTTTCTTGTAGGATCGGTTTCAGTCTAATTTAACTGAATGCATCAAACAAACGTGAACATGACAAACGTGGCCAGCATGTCCATCAAAACATAAAGAACGCAGATTTATGTTAAATATTTCGCACTTTAAGGCCTCTGTATTTTTGGCAATATATTGTGAGGTTTATTGGAAATAGGTATTGATATATTTGCTTTTTAATTTCTACCTTTCGTATGTTTCATTAAGTGTTACTGTATTATTTTTAAATAGGCTCCATTTTGATTTTTTAGAGTAAACACGGATTAAATCACTGATTCTACCTTTCATTCAGGCTTCATTATACATTAGAAAAATACACTAATATTTCATTCAATGAGAAAGCATCCTATCAACAAAAATATGGATACCTTTATGGAAATGCACGTGTTCAAATTACTTTCAACTCTCGCTTAATAGCCCAGGGAAACATTATAACGAACAACAAGTGAGTACCACATGTCTTACACTATAAATAAACTACGAGATTAGCTTCATATATAATATATACAGTTGTAATATACAGTTTTGTTTGATGTAGCTACATCTATTTTTCTGGCTTAAATTTAATCAAAATGGAATAAAGACTTAGAATGATGATCGATATCACACAATAATTTATAGCAAAACAAAAAATTAATTAGCCCATTGCGAGCGTCGTCATATGCATGATGGGTAAATATTCGCCATTTTATGTAATTAATTGCGCGCATGAGCGTTGTTTGTTGTTGATCATCTCGATTACAAATATATTACGTTCAGTTGGGGACCGTTTGTAAGAAAAATAGCACCATGAAGCAATTCACTCCGCCAGAAATTTGGAAACCTCATGCTGTACTGCTTGACATTTGCGACGAAATCTCCAATACGAGCGTTTCAAAGTGTTTGGGTGTCAACCTGAGAACAGCCCGATTGTTTCAGAAAGTGTTGGAGGAGTTTAATGCTGATTAAGAATGTGTTTGGCGTGATCACTAGTGATGGCGACGTTATTCTTCCATTAATCTTCCCACATTGCCTCAGAATCAACAGAACGTATAACATCAATTACGTTGACGATGTAGTGCAGCCCTGGGCAAAGCTTATGTCTGGCAACAGAATGCCACAGAAACAGGAGAACACACTCATGGCTGACAGACAATTCCTCGACCACATCAGCCCTTACATCTGGCCACCTAACTCCCCAGACTGATTATTATGTGAGGGGCGCAGTAGAGCAAAAGGACAAAAAAGTCCTTATAACACGAAAGAATAAATGAAGGCAGGGATTATGACACTATTAACCAACTATATATATATATATATATATATATATATATATATATATAGAGAGAGAGAGAGAGAGAGAGAGAGATATGTGTGTGTATGTATGTGTGTATGTATATACATGTGTGTGTATGTATAAATATGTATATATATATATATATATATATATATATATATATATATATATATATATATATATATATATATATATATATATATATATAACAACGCGCCTCTCTTGAGGAGATGCAGGAATCTGTGGTTGAAGCCAATGATAATTTTATTGAATAAACTTACTTTTTCGTATTTCAAGGTGTTTTTTTTTATGGAATTTTGGTAAATATATCTGTTAAAATGAGATGTCAGTGTTATTATCATTATTGCGTAATTTAGACGTTTATTTATCTAGTGCCCACTGTATATGTGATATTATAACTTTTATAATCTTTGGACTGATGTCTCAGCCAGTCGCTCACATCAATTTTGACTCCATCGTCACTTTTAAACTTTGTGCCCCTCGTGAACGCTTTCAAGGGACCAAACAGGTGAAAGTCTGAAGAGGCAAGGTCTGGGTGGTAAGGGGGATGAGGGAGCAGTTCTAGCCCAGCTCGTTGATGGTCTGCACCGTTTGGGCTGCTGTGTGAGGCCTTGCGTTGTCATGATGCAAGATGACTCCTTCTGACTGATGGCCCCTGCGTTTGTCCCAACAGATAAGCTCAAAGTCCTTGCAATGTCATCCACTGTCACTCTTCTGTCAGACTGAATGAGGTCATTGACTGATTCGATCACCTCAGGAGATAACAATTCTGTAGGCTTCCCAGGCCTGTCTTCATCCTCAACACTGCTCCGTCCTTCTTTAAACAATTTAGCCCACTTGTAGACATTTTTTGGCTGAAACATGTGGCACCATACACGGTTGATATTCTCCTATGAATTTCAACTAGTTTGCACCCTTCAGTAACCAAAAACTGCCCGCTTTCAATCCAGGAGCATGCTTCTTGGTCGGCCATCTTTGTTAATTGCCAAAACTCTCAAATCTGCAAAAGAAATTAAATCCATGTGAAAAAGAAGTAAAACAAACAAAAATAAAATATGAGTAACCTTCTATCTGTATTAGAAGTCCCTATACCGAAAAATTCACCTTATTCATTGAATGACCCTCGTTCATATATATATATATATATATATATATATATATATATATATATATATATATATTTAGAGGTAAGTAAATATAATGTATATATGTGTATGCTTCTTAGTTATTCATATATAAGCATATAAGTTATATATATGCATGCATATTTTTTATATAGCTTATTTAATAGTTTTGTTTTTGTTTGGGAAGATAAAGCTATTTGTTGAATTTTGGGGTTGATTGTTGTGGTTTGTTCTGACTATTATTTGGGCGGGAACAGTTTTTAATTTATTTATTTGGATTGATTATCTTTATTTGTTTTTTCTAAACGGCTAATTTATCGGTATGGGTTGTTATTTGATTTATATATTTGGATGTATTTAGATCAATTTATTATACTTGTCGTTATTTATTTATTACACTGTATATTTTCTCTTTTTGGTTTTCGATTTTTAAGTAACGCAGTATATTATTTTTTATTCATTTTTTTAGCCGTTTAGAAAACAATTTTGTTAGAGAAGGGATTTCGCCATTTTTGTTGTATTAACATTACTAATTTACTTTTTGCATGAATTGTAATATAAATTGAACTGCACCACACACACATACATATATATATATATATATATATATATATATATATATATATATATATATATATATATATATATATTTTAAAATATAAATATACACACACACGCATATATATATATATATATATATATATATATATATATATATATATATATATATATATATATTTTAAAATATATATATATATATATATATATATATATATATATTAAAATATATACAGTGTAACCCGGATATAAGAGAAACCCAGATATAATAGCGATTTTCTCTGGTCCCAAATTAGAGCCTGTGTTAATGTATATATAATATACCAAACCCGGATATAAGAGAAACCCGGATATAAGATATTTCTTCTCCGGTCCCGACAACTCTCTTATATCCGCATTAAACTGTATATATATATATGATGGTGATAGGTGAAATTTATTTTCATAAGCAGTGTTGAAAACAGGCTAAAATTATTTTAGAAATGCGGTCAAATAATAACCGGACACATAACGTTCTTTGCACCTCTCCCCTCTTGGCAACACTCACCACGCACTAGTATACGTAGATATTCTTTTCAGCTGGACTATTAAGCAACTGGCCCTATTAACATAACATTTTTTGTTGGCACCTCACTGGTCGTGCATCATTTCGTGATTTTCTTCACGACGCCCCTTGAAACGATATTCCCGTTGGTATTTGTGCTACTAAGGTCAAGGCATCGAAGATTTCGTGCCAACGAGAAAATAACAAGTGAAAGCAAAATTTTCTCTTTATTCACCCCTCACTGTTCAGACATTATAGCCTGCAGGTATCAATTCTTCCTGCTGTATCAACTCGACAGTTCCGATCATGAATGACGCCTCGCTGTATCCGCTTATAATGAACTCTGGCGTGTCCCCATTAGGGGGGGTCGCTATTGGCTGATAGAAAGAAACACCGCTAGCCTCTCACAACTTTAGTTCTACTGATAACTGGCGGTTCTATAACAGTGTTTAAAAAATATTCAGTTCCTTCTCTCTTTAATCAGTTTGAAGTATTGTCATCAACTGCAGATAAAATAGAATGTTTTACTCGGAAATAATCTCCACCCTCGAGTCTTAAGGATTATCTTTACTTGATCTTACATCGAGAATGGATTCTCTACTGAGTGATATGTATATTACTTCGTCCACAGTTTCCGATATTATCTCTAAACTACAGTGTGCGATGGGTAAAATGTCGCCATCTTTACATGTACTTTTGCTCATGCGCATTGTTTGTTATATTTTGTCGAGTTCCTAGTCGAGTATGATCAATTGTGCACCGTCTGTGGGAAAATTGCACCATGACGCAATTCTCTCCGCCAAATATTTGGAAAAGGCATGCATTACTGTTTGGCATTCTGGCAGAAAGCTACGAGACGGACATTTCAGTGTAATTGGGTGTAGATCTAAGGAAAATGCAGAGGATGCGGAAAGAGTTAGATGAGTTTAATGGCGACTACGGAGTCGTTTGGAGTGATCACTAGTGATGGCGACGTTATGCCTTCATTAATCTTTCCACAGGTCCTCTGGCTCAACATTTTGTCCTGCATCAAGTGCCTTGAGAAGGTAGTGCTGCCCTGCGTAAAGCGGGTGTCTTCTGAACGACCATATATCTGACAACAGAAATTTGTGCCATGCCACACGAGCAAGAGAACCTTTTCATGGCTGTCAGATAATTTGCTCGACTACATCACCCCTTACATCTGGCCACCTAACTCCCCAGACTGCACAACCTGATTATTATGCGTGGGGCGCAGTTGAGCGAGATAACAACAATACACCTTGTAACACCAACCAAAGACGAACTTAAGCAAGGATTATGACAGCATTAACTAACTTCATCAATGAGACCGTCCAGAGGATATGCAGTAGATATCAATATCGTCTGGAGACCGAGGTTGAAGCCAATGACGATTTTACTGAATAGATTTAGTCTATACTATTTCAAGATATATTATTGTAATTTTGATAAATATATCTATTAAAATGAGATGTCAGTGTTATTTTCATTTTTGCGTAAATTAGACGAAAATTTGTCCATCTCACCATGTAGATCGCCATAAGACTTGTGGATTTGACGGTCTCTTCTGTAGAGGCTACTGAACTTCTTCATGTTCTCTGCAAACTCTACAATAATAATTTTTTCACTGCTTCTTGGTGTCCATCTTCCCTTGCAGTTACCCTATTCAGCCTCGCGTTTTCCACTGGCAATTGAATAAATTGCTAGGTTGACTGCTACATAATTTGGCTCACTGAGTCTTACCTGACAATGTTTCACGTAAGAATCCATTTTGCACAGTTACATATCTAGCATTCGTCCTTGAATTGAATATCGCTGCCATACTTGATCTGGTGCTCTTTATATATCTCGAGACTCTTGACAGAGTCCAAAGAAGGGCCTGTAATTTTATCGATCCTGACCTAGCATCTTATCTTCAGTCACTGTCCCACCGACGAGACGTGGTTATCTTTTCTATAAATATTTTGTGGCCAATTATTCGAATGTGCCTTACTTCTTAGTGTCTCGACTTCTTCAATTTATGTATGCATCTCGATTGACAACTACGCCTCGCCATTTTACGGTTATACTAGACAGATATAACAGTTCTATTCTAATTGTTTCTTTTCTCGTACTTTACGCTTGGTTCATTCTCTGTCGGTTTCTTGCTTCCATGAGATATAAAATCTTCAAAAATTTAAATGTGACGCTAACTTTAATCTTTTCCATTCCTGAAACATTTTGTCTTTTGTCCATTTTTGTCCTCATTAAAATACTCTTATTCTCTTCACTGACAGTAACCCGTGGTGTCTTAGTGATAATATCTTCTTGCATCGGGTGGAATGTTCATATATAGGAAATATGAATGTAGATATTTGTTGTGGTGGGATCCACCTAATCTGCATAGGTGACTACCAACTATATAAATAATGGTTGGTACCGGGAGACGGAAAAGAGGAATCCCTCGGTCTCAGGGCTAAGATCAAAGTGTAGTATCTGTTCGCAGATTACTCGCTGAATGATCGCCTTTAGGCTGGGAGCGGTCACCGATACAGGCCGGTCGCAGGGATTCGTCCCTGCGCTGGTAGTATCATAGCTAGATTAGCTAAAGCCAAAGCTCAAGACCAGCTTGGACAAGCTATGACCAGCTAAAGCCAAAGCACTGCGGCCCGGGTGAAAACTCGGGTCCACTCCCCCTCCCGTCCCACGTTAAACCCCGACCTTGTGTCACAACCTGACCGTGTGGGAGGTCAAGTAAATCCCCGGTCTCAGGGCTAAGATCAAAGTGTAGTATCTGTTCGCAGATTACTCTCTGAATGATCGCCTATGGGGCCGGGATTCCTTCTCCGATACAGGCCGGCGGCAGGGATTGGTCCCTGCGCTGGTAGTATCGTGGCTAAGTCTGACTAGCTATGACCAGCTTGGACAAGCTATGACCAGCTAAGACCAGCCAAGACCAGCTATGACTAGCTAAAGCCAAAGCACTGCGACCCGGGTGAAAACTCGGGTCCATTCCCCCTCCCTTCCCACGTTAAACTCCGACCTTGTGTCACAACCTGGCCATGTGGGAGGTCAAGTAAATCCCAAGGCTAAGATCAAAGTGTAGTATCTGTTCGCGGATTACTCGCTGAATGATCGCCTATGGGGCCGGGATTCCTTCTCCGATACGGGCCGGCGGCAGGGATTCGTCCCTGCGCTGGTGGTATCGTGGCTACGTCTGACTAGCTATGACCAGCTTGGACAAGCTATGACCAGCTAAGACCAGCCAAGACCAGCTATGACTAGCTAAAGCCAAAGCACTGCGACCCGGGTGAAAACTCGGGTCCATTCCCCCTCCCTTCCCACGTTAAACTCGACCTTGTGTCACAACCTGGCCATGTGGGAGGTCAAGTAAATCCCGAGGAATCCCTCGGTCTCAAGGCTAAGATCAAAGTGTAGTATCTGTTCGCGGATTGCTCACTGAATGATCGCCTATGGGACCGGGATTCTTCCTCCGATACGGGCCGGCGGCGGGGATTGGTCCCTGCGCTGGTGGTATCGTGTCTACGTCTGACCAGCTTGGACAAGCTATGACCAGCTAAGACCAGCTATGACTAGCTAAAGCCAAAGCACTGCGACCCGGGTGAAAACTCGGGTCCATTCCCCCTCCCTTCCCACGTTAAACTCGACCTTGTGTCACAACATGGCCATGTGGGAGGTCAAGTAAATCTCGAGGTCAAGTAAATCCCGAGGAATCACTCGGTCTCTACGCGGCCCCAAGGCTAAGATCAAAGTGTAGTATCTGTTCGCAGATTACTCACTGAATGATCGCCTATGGGGCCGGGATTCCTTCTCCGATACAGGCCGGCGGCAGGGATTGGTCCCTGCGCTGGTAGTATCGTGGCTAAGTCTGACTAGCTATGACCAGCTTGGACAAGCTATGACCAGCTAAGACCAGCCAAGACCAGCTATGACTAGCTAAAGCCAAAGCACTGCGACCCGGGTGAAAACTCGGGTCCATTCCCCTCCCTTCCCACGTTAAACTCGACCTTGTGTCACAACCTGGCCATGTGGGAGGTCAAGTAAATCCCAAGGCTAAGATCAAAGTGTAGTATCTGTTCGCAGATTACTCTCTGAATGATCGCCTATGGGGCCGGGATTCCTTCTCCGATACAGGCCGGCGGCAGGGATTCGTCCCTGCGCTGGTAGTATCGTGGCTATGTCTGACTAGCTATGACCAGCTCTGACCAGCTTGGACAAGCTATGACCAGCTAAGACCAGCCAAGACCAGCTATGACTAGCTAAAGCCAAAGCACTGCGACCCGGGTGAAAACTCGGGTCCATTCCCCCTCCCCTTCCCACGTTAAACTCCGACCTTGTGTCACAACCTGGCCATGTGGGAGGTCAAGTAAATCCCAAGGCTAAGATCAAAGTGTAGTATCTGTTCGCAGATTACTCTCTGAATGATCGCCTATGGGGCCGGGATTCCTTCTCCGATACAGGCCGGCGGCAGGGATTCGTCCCTGCGCTGGTAGTATCGTGGCTATGTCTGACTAGCTATGACCAGCTCTGACCAGCTTGGACAAGCTATGACCAGCTAAGACCAGCCAAGACCAGCTATGACTAGCTAAAGCCAAAGCACTGCGACCCGGGTGAAAACTCGGGTCCATTCCCCCTCCCTCCCCACGTTAAACTCCGACCTTGTGTCACAACCTGGCCATGTGGGAGGTCAAGTAAATCCCAAGGCTAAGATCAAAGTGTAGTATCTGTTCGCAGATTACTCACTGAATGATCGCCTATGGGGCCGGGATTCCTTCTCCGATACAGGCCGGCGGCAGGGATTCGTCCCTGCGCTGGTAGTATCGTGGCTAAGTCTGACTAGCTATGACCAGCTTGGACAAGCTATGACCATCTAAGACCAGCCAAGACCAGCTATGACTAGCTAAAGCCAAAGCACTGCGACCCGGGTGAAAACTCGGGTCCATTCCCCCTCCCTTCCCACGTTAAACTCCGACCTTGTGTCACAACCTGGCCCTGTGGGAGGTCAAGTAAATCCCAAGGCTAAGATCAAAGTGTAGTATCTGTTCGCAGATTACTCACTGAATGATCGCCTATGGGGCCGGGATTCCTTCTCCGATACGGGCCGGCGGCAGGGATTCGTCCCTGCGCTGGTGGTATCGTGGCTATGTCTGACTAGCTATGACCAGCTCTGACCAGCTTGGACAAGCTATGACCAGCTAAGACCAGCCAAGACCAGCTATGACTAGCTAAAGCCAAAGCACTGCGACCCGGGTGAAAACTCGGGTCCTTTCCCCCTCCCTTCCCACGTTAAACTCCGACCTTGTGTCACAACCTGGCCATGTGGGAGGTCAAGTAAATCCCAAGGCTAAGATCAAAGTGTAGTATCTGTTCGCTGAATGATCGGCTTTAGGCCGGGAGCGATCACTGATACGGGCCGGTCGCAGGGATTCGTCCCTGCGCTTGTAGTATCGGGGCTACGTATGACAAGCTAAGACCAGCCATGACCAGCTATGTCTAGCTATGACCAGCTTGGACAAGCTAAGACCAGCTAAAGCACTGAGGCCCGGGTGAAAGCTCGGGTCCACTCCCCCTCCCATCCCACGTTAAACCCCGACCTTGTGTCACAACCTGACCGTGTGGGAGGTCAAGTAAATCCACGGCCTCAAGGCTAAGATCAAAGTGTAGTATCTGTTCGCAGATTACTCACTGAATGATCGCCTATGGGGCCGGGATTCCTTCTCCGATACAGGCAGGGATTCGTCCCTGCGCTGGTCGTATCGTGGCTATGTATGACCAGCTCTGACCAGCTTGGACAAGCTAAGACCAGCTATGACTAGCTAAAGCCAAAGCACTGCGACCCGGGTGAAAACTCGGGTCCATTCCCCCTCCCTTCCCACATTAAACTCCGACCTTGTGTCACAACCTGGCCCTGTGGGAGGTCAAGTGAATCTCGAGGAATCACGAGATCCAACTAGAGACTCTGATCGACTGCGACTAGTCAACACATTCTCCAGTAACGTCTTCCCAGAAATATACAGAAATACTATTTGTACTTATTGTGTACACTTTCTTGTTATAATACATTCTTGTTCCAAGTACATTTTGTGTTGCATTATTATTCCATGCAATAGGCGAGATTCAACATTGAGTCAAGACTCAACAATGGCCACAAAGTAGAACGAACCATACGCCAAGTTTCAACAATGGCGACGAAGTAGGACGAACCATACGTAAAGTTTCAACAATGGCCACAAAGTAAAACGAACCATACGCCAAGTTTCAACAATGGCAAAGAAGTAGAACGAACCATAAGGAAAGAAGAAAGAATTAATAGTGATAGTTTTCAACAATTGGGACAAGTCATTGAAGAACCCAGGCTGAAAAAAAAAACTATTAATTAAAAGTCCAACGTTAACATAACGACGAAGGATTCTAAACTTCTGGATATGTAAAACTCGTTAAAAGACGACTAAGCATAAAGGAACGTTCACTCAGAAAAATTGGAAGGTGTCGTAAACGAATAACGGTAATTTTAAATTAAAAAATTATCTACACCGAGACACCCGCTAAAAAGAAAAATTGGCCGACTACAAAAACATGCATGGATTAAAAGGAGCACAAATACACCGTGTCGACTTTGAAAGGTAACAAACTTTAAAAAATTATTTTTTTTAAATTATTTGTTCAACAATATAGTGACGAATTACCTCTGATAAGAAAATCAGACGTGTCATTGAAATACGCGAACAGAAGTCGAAAACGAAAAAAAAAAGTCCGACGCTGTCTGTTCGCGAAAAACGAAAAAAAAAAATACCAAAGTTGATTAGCACGGGCGTGAATGTAAAAGCAAGACATAAAATAGAAAAGTCGTACGTTGTTCGATTGTTTTGGTCAGCTTATAGATATTCGTGGATACACAAATTAAAAGTATATTCCTTGTTGCATGAACACTATCAGCTAAAGATGGATGAACTATCCAAAGTCATATCCGAATTATTCAAATCCCAACAGATAGCACAGCAAGAACAACTGATAGCGATGCAGAAATATCAAGAAAAACAAGTTGAAAGACTTTTGGAAATTCAAAAGTTAACACTGGAGAAATTAAACAACTTTCAGGCAAATGAGGGAAATTCTTCATATTCTAATAACACCATATTTAATTCGCTGGAAACTTTCAACTATGTGCCAGACGAAGAAAAAACGTTTGAAGCGTACTTTAAACGATATGAAGATATTTTCTACACAGACTGTGAAAACTGGTCGAATTCAAGAAAAGTCAGTCTATTACTAAGAAAGCTAGGTACAGCAGAACATAGCAAATTTGTAGATTTTATTCTACCGAGAAAAACAACTGAATTGGAATTCTCGGAAACAGTGAAATTGCTAAAAGAGCTGTTTGGAGCAAATATGTCGCTTTGGCATAAGCGATGGTTATGCATGAATGTCTCTAAATCCGACGATCAGGATTACTTAACATATGCATCTATAGTAAATAGACATTGTGACAAATTCAGATTGGCAGAGATTACGGTTGAAGAATTCAAGTGCTTAATTTTTGCTCAAGGACTGGTATCCAGTAAGAGTGCCGAAATAAGACGTAGAGTTTTGTCTAAACTCGAATCTGAACAAGGCCTTACCCTGCAAAAGTTAGTAGAGGAGTGTCAACGGGCTGTAAAGTTAAAGAAAGAGTCGCAAAAAATCGAAGAAGCTGGTATTGCTTATATTAAAAAAATAAAAAAGCAGTCAAATTACCCATTACAGAAAAATTGGAGAAAAAATTCAGCGTATTTTAATAATAGACAAGAAAATAAAAAGAACGAAAATAAAAAAGTCCCACCATATAATTGCAGACGTTGTAACGAAAGACATTGGGAGGTAAATTGCCCATATAGAAATAAGAAATGTTTCGTGTGCCAAAAGAATGGTCACAAAGGATCTTGTTGTAAAACGAAAAAATGCAAGAACCGAATTAGACAAACAAATTCGAATATCAAATCAGATAGAGATTTGAGGAAATATGTGACGACTGAAATATTCAAAAAGAATATCAAATTTCAACTCGATTCAGGGTCAGATTTAACAATAATGAACGATAAAACATGGAAAATTTTAAAAAGGCCTACAATAATGAAGTCAACGAAACTCGCTCGAACGGTAACTGGAAAGCAAATTAACTTCGAAGGCGAGGTTGTACTTCCAATGAAATTGAATGGGATCGTTAAAAAAATAAAAGTTTTCATTCTGAGAAATGGAGAAAACTTGTTGGGTACAGATTTTATTGAAACATTCGAATTGTGGGATAAACCGTTAAACTCATTCTGCAGAAAAGTAGAAAGTAATACGCAAACAAGACAGGACATTAAAGATGAATTAAAGAAAAAGTTTCCGGAAACCTTTACACCTGGTCTTGGAAGATGTAAGAAGTTTGAAGCTAAATTTGAATTAAAAGAAAATACTATGCCTATATTTAAAAAGAAACTTAACGTGCCTTTCGCAAGTGTAGAGAAAGTAGTAGTACCAAAAAAGTTGCAGAAAAGAATCTACGGGACTTTCATATGGGTCACCCGGGGATTAATAGAACAAAAAGCTTAATGCGAAGCTTTGTATATTGGAAAGGAATGGATGTGGATATCGAAAACATGGTTCATCGATGTAAAGGGTGTGCGTTAGCAGCTAAGGCACCACCTATAGTACACAAACCATGGCCAAAGACGGATCATCCGTGGGAAAGATTACACATTGATTTCGCTGGTCCAGTAGAAGATTATTACTACTTAATAGTGGTAGATAGCTTTACAAAATGGCCGGAAGTACTACGCTGCAAAAAGCCTACGTCCAATACCACAACAACTTTTTTGCATGAACTATTTGCACGGTTCGGTGTGCCAGAGTGTATTGTGAGTGACAATGGTACACAATTCACTTCTGACGATTTTAAGGAATTTTGTGAGTTATATCAAATTAACCACATAACGACGCCGCCGTATCATCCGAGATCCAATGGACTCGCAGAAAGATTTGTAGATACGTTAAAGCGCGCTCTGAAGAAAGCCTCAGGAGTTCCAACGGAAAAGGCGCTTCAGCAATTCCTACAAGTATACAGAATCACGCCTAACCAGAGAACACCATCAAACATGGCACCAGCTGAACTAATGTTCGCTAGGAAAGTTAAGTCAGTGTTTGACAAGCTTTTGCCAGGAAGAAATAGAATAAAGAACACTATGTATACAGCTAGAAAAAGATACACCCCCGGAGAGAAGGTCTTTTTCAAGTGCTATAGAAACAACATTGAGTTCTGGGAGCGAGGCATAGTGGATAAGAGAATCGGTGACCTGATTTACATAATAAAAGGGCCGAAGAATACTCATAAAAGCACCAGAACCAACTCAAAAAATGCTACGTGCTAGAGCATGAAGAGAGTATACCGGATGAGGAGGAAGATCCCATTGATGTAATGTATGATACTTTTCAAGTAGAACCTCCGCAGAGTGCTCATGAACCGAGAAGATCCGGTAGGAAACGAAAGTTCACGGACCCATTGGACGTGAATCCAAAACGAAAAAGATATTGAAAAAAAAAAAAATTACAGATATATATATGAACTATGCAAAGGGGATCTACAAAGGAATAACCATAATCATCATCCCATATAGAAGCCAGTTTGAAATCCAAAAGGATTCCAAGGCTTGGGAGGGGGGTGTTGTGGTCGGATCCACCTAATCTGCATAGGTGACTACCAACTATATAAATAATGGTTGGTACCGGAAGAGGGAGAGGAATCACGAGATCCAACTAGAGACTCTGATCGACTGCGACTAGTCAACACATTCTCCAGGAACGTCTTCCCAGAAATATACAGAAATACTATATGTACTTATTGTGTACACTTTCTTGTTATAATACATTCTTGTTCCAAGTACATTTTGTGTTGCATTATTATTCCATGCAATAGGCGAGATTCAACATTGAGTCAAGACTCAACAATGGCCACAAAGTAGAACGAACCATACGCCAAGTTTCAACAATGGCGACGAAGTAGGACGAACCATACGTAAAGTTTCAACAATGGCCACAAAGTAAAACGAACCATACGCCAAGTTTCAACAATGGCAAAGAAGTAGAACGAACCATAAGGAAAGAAGAAAGAATTAATAGTGATAGTTTTCAACAATTGGGACAAGTCATTGAAGAACCCAGGCTGAAAAAAAAAAACTATTAATTAAAAGTCCAACGTTAACATAACGACGAAGGATTCTAAACTTCTGGATATGTAAAACTCGTTAAAAGACGACTAAGCATAATTAATTAAAAATTCAACGTTCATACTAAATTCACCTCTATATTATAATTTTATTGTGAATCGTTTTATGTTTTCTCTAAGATATTCACAAATATTGCTGTCAGTTGACTCAATTTGAAAATCTCATGATTGCGATAAAGCGATACATTCCTCTCATGATTGTGATAAAGCGATACATATATAAAATTAAATGAAAGTTGAAGCTGACTCGTTATCAATGATCTCCAAGTGTAAAACAGAGCAGAATTCTATGTATAGCCTCAATACTATGCAATAAACCGAATCTAATGATGAATATCAACTCCGTTTGGCAAACTGGAACAAAAAGAATAGAGAGAATTATTGTAGCTATATATAGGCATCATCCTGTCACTTTTGGGAATGCTACAATTCAAATTAATTTAAATATATACTTGCCCTCTCGTTTATCGTACTGTCCAGAAAAAAATTGATTTCTGAGAATCCGAAAATATTGGAAGAAAAGAGAACAAAATATGTACAGTTAATTCAAAAGATTTCAGATTTAAGCATATCCTGTTTTTATTCCCTGTGATAACGTTTAATCATTTCACCCATTACCAAGGAGATAATGCCACTAGAACGCGGGGGATTATAGTGACTAAAAGAGAATGAGAAAACGTTAGTGATGAGAAATGAGGAAAATGTCAATCAAGGAACAGGATTTAGGAAGACCGAAAAGGACGATTGTCATCGAAGTTAAAATTTTGATAATTGTAAGTAACAGGAAGGCAATCAATTTGAAGCGGTCTCCACAGGCGATAAACCTGAGAAAACTAAGAACAATTATCATAAAATATTTGTAGAAAATATTTGCCATATCCGAGGCACGCACGAATGGAGGATATATAAATATCCGTGGAAAACGTGAGTCCAAGAATTCGCAAAATTTTGCTCTCCCGTTGTTTAACGTCAGCTATGCTGATGGCAGGTGGAAAAGGGTTCTCTGTGGTGATTAAACGAAAGCAGTTTTGCTTTGGGGGCGTTAACATTTACAAAATCTCCCTTGCCATGCAACCACTGCTTAGATTCCTTTTCGTGAGCGGCTGCTAATGATACTCTGTCAGATCTGTCGAACCTTCTACTAATACAGGAGTAAATATTTGTGTCATTTGCATAGGAAACTAGTTAGTACCTGATGACATCGCATATAGCTGCAATAAAGATCAGAAACACCGTTAGTCCGTGGGGGGCTCCTGGGTGTCTCGTGCATTAATCGAAGCAGGCCCATTCGGCAAGACCTTCATTACACGAATTCTAAGAACGATTGAATCAAGCCAATTATTCGTTCAAACAGCAGCCCTTGAGCTTGTGGAGAATGCCATCATTCTCAACCATGACGAAGGCCTTCGTGATATATAGAGCCCTGTCCGAATTTCGCCCTTCCTATTTCTTTTTTAAATTATAACACAAGCCATGAACAGAGTTATGTGCATATTAACTCAGTAATGATTCTGTTATGTGGATAAAGTACAGCAAGGAAATAAATGAAGCCAATAGGACGCATAAGGTCAATCAAGGAACAGGAACTGTTTCTGAGCAGTGACAAAGAGACGTGTGTTAGAGAATATGACAAAAACTACTATTAAGGAGAGCGGGCACTAAAAGAAAAATAAATGAGATGACAGAAGATTACGAATGATATTGCATTTAAATTTTGGATGATCAATGTTGATTTGAAAGCAAGAAGTCGGAAGAGATTTCTACAGTTCTAAAAGTTCGATAGAAGACACTCTTAGGACAGAAAGTACAGTTACATCTAGCCATTTCAACTGTAATTTTATGACACTTTGCTGCCAATATACTACTGCGATTTAATTCATAAAGTCTATGGATCATAGATGAACGTTCGTCAGATGAATTACCATAAAAGTATTTGTAGAAAAGAAACAGGGAAGCTATGTTAGGACGGTGGGAATGGGACTAAAGCCGATATGTCCTTCCCTGAGTAATCACTTTGCAGATTATACTTTTGATTTTATCAAGCTTCTCTAAATATATAGTAGGAACACCAGGTCATTTATGGCATCAATATTTTAAACAAGATGAATTGTAGAGTTATCAATATGTAAAAGATTATGCTGCGAAACAAAATGTCTAGCTCGACATACTGAACTATCTTAGCTGCAGACTTAGCAATTAATTTAATATATTGTTCCCATTATGTCAGCTGGAAAAGTTAGTCTGAGAAGTGACAATGAGTCACTCTCCTGGAAGAGTCACTCTCCTGGAATTTGGAAGAGATTTTCCGCGAAAACAACTCTGCTTTATCTGCAGCGTGTGAAAAAACTTGATATTAATTGAACAAGGTGGGGCTGTAGATTTTCTCTTGGTCTGTACTCTCTTGGATAGCCGTTAGCAATCTCTAACAGAAAACTTGTGAACCGCCATTAGGTAACACATTCTATCAGCGAATAGTGACTTTGTTTCTTTGATCACACGCTTGCAGTTGTTTCTGAGCAGTGACAAAGAGACGTCTGTTACAGTCGGGCTTTTTCGCTCTGGTATAACCGGAAGAATTGATTCATGTGGCTTATAGCGGCTGAACAAGCAGGAGAGAACCCCGGAGACTATGTTTTCACTTGATGCTTCCGCTTTGACACGAAAGTTTCGATACCGGCGTTTAGATTTCTCAACAGGATCTTTTCGCTACTCAGAAGTGATCCGAGAGTGGAATGAAATCCGACTTTCGGATTTTTATTTCGTTCTTTTCTATTAATATATTTCTTGCTCTATACTATTTTCTGAGATGTCAGGTTTTCTTGGCATTATATGCATTATGTACAAAATAATGTCATTTTATGTAGTCCAGCTAGATGGATATTTCAGTTGGCAGGTGATAAAATATTTACTTTCACAGTATAATATATTTCCATTTCTTTTAATTTCTTTACTGATGTTTTCAAACGGAAAATTATGCTTAGATTAATCCCAGGTCTCTGGTATTTAACTGTTTAAAATTCTGATCAAATTATTAACTCTTTTGAAATTCAGATATAATTATCTTCCGTAATATAATGGTCTTTATCGTCGATTTATGGCCAATGCATCTTACGACCTATGCGACTTACGACTGTTCGGCATTAAGACAACGACTGCGAATAGGTATAACTAGACGCGACTTCTCGGCGTCTGACAGCGTGAGTGTTTCCCAGCTTGGTATAGGAAAATTCCGCCGAAGTTCCCAGCAATACTTGCTTCCCTCGGGCGCCTCAAGCTAAGTGTTAGGGCAGGCTTTGTAGTGCACACTTTTCCCTAGTCTGTTTGTATCAATCACCAACATGTCTACCAAGAGTAAATTGTCTTTGTCTACCCTTCGATCTGCCAAGAAGTAAAGAAAAGCTATTAACTACGATACAAATTAATGATGGCGACTAAACAGTACGAAGGAGGTAAGTAAATAAATGTGATATCACGTGATCAGAAGTTTTCACACTCTAGCGTGTCGACGATTTAGAAGGTGAAAGAAATAACTTTTTAAAGCTGTGAAATGTTCCCGACATATGCGATCAATAGTTATAACGACGTAACGGACAGGTCCCATTCACAAGTAGAGTAATTCCTGCATTCGGAGATGCAAAATCACATCTAAAATTAGATTAGATTAGATTAGATTGGATTAAACAGATGGCACACGATGTGTTTTGTTATTATCATGGAATTTATGAAGGGTAAAAGAAATAAATAGACAAAGTGCACTATATTTTCGAATGAAAAAAGAAACTCCGCCCGTTGCTTTTATCCCTTAATCAGCTGGAATATCGATAATCCACAACCAAGAACTAGCGGCAAATAAGATGTTTTGTATTTGAATTTATTTTGGTATGTTTTAAAGCTATTTTTTTCTGTTTTTTTTTACCTGCATTTTTGTGTATATTTATCATATGTTAAACAAATCCTACTGATGTATGGAGTGTTTATTTTAAACCTGACTAACATAACAAAAGAAGCAAAAAAAAAAAGAAATTTATTAAACGTACAGAAAATGTAAAATTTATAAAAATGCAATACGGCCTAATGAAAGATAAAAAAAGATAGCAAAATATATTGGTTTTGACCCGAAGGCGCACCAAATTAAACAGGTTCCCATCGTTCCTGGTGAGACGTGTTAGATTGAGACATATTTCCTACTTGTTCTTTATTGTCGTATTCCTAGATCTATGTCAAAAGACAGAGCGAAAATTATTTTATAATGAAAATCAAACACTTAAAAAAATACAGGTGACATTTTCTTTAATTGAGATCGATGAAAACGGATTCAAATCTCCAGACCTGTAAACCAAATGATAAGGGAAAAATTTACTCTAGTTTTAAAAATTAAGAATAAGGATTTCATACTGAGAGAGTGGGGGAAATATGTTAAGTTATCATCGTATAGGAAGAGGAAAAAGGAAATGGTGTGTCGTCTCATGTGTATTAACTGGCTTTAGGACCCGTGGTCATCTAATTTAACATCCGGATTGTGGATATAAATCTTTACCCTGAAATGGCAGTTGAGAATACATTTGAAAAAAGGTTTTAAGTGTAAAATCAAAATTCTGCATGGATCCTTCTTCTATTAATTTTTTATACATATGTATTCAACCAAGTTTTAAGTTGGTGGAATTTGAACACAGTATACTAATCTCATATCCTGAACCGATGGCAGCTACGATACGCTTACATGCATTATTTAGCTAAAAGTAGATAATCTATATAAATAAATCGCAGTGTACGTGTGTCTATCCGTCCGTCCATTTTTCGATTGTGACTAACCTGAAGTAACACCTGATTAAAATTAAATAAATATCTCATTTAAAGTTAAATTTAAATATCGAACAGATTGAAAGGCTTGAAAAAATAATTCTTTATTAAAGTTGTAATTTTAATTTTCCTTTTCATCAGAATTGCAATTGATATCTTCTAATTAAACCATAATTAACGCTTAAGCGGACCACGGTACGTTGCTCATGTTTTTTTCTAGTACGCGTACTGTGAGGTTTTGGAAATATTAAATAGTTCGTGTTCCCTAATGTTTTTTAATAGTTACTTCATGTGAAGGGAGCATAAAGAATGGTGATTTTAAAAGAAAATAAAAATTGCGCGCAAAATAAATGTAAGAAAACTACGGAGATCTGTTGCGTATACGAAGAATGGTTATGCCGAAATATGATGTCGGATAAAGATAAAAGAATTTTATTATTTCTAAATTCTTATCAAATGTACGTGCATAGGATACTTACCGTAAAAAGCTGACAGCCCAAAAGCCCTCCTCAGAAATGCGACGTGATATCGAGAGGGACAGAGAACTGGAAGGAAGAAGAGTACGCTAGAAGAGCTGTACTATTCATCCGACATCGTAGACGTTCAGCAAGCGAACCATCGTATAATAAAAACTAAATAAACTGCAAACGGGGTTTATGGTCGCCGCGAAATTAATTTCCATTTTTCCTTTCCTTTTGACCTTGCATCTAGACCTTCTTGGTTTTCAGGGCACACCGACACTAAAAAAATAATGGTGTCTAAACGTGTGGTAGACACTGACGTCAGTTCTCAAATCGGTATCTATACTGATGACAGACTCATTTATTCCTGCCTTAGTAATAAGTTTGAGCAGTTCGATAATGTCAAATTAGAAGATGATCTAAAAACTAATATAGATTCTTCTGTTAATTGGGGCAAGAAATTCCTTTTTTTTAATTTTAACGCCACCCAAAACGAAACTGATCCCTTTTAATCGTCTGCGACAACACATTTTGCCTTACGTCAACATGGCAGTTTCTAACCTCCAGGCGAGTGAATCCATGCAAATTCTAGCACTAATGAAGTCGAAAGATTATATTAAAACAATTACTAGGTCTGCTGCTAGGAAATTAGGATCTCTGAGTTGGGCTAGACAATTATTCTTGCCAGAATTTAGCGTAAATATATATACGTCTGCCATTTGTCCTTCCTTTGAATATTACTGACCCATCTGGTCTAGTTATCCTACTATATATTTAGACATTCTTGATAAAATCCAAAGAAGAATTTGCCATGTGATTAGACCTGACCTGGTATCGCGGTTTCCATCAATTCCGCTGGGAGAGAGGTCCGTTGAAGGATTTCAATTTATTTAAATTAATAACCTTTTTCAGTTATGGATATTAATACTTCTTTTTTGTACATTGTGGTTGGCATTTTTAAAAGACCGTGTTGTCAATGAGACATTTTAGAATTTTCTAACGATATAGTAAATTTTCTCTATGTCGGAAATTCAGTTTTAATAGGTATAGAAAAGGTTAATCTTGGAATTAACGTTTTGTGAGTGTGAAGCCAGATCATATGGCAAAAGATTATTTGGAAAATAATCGGAATATATTTTATTAATGTAAATGTAATTCTTAAAACTCAAAAAATACACATGATAAAACTAATGTATAATAGCATTATTTTACACACACACACACACACACACACACATATATATATATATATATATATATATATATATATATATATATATATATATTAATGTACACCCAATAAATGCGCAAGAGCCGCACAATATAGAGGGTTATTATATTGTATTTTATATGCGTAAGACTAGTCTAGAAGTGCAGTTGATGTGTTTATGTATGAAAGCCTACGCTTGAATAGGTCTAGTTTCTAGTAACTGGAAAACATCTTGTCGGCAGTCTATTCCAAATAGCACCAGTTCATGGGAAGAATCTATTCTATTTGAACTAGTCACGAATAGAATATGCAGGTTATCGTGCTGATCCATCGGTTTGAACGTGGCATGGCAGGTCCCAGTTGCAAAGAGTAGAGAACAAGGAATGTGGCTCGCCTAAACACATCCCCTGCAATTAACGGAACAGTAGCGAGAACTTTGAGATGTTTAGTCTGTGGAAAATGTGGTGTAGTGTGGAATACAATGCATCACGTACTAGGCAGTGCCGAGCCTATAGAACACTATCAAGACAGGCAAGAGATGACCGGGCAGCTTTAGCGTAGATATGAGATCTATATTCCATTTTTCGTTTGATCTGGCTCTTGTAAGTTTAGAGTTATTTTGGAGATAATAATGGTTTTGTGATAGAAGTCTTACTAATTAAACCATAACTAGAAAGAGAAGCGGTGGATGTCATAACCTCTCCCAAGGGTATTTGCGCGTAAGTGAATAGAAAAAGCCCACCTACTTCACATCCAAGCTTTCACCAACTGGTCTTAACAAAAGGACAGTACATATATTGAATAATGTAGATAAACAGCAACATTTTCCTTCTGTGGCACAATATGCACAAATATCCAACAAATTAATGAAGGTTACTCTGATTATTTTGCATAAAATGAACAAATATTTTTGTAGATGTAGTACATAAAGATCACAATCTTCCTATCCTGAGTAATTCCTGACAACCCGTGCATGATATATGTAGCGTGCGATGGATAAATTGTCGTCTAAATTACGCAATAATGAAATTAATACTGACAACTCATTTTAACAGATATATTTACCAAAATTACATAACAATCTTGCGAAATATTACAGAGTATAGTTAATCAATAAAATCGCTATTGGCTTCAACCTCGGTTTCCAGATGACTTCAGAATCTCCTGCATCACTTCTGGACTGTCTCCTTGTTTAAGTTGGTGAATGCTTCTATAATCCTTGCCTTCAGTTTATCCTTGGTGGTAAAGCGAGATTTTCCATCTCTCACCGAACTGAACCCATGACTGGTTCCTCCTGCTTGTGTAGTATGGTGCAGAGTCATGTTGTCAGAGTTAGGTTCTTCCAACAATCACCCTCTTGAAACAGAGCAACACTACTCCCTCAATGCACTTGACATAGGCCGATATGTTAAGTCTGAGGACCTCACAAAAAATTCGAGAATTTTTTCTTATCAGAATGATCAGTATGAGTTTACCGAGGTGTCATTCATTCGGAATCACCATTATACTCATCCAACTCTTTCCAAATTCTCAGCATTGTCCTCGGATTAGCACCCGATCATTTTGAAATATTCGTCTTAGAGCTTTCGGCGCGAATGCCAAGCTATACAGCATGCCGTTTACAAATATCTGGTGAAATGAATAACGTTATGGTGCGCTTTTCACATTTGCAGTCGCCTGCTCAGGTACATTTTTATTTCTCTAAAACCCTCAGCACCCAAAGTTGATTTACTGCGACTTGTCTCTTCGGTCCTTAGTTACAGTTTCTGCGAGATATCGTATAATCTAGCCTGATCTGTATTTCAAACATGGTCAGTACATTCAAAACCCCGGTCACGATGACTTCTGACTTCGTGCTAGGAGAATCATCGACAGATTCCAAGCAGTTCCATGTCCCCGATGCACACTCACAATTCTAGAGTAAACCGGTGGAATGTTTTTACACACTTTCCCATCATGTCCGCAGGCTGGGATCTCATAGATAAGCCGATAACTTCCAGACGACACGTTTTTTGGCAATTCGAGAATTGTGTGATTCGAATCCGGTGCTCATGATAGGAATGTGAACGTTGTAACCCCTTGGCAATATGTATGAAACCATGTGACGCGTTTTTCGATCGTTAAATATTGACAAAATAGGTTATTATTAATTTTTCACACCAGGATGTTCACACCAATTTCTTTGAGATACCTGTCAATTCTCTAGTAATTTTATTGTTGTAGTATTGATTTCGAGCTGTGAATTTATATTTTAATGTTTCTCTTTATTTTCGCGTTGGAAACATTTACACAGCAGGTGAAGTTTTATGCCAGGTAATTACATTATTAATGCATTATTTACTACTGATATAATTTCAATTTATTCTGTTGTGTTTACCTTTGCACTACTTCACTGTGACATGCATATATTCCTCTCTTCTCCAAGCTGTGGAATAAATAGTCGGATAGCAGGTGTGAGATACACTTGGTGGGTAACCAATCTAAGAAAAGGAAAACAGTGAATTTAGAACCAATGAGAATGCCACGGGAATCCCCTTCGCTATCTTCTCTAATATTGTTTCACAAATAATAAGGCGTGGTTATCTATCAAGTTTCATGATCGTCTACGTCATTGGGGAATACATAAATTTGCTTTATTCTTCCCGAGTCTAGTTTAAATAGGAAGGTATAATTGGCTGTATAGAATTATAAACAGACCAATCTAAAAGATAAAAAGAATTATCTGAATCCAAAACCGTGGAAAAAGCAAAAAGAAAATATTCCATTGTCCTGAATACCCATGCACCGTAAGATCATTACGTTATAAAAATAAGTACTTAAAAAAAGCAATAAATATAAATTAAAATTACTTAAGTATAATGCAACTATCTGTGTTATTTAGATGATTGTGCATATATTAATTCAACCAGAGAATAACCATTGTGTTCCATTATATTTTCCTATCGTTAGAAGAATTGTATCCAAGTGGACTTTTTTTTCTCGATATAACTTATTTTAAAAACAGACAGGGCGGTTGAAGTAAACATAGTGGCTGGAAATATTGCGAATACTTAAAAAAAAGTTGTGGGGAGAATAAAAATATGAAGCCCGTAGTCGAAAATTAATGAGCGGGGAGGACATTTCCTGAAATTCACAAAAAGCATGTTTTAAATAACGGTGTTCCTAGGGGATTGTTTTCCCAAATATTTTTTCGTTTCATCCCGTGTATTTGAAACTCCAAGATATTAGATTGGAGAATTACTGACTGAAATTATATAGGTAAGGAGATATCGATAAATAATACTTGTGACTACCTATATCATCGTCAGTGGAACAATAGTGTGTAAATGTAAATGTTAATCTTAAACAAAGTGATGATTTATAAATCCCTTCTTCACCAGAAAAACATGTTTACATCCATGACCTATCGTCTGAATTACAGTCTATGTGTTTGGCGCTGGTGTCTGTCGATTTTAAAGATTATCCTCTATTAAAGATCGATTTCTCCTCAGTGTTACCCAAATCATCTTCCTATCAAACGTACGTGATTAATACAATTTACCGAAATGTGTAACCTTTTCCATTTACAAGATGAGATGAACTGATGAACGTAGCAAAGCAATTCGATCTGCCTTCTAAGAGACTTCATCTTTTCATTCTTCGAAAGGAATCGTGGAAGAACAATCCAATTTGTCTGTAACACCCCTATCCCGATCCGATTTGCTTCCACTTCAAACTGTTGCACTGATATTGTCCCGGTTGATATTTGCTGGGGAGACATTTCTTGGCAAGTCACCGTCTTGACCGTGAGAGTTAATCAAATCAGAATTGTGAAGTGCCCTCTGGGAACGATCAGCTATTCGTTTTTCCACTTCTGTTCGTCGGCTGTAGTAATATTCTAGGAGGCAGGAGAGATGGTGGCTTGCAGTCAAAAGCAATTTACTTTTCCAGAGAATATCGTCAACGAACTAGCGTAATTAATTGCGTCAACAAGTAAGACTGCATATGCTGCCTAATGGAATTTATTTTCGTATCAGAAGAAAGTTTAACTTATATAACTTACCCTTTCTTCTCAACGAAATGAACGGTACACACAAGGGAAGAACGAATCTCTTATTGATTATAATGCTATTTTGAATACAAGTGATTAAAGGACCAATACTACACAAGCTATTAATAATATACAATGTCAATATCGATAATAATAGTTAACCTGCTTTAATCCGTATAAATTTAACGGTTTTCCTATGTGAAAATTCTGTTGAATCTTAATTCGTCTGTTAATGATTAAATAAGCTCTTGGCCAGTTCGACAACATTAAAATATCCGTATTATTTCCTTTGTCACATCGTTAAATATTTGTTCTTAACAACTTTAACGAAATACAGTGTAACCCGGGTTTAAGAGAGTTGTCGGGACCGAAGAAGAAGTATCTTATATCCGGTTTTCTCTTATATCCGGGTTTCTCTTATATCCGGGTTTTCTCTTATATCCGGGTTTGGTCTATTATATATACATTAACACAGGCTCTAATTTGGGACCAGAGAAAATCTCTCTTATATCCGGGTTTCTCTTATATCCGGGTCTCTTATATCCGGATTACACTGTATTACAATAACATTCATAAATATGAATGCTGGCCGTTATTTTAAGGAATAAGGGGATAGAATTGAAATGATTTGAAATGGAAAACTTTTTTCCATTACACTGAAACAGACGTTAAACACTTCTAATTCGCTTGTTTATTTCATTTATCTCGCTGAAAACATAGAGCGTCTTTTGTATGTCCTTTGTCTTCTCCCGCTATCAAAACGGAATAGTCCTAAATTTACGAGGTATTAGCAGTAGATGATAAACAGTTTTATCGTTCTTTCTTTTTCGTTTTGTCACTAAAATCAAGTGGCGTTTCTGACATGACTTCTGTCTTTACACGCGATCAAATCTGAAGAGTCCATTGTTGATGAGGTATTGGCAGGGTGTAACGGTCGTGCGCACAAATGAACTAACGAAGAGTGGGGAACCAGAAATTTCATAATTAATATTAATGCCAATAATAATAATAATAATAATAATAATAATAATAATAATAATAATAATAATGACAACAGCAGCAGCAGCAACAACAGCAACAATAACAATAATAATAATAATAATAATAATAATAAACCAATTAAAACTTGATGCTGGAGATATTAGATATATATCCACCAAAATGGACCAACAGTCATGATTTGCTGACTTATTATCTCCTAAACAAACAAACAGACTCACCATAATAATGATATTGATGATGATAATGATGATGATGATGATGATGATGATGATGATGATGATGATGATGATGATGATGATGATTGTAGCTTTCCATACCGAGCAAAGAGAGAGGGCAAAAAGTTTGTAAAATAACAACAGTTCCCATAACATTCCGATTAAAACAGCAAGATTAAAACGTCTATGAAAGAAAAGAATTTGCGGGCCGATTTCGTTATGTCCGCTTTTACACAAATACCCTTGGTATGTATTGATCTCTTCCACAGTTAAATTGGAGAACAGACTGCGCTCTATAGCCTTGGGTAACCTCTGGTCTGGTGACCGTGACTCGGTAAGTAAACGAATGAAACATAAGCCAGCAGCTTGGGCCAACCATGGCAATGAACCGATGTGAAAGGAAAAATACTTCAAATTGCTGAAATTCTTAATTCATGTGAGTTGCACGATCTCCCAGAGACGGAAGGAGTGCGTACTTTTTTAAAATTATAACTATGAAAGATAACCAGTATGGAGTATAACTTGAAAATCCGTAGCAACGATAAATGATACATTCGTAACAATTGCCTTAAACGGAAAAGATGCTTGGAAGACGTTTATTGTATTATAAATCTACAGACCTGAAATACTCCTGTGACATTGGATCTGTAATACATTTGCTGCGAAAATTGTTGCTACTACTTCTAAAACTACTACTACTACTACTACTACTACTACTACTAATAATAATAATAATAATAATGTTAATGTTAGTGTGGGGCAATATCTGCGGTGGAAAATATGCTACTTTTACGCGAAAGAAATAGCAAGAACTGGGATGAACATTACACAGCCTTGTTTACAGAGATAGGAGCTGTAACAATTTTATGGGACTTTACAATAAACAGACAACCAAAGCTAATCGCCCAGATATCGTGATGAAAGACCACAAGAACATCATGTGCTTTCTTATTGACAATGCACTTCCTGCAGATAGTAATGTATCTTCAAAAAACTATTAAAATTCAAGGATTTTCAAATAGAAATATAAAAATTATGGGACATAATGATATCAATAATTCCAGTTGGATTGATTGGGAAAAAGATTCCGACAGATTCATTCAGGGATTGCTTTAAGCCCAATCCTTTAGGAAATACAAAGTAATTATACTCACAAGGACAGCTCACACATTACAAAGTGTTTTATCTATGAAAAATATGTGCAATCTAAAGCTGTTTTTTCTCAAAGCATGCTTAGTGGAAGGCGCCATGTGAAATCAAAAGAAAGAATAATAATAATAATAATAATAATAATAATAACAACAACAACAACAATAACTCCATATGTTACAAAACTCCAAAGAAATTGAAACGATTGAAAAATACCAGGATCTGGCTCGGTATTTTCCGGAACAAGTAATGTAGTAATCAGTGCATTTGAAACTCCGCCTAAAATCTTGAAAGTGTGCTGAGATAAAACTAAAAATAATACCAAGATTTTAAAATTCCAAAAAACAAGAATTATTTACTCTGCCAGGTTTCACTAAACCTTCTTCTGATGCGAAGAGTTTATTGTCGTCATGATCTGGGAACAGAATTTTCATTGAGCAACACCAAATTAATAAAAATAATCGATAACGTTTCTCGCATAAAACCATTGCCAATTGGAAAAATCCAGTTTGAAAAGCAATACCATTTTCTCGAAAAAGTTTATGGCAAAATTTGCAGCAGTTTTTCAGTAGTTCATATCGTAGTAGTGATGTTAATTAAGAAACATTTTAGAAATTTTTTCGAAACGTTTGTCATCCGGAGAAATGAGATGGTGCGTCTTGAGATGTTTTGTATGTTACAATGGTCGCTGAATATTTTCGCTAACTTCGTCCCAATTTCTGATTGTACCAGAATTTGATCAATTTAATCGTTGTACTCGCGTCGACTCAGATTTTCATCATTTGACAGGTGAAATGACTACATGTAACCGTAAGTTCTATGCTAACTGTTTTTATCGCACCTCTTTTTAGCGGAACACTCTTCCGGATTCTTGCTTCCCAGTCAAACTTGATCAACAAAAATTTAATTGCAATGCCAAAGGTTATCTTCTGTCTTCTTATTTCTTGTTCTTTTATTGTCACCTCTCCTTAATGGTAATTTTCTCATATTCTCTAACACTCACTAACTCCATGTATCTTAGTGGTGGAAAAAAACTAAGGCTAGTAACCCTAACTCTTCTATCGACGAATATAATAAAAAGGAAAATAAAAAAGTAATGTAATTAAAATTATCGATGGCACGAAATAAATATAAGAAATGTATATTACAAATATCCATTAGACTTGATTGCTAAGGAAATACAACAATCAATAAGTTGTTTATTTACATTAAAATAAATAAGACGGTATAGGAATCTTTTTTTGATAGAGCACGTAAAAACGGAAACTGATGCGAATTGATAATAAATATTTCAATGCAGATAAAAGCCCAAGGCGCGAAATTCTCTACGAACATTACTCAATTATCTCTTTAGAAATCATTTCATTTCAAATAATACAAACACTTTAATCCAGAAAACAACAGCGAAATGACGTGCCTTACTTAAAAAAATTACAAATAGATATTCTAAATCATTCTATCGTTTCGACCCGTTTGGAAACCTACGATTATACGAAGCAATTGTATTTCCATCTAGAAGCATTTTTTACTTCATCAGTAACAATTAGATATTTTAGACTGTCGGGAATTTTATGTCCAACATATAATTAATATGAATTAAGTTTTCATTCACTTGACAACAGAAGTCGAAATTGCTTTCCAAATTTACACAGCGGAAATAATATCTTTTATATTATGTAAATAGTGTGTAGTGTAGGGATAGAAGAAAATATAAGTCAGGGAAGTAATTATGAAAGTTGAAATGGGAAAACAATGACAAATCTATTACATACTTTTATATTTTTTTTGATTTTGAATATGCTTCCGATTTTGAAACTACATGTGCCCACACAGGAACAAGAATGAAGACATAATTGCATATTTATTTATACGGGGATTTAAGATTTAAAACATTTTCCTTAATAGATAAGAAAACACGTGACACTTTTTATAAGGGTATAACTGAGGCAAATGTTTATAATATACAGTGAGACATTGAGAAAGTTTACATAATATGAAAACAAGAATAGATTTAACGAACTGAGGAAAATAGTAGAATAGACATGAAGAATACACAAGAAAATGGGTGTAATTTTATAGTCAATTATTTCGAAAGTTT
The DNA here is from genome assembly GCA_964036315.1 of Acanthosepion esculentum. Classification (NCBI taxonomy): domain Eukaryota; kingdom Metazoa; phylum Mollusca; class Cephalopoda; order Sepiida; family Sepiidae; genus Acanthosepion; species Acanthosepion esculentum. The sequence goes on from OZ038475.1 coordinate 107,780,029, forward strand.
CGAACAGAAATATCTACATACATTCATATATAAAACTGTACACTTTCAGTTAACAAATATCCTTGATAGTGGCTAATAGAACAGCCGAAAGAGCTCGTATATAGGGTGTCTGTGTGTGTGTGTGTGTGTGTGTGTGTGTGGGTGTGTGTGTGTGTGTGTGCGCGCGTGCGTTTGTGTGTGTGTGCATGCGTGTGTTTCATTGAAAGCAAAAGCAAGAAAATCCTCTTAATGGCTTTATGTTTTCTTTTAGGCGAACAAGAGATTTCTTTTTGGGACATTGTGCATGTAGATATTACCTAACTTATTGTTCGTTCGGAACGCTTTCGGGTACTCTATTATCCATATTAACGAAGCTTAACTGTGCTACTGCAAATGCTATATAAGTTGCTGATACGTAAATATTATGGTACTTATCGTAGTTAAAATTATTAAGTGTTTTTTCATTTTTTTTTTATGATGAGTGCTTCTTATATTTTTATAATGTTCTTTTTTCTATGGTTAAAGAAGCAAGTATTATATTCGTGTTTCAACATAGACTTCCATATTATATTTGTTTCCAACAAGTATTTTTTCTATGAATTCTCTTTGGAAAGACGGTTTATTGTACACTTCTCACATCATTAAGTCTATGACAA
>OZ038475.1:107785663-107793163 GCA_964036315.1 Acanthosepion esculentum
TAATTATTCCAAGGGTATAATAATACTCATAATGAAGTAAATGTAAATGTAAGAATAAATATTTCCCAAGCTCTCTCGTTGCAATATATATATATATATATATATATATATATGTATATATATATATATATATATATATATATATATATATATATATATATATATATATATATATATATATATATATATATATATATATATATATATATATATGTGTGTGTATGTTTGTGTGTGATATTTTGTTGAGACACTGGTTTCCATACGATTACCGAGGTTAAGCAACAGCGACCCTGCTTAGTAACTAGAGAGGTAACTGCATGGGAATACCAGGTGCTGAAAGTCTTGGATCTTCTGGTGGTGTTATGGTTAACAGTTCGAAATTGGAAGTCAGAGAGCAGAGACCAAATTCCAGTCGGCTTCGTTATATTTGCGCAAATAAACCTAAGAGAGTCAAGAATCCAATACATTCTACCGCCGTCTATGGGTTAAATAGTAGGACCTGTATCATTAAATCTTTATTTTCTCCCCAAAATTCTAGCCATTTTGTTTAAACACTTCTGTCCTCTTATCAAATGATTGTGTTGACTGTAGAATAAAGAGTTTTAAAAGGTTCAAATCAATCAGACATTCCTCGCTAGGGTAAAAACTGTTACATATGATGGAATGAACAATCAAAATACAAGTATATGAGATTTCATAAAACTTGACAACGAACTTTGGTCATAATAATTAATTAATGGTTTAATGTTAGAGTTAGACTACAATAGAATTCATTCGAATTAATTAATATTAAAATTATATTATAAAATTCGAAATGAAAAATGATCAATTTTAAATTTCAATTTTAATCTGTATTAAGTTTTAAAAATTATAATACTATTTAAAGAAAAAACTGAGGAAAAATATACATATGTTTTGTTATATATTTTGTTTTTATTGAAATGTTGCTCTGAACTCCGTTACAGCTTAGATACATTTGAAGTGATGATATGGGCAGGGAAGTGTGAAATCTTGCAAAAGACAATACATATTCTTGATTTAAATAACCTACAAATGATTGTTAAGCCGAAAAAAATCAAACAAAACCTAAACAAATTAATCAATCAAATAAGTTAGGATATTTACACTCATATATATAAAATCTTGTCCTATTTTCTAATATTAATGGCCTTATACCATACATGGTTTAAACAGATATGGAAATACTGAGTTTATCCATTTTTAAACTGTAAGTCCATCAGTGATTATACATTATTCGTTGGAGAAAAATGATTAAAATCAATATTTATATAATTCTATAAACCATAACTTTGTTCGATTTCATATTGAGAATCAATATTTAATATGAATAGAAAAGAAAACGTATGTGTGCTCTTATGTATGTACTTAAATAGAATTGTACGGTTCGATCAATCATGTCATAAGATTAATCGAAAATCGTAATCAGTAAACCACAAACTAGAAAAAGAAATGATAAAATATCGAAAACATAAGATGGATATTACGTTAAAGTTAATCCCTGCATCAGCTAATGTTGACGCAAAAGATAAGGAGAGAAAAGTAATACTGACAAATATTTCCACAAATAAACTGGAAAGGAGACATTGAGAAATGGAAAGAGGAAAACGTGAAAATATTACGTATATCTTTATTCTTTTCCTTTTCACTTATTCTTTACATTATACAATACAAATTTCGAAACTGCGTACTTAACGGATTATTTATACAATCACTTTTCAAATACACAAATATTTCCTCTTACTATTTTTCCGTTTGCCTTGTCAATATAGCATTATTTGAAGCATCAGTGACAGAATTGGTAATACAAAAATTTGCTATCATACAGCTGAACAGGTGAATTTATATAATCAAAGAAAATATTTGAGAATTTACGCCAGCTTTCTATGGATCCTGAGACAGCATGCAACCATTCAAATAACAAAATGACGTTGATGCAACATGTTCTAAAACGTTACATAGAGGCTGCAAACTCTTGTTTTTAGACTCACAATTATTTATTCAGTTAACATATATTGCACCGCTGTGGACAAACCGCATATAACAACTTTGGTTCATGTTAACATTGAAGACAGACTAATGCAATGGCTTGCCTGTTCCTTTTGCACCGGGAATGTTGATGTTAAACCGTCCCTCTGTTCAAAAGTTAAAAAGTGGCAAGGCAGGAGATTGTTTGCATTTAGAATATTCCTTCTCCTAAACTGGTTCCTAACCAAGGCTATAGGACGCTGTATGTGCTGCTATTTACTCACAGGTGGGGTGATATGGAGATGGATTCATTCATTTCCCAAAGGTTTTAGCCAAGTAAATGAATGCAATGAACTTGATTCAACTACAAACTTCACTCTCCGATTCCTCAATCAGAGCCTCTACCTAGTTGGATAGTAACTGTGCCTCGTATAATTTATATATATATATATATATATATATATATATATATATATATATATATATATATATATTACATTTCTTGCTGTCCGCTGTACGCGTTGAGAAATAAACACGTGTGTCTCCTGAAATGACCACAACCAACATGGCAGCTTCGTAATGGGACTAAAGAAATATAAAGAAACGACAGAATATATATATATATATATATATATATATATATATATATATATATATATATATATATATATATATAAAGAAATATAAAGAAACGACAGAATATATATATATATATATATATATATATATATATATATATATATATATATATATATATATATATATATATATTCTGTCGTTTCTTTATATTTCTTTATATATTATTTTTTTAAACATATCACCCAAGCAAGGCTGGAAGCCACTAGTACGCAGGGGGTTACAGAAGGTTAGGAGGTAGACCAGATAGGAGTGGTAAAGGAGAGGATGTGGAGAAAGATAGTGGATCGATCAAGGCTAGGGGGTTACAGAAGATTTGGAGCGAGAGCAGTCGGCGATTCGAGAGAGCACTCTCTAGCCAGAGGGAGATGGTCCTTGACGTAGACACCCAGGCCATGCATGTGTGTTAGAGAGTCTTTTCTGTGGACAGGAAGGTATCCAGGGATCGAGAGATCAGAGGAAAGGATAGAGGAGTCAAGATTGGTCTCACACAGGGCCAGTATATCCGGGCACTTAGCAATGAGGAAAGATTCAACGCTGCAAAAGTTGGTTCTAATGCCACGGATGTTGGAGAAGGAGATATTTAAAGGTTTGGGTGATTTTTGGAAGGCTGGTTTAGGTTTATATTTCTGGTTGTTGTAATTCATGTGGATAATTGGTGTTGGAAAAAGAGAAGGCCTGAGTTAAAGGAAGCCGACAGTTATCACCCATGACGCGGGCAGAGAGGGGGTTTGGCACAGCCTGAATCATAATGTGGCCTCTGGGTTGCCCACCGGAGATGACTGCAGGGACACCTATCCATGCGCGACATGGCACTACAGACACCACGATATTATGCAACTGTTGATCAGAGCGGCCACTCAAGACGCTACGCAAGAGTTAGGGATCCTAACTACCAGTCGGAAACAGCAACCAGGGAACTGTCAATCGTTTTCCCTCAGAATGAACAGGCAATGCCACAGACTGCACGCATCACGGGAGAAACACCGCGGCACCAGTACAGAGGCCAGAGAGAGAGAGAGAGAGAGAGAGAGAGAGAGAGAGAGATCCGGGAACCCCTTCCTAAACACGAAACAAGGTTTGAGCCTCTAACCGTGTCCAATAGAGGGGGAGGAGTGTAGACCGGGCGGTAGGAAAGCCTACCTACTGCTATTACATATAACATATACAACCACGACAATATATTAACAACAAAGATTTACAAGTGACGAAAACAATAATGTGTGTGAGAAATGAATGTGAAAACTCTTTTGGTCCAAAGTATGTGTAGTGATTCAATATGCCTTCGTATGTGTGCGTGTGTGTGTGTGTGTGTGTGTGTGTGCGCGCGCGCACGCGCGTGTATAGTTATTGTTCTCGCGTTTCCCAAAAAGAGAACGCGTTCTTCCCCGAGAGATTTACATATTGAATAAGTCCCTATACGTTTTGAAAACTGTTATTTTGGTTCTTAACTAGTTTTTCCCGGTTATCCACAAACTATAGCTTAATTTAAGGGTATTATAATTGAATATTTTACTGAGTGTGTTAGATTCGGGGCCGGGGACATGTTTTTTGATGAGGTTCAGAAATGTATGTCCAAGTTTAGTTTTAACCATTAGGTTGAAAGGGTGAGTAAACCAAATGATATTCCTGAATCTTCTTTTCGTAGTGTGGTCATATTTAATAGGATATCTATATTGAATAATGGTACCCTTGTAGCCACTTTCTAAGTGAAGAATTGTAAAATTCACGATATTTATTAAAAACCTCTTTGTTAGAATAGTAAGAACTAATCCTAAATTAAATGGAGGAGGGTATGTGCTTGATAACCGAAGTGGGGTGTTTGGAATTGGGATGTAGCATTAACTTTCACATATTGTTTAAAAGAGCTGCTAATAATTTCTAGGGTGACGTCCAGAAAATCTATCTGTTTTATGTTAGTCGTAACTATAGTCCTAAAACGTAAATCATTAAACTCTATATGCATCATTTTTCTAATACGTTCTACCTTAATTTTTGCAGCGATTTGTAAAAACTAATAAGCCCTCATCTCTATATAATCCTACACTATGAGAATTTAGACATTCAAACGCACTTATATTGTATAACAGGAATAATCCCACCAAGTCCGAGGCTTCAGCAGAATCGAAAGTACCCATTGAAATATCAAAATTATCGCTGCAAGACTTTTCGGTCCAATGATCTTCCTTGTACATCAGAACATAATTTGCCTTATGTTGTTCATTGAAGAATATTTGTTCTTCTATTCCACCCATTTTAAATATTGTCTATTCAACCATATTTATCTATATATATTTGTCCGTATAAGTTATAATTTAATAGTATACTACAATTCATTTACTAACTTTTTCAAATGTGAATATTTCTTCGTGGGTATATGTCCGTGTTTTTATGAACGTATGTTTGAATAATCGCTTATATGTGTCTTTTATTTATGTATATGTTGTCGTTTTTGTTTTTTTAAGGGTCGTGAAGACCTATTTCCTGTTTAACCGTTTTTTTGTGTGTTTATATATCTAAATATGTCTACGTGTTTGTGTATTATATTCTGATTGTGTATGCATTGTCTTTTGACAGATTTCTCCCACCCTTGCCCATATCATCATTTCAAATATAAATTGTAACGGAGCTCAGAGCAAAATTAGATTTTAATGTTTATTCCAACTTAGTTATTGGCATTTCAATAAAAACAAAAAAAATAATAAAACTTATGTATTTTCTGCTTAGTTTCTTCTTTAAATATTTTTTTAAACTTAATACAGATTAAATTTAAAATTTAAAATTCTCAATTTTTATTTTTTAATTTTGTAGTTAAATTTAATATTAATTAGAATGTATTCTATTTTATTCTAACCCTAACATTAAACCATTAATTAATTATTATAACCAAAGTTCGTTGTCATGATTTTTTAAAATTCTCATATACTTGTATTTTGATTGGTCATTCCAGGTTACGTAACAGCGTTTCCCTAGCGAGGAGTGATTGATTCATTTGAACCTTTTACAACCGATTATTCAACATTGAACACGATCAATTGATAAGACACAGAAGTGTTTAAACAAAATGCCTATTTTTTAGTGATTTTATAACATATTTATGGTATAAGTTTCGAATAAATAATTATATTTATTCTACTCTGTATTGAGCACTCTTTCACGAATAGTATTTTTGGGTTATTGGAATTTATTCTGTATATGGCAATCCCACACTTGGATATATATATATATATATATATATATATATATATATATATATATATATATATATATATATATTTCAGGAACATTTGCCAATATATTCAAGATGATCTTCGTCCTATCTAAATTTTTAACTTTCTGTTCGGGTGTAATTAGTATTTATTGTTCTCTTGCTGGTTCTTGAATGGACTTTGAAGATGGAAACCAACGTATGAACGTTGGTACAATTACTAAAGTCCTAAATGATATTTTCCTGTCACAATTGCTTATTGGGAAGTCAATAGGTCTGACACTAATCCATTTTAATATTCCATCTTTCTAGTCGAAAAACTTAAAGGGGTTTCAGAGTTTCTTATGACACATGGTGTCAAGATATCTAAATGTCTTGTCTGAAAACCTGTAGAAAATATATTTAATTAGCTTAGTGGTGTTTTCAATATTAAAGATATTGTGGGATAGACAATTATGCTGTTATACGCGATATATATATATATATATATATATATATATATATATATATATATATATATATATATATATATATATATATATATAGGGAGAGAGAGAGAGAGAGAGAGAAAGTTAGGGAGAGAAATACTTTGTGTCATCTTAATTACGCCAAAATTAAAATAACACTAACATCATTCCATTTTATCAGGTATATTTACCAACATTATAGTCACGGGGATTGTATTCTGGAGAGTTAGGTTGTCTTATGGAATGTGTGATATGGTTTCAGGAATTGTCTGAAAGGCAGGACTAATTTTTTTCTGCTAGTTTGGCATGGTGCCCAATCCTGTTGCCTGACGTAGTCTCTTCCAGCAGCCGTCCATTTGACACAGGGCAGCACTACCTACTCAGGGCACTTGATGTAGGCCCCTGTATTGAATCGGTGTACCCGTGGGAAGATAAATGTAGGCATAATTTCGTCATCACTTCGTAATCAGTATTCGACACATCCAATTCTAGAATCCTTTATATACCCACCTCCGAAACACCGAAATGTTCGTATTGGAGCCAGTAGAGCATGCTGTTTCCAAATTTCAGGCGGATTGATTTGCATATTGAGCTCTTTTTTCCCAGACAGTTCCCATCTGAACCTACTATACTCTACATTCCACAAATTCAAAAACAAACAACGACCTTCAGTGCAATTAAGAATATAAAATGACGTGAATTTACGCATCGCACCCTGTACAAATTCGTGTTTGATTGTAAAGTAATATTGTCTCCGTATGCTTCTTAAATACCTATCGTAGGCTGAAAGATGGAAAACAACAATAAATATACTGATAGTTATAAGACTAATAATATTTATTTTATATCAACAACTTCATGTTGTTCAAAATATATAACACATAAATTAACCCCAAACTAAAATATTTAAAATAATAATTTGCACGAAATGTGTTTCCAAAACATCAATTATTAACTTTCATTGGTTAGACATTGAGTTTTGTCCCTTCATGTCCTCCATAGCTTGCCTGACTTTTCAGCTAATCTCATGAATATTTATAAGCGTTCCGAAACTTAACAATTTCGAAAAATCAACATTTTCTCGCTTGTATATAAATACTTGCTAGAAAATATAATTCTTGCATTTGCCTTGATGAGAAGATGAAATGTTTCGGCTAAGATAAGTTTAAGTTTTATTTTTATTCATATTGTCCTTGTATACAT
>OZ038475.1:107798163-107815663 GCA_964036315.1 Acanthosepion esculentum
TACGCATGTATGTATAGTTAAACAGAAGTCTTGATGGAGAGAATGGACTTTTGTCTGTAGTTTTCATTTGTCTTTTATTTTTTAGCATGAATTTTTCAACATTCCTTGTGTTGGTCAAACGGTCTCTTTTGGGTTGTTATTTGGGATGAGGGCTGGATTGAAACATGCCGCTCCAGAATCGTTTGGCCGGTCTGATAGTTTTATGGGTGGCTCTGGTAGGTGTGGGCGTGTGTGTGTTATTTTGTTCTTAGGTAGAGAGTGAGAGGGTATGTGTGAGCGTGTATACTGCGGTGGATGTGTGTTATCATTTGACTCATTAAAGAGTGAGTATGAGGTGATGTGTGTACGTGGATAGATCCGTGTGGGTGTGAGTCAGTAGGTTGTGATTTGCAGGGTTATATATTAAAACTACCTATATTGTTAAGTTTATGGCTAGGCCCGGCTGGACAATGGGTCTTCGAGCGTCGTCTCCACTTAGTTTCATGGAATCCTAAAATCTTTCTAATGTTATCTTCTCTAAACCATTCCATTCTCTCAATTATAGCGAATATAGCATGGGTTTTGAAATCGGTTTTTCTAGACGTGTTTATGTATATGTATATATATATATATATATATATATATACAGGTGTGTGTGTCTATGTGTGTGTGTGCGTGTGTTGTAGGTGCCTGAGTGGGAGTATAAGATTTTATCGCCTATGAGGTGTGTATGTCGCCAAGAAATGTATACACTCTTCCGGTATATCTTCGGACGTTTGAAACTACGCATATTTTTCTCACTGAAACCCTTATTTAAATCTTCTCTCTGTTAAATATTAATGCCCCCTCCATCTTTGGACCTCCCTGTCTCTCTCGTCTGTTACTCCTCTATATAGATCTCATGTCCTCCCACACTCTCGCACATATACTCTTACTAATTTTTTCACGGATTTGTTTTTTCTGTTTTCTTTTTGAATCTGTAGGTCTGATGAATTGGAATAAATTATTACCATGGAATATTAGTGTTCAAATCTTTCATTATTTCCTTACTCTGTCCTGGACATCGAGTTCTACCTGGATCATATCCTCTTGGAATTATGTTTATACATATATCTATGTGTATATATAATTGCATATGCATGTGTATATTTACCACTAATATTGGCACTCTCTCTCTCTCTCTCTCTCTCTCTCTCTCTCTCTATCTATCTATCTATCTATCTATCTATCTATCTATCTATATATATATATATATATATATATATGAGTAATTAGGAGGATTTGAGAATTATAATTAAGTAATTCATCGAGTCTAGAAACCTCAACAGAATACAGAAAGAACTGGATGGCCGTTTCCTACTATATTTGGGACTCATCAGCAGTGCGCATCCACTACCGAGAATTGAAACCCGTACAGTTACGTTGTCAAGCAAACGCCATACCAAATATTCCAACGGGCCTCGGTGACGAAGAAGTAGCGAATCAGACTCGATATAGCGCCGCTCGATCATATATTCCGTGGTGAAACTCAACTGAGTTTCCTTTTTTAAATATAGGACTGTGCCCCCTCGAGCCACGACTCAGCTGAGTTCCACCACGGAATATATGATCGAGCGGCACTGTATCGAGTCTGATTCGCTACCTCTTCGTCCGTTGATACAGTTGGTATGGCGTTTGATGGTTTCAATTCTCCGTATTGGATGCGCACTGCTTATGAGTCCCAAATATAGGACATAACGGCCATCCAGTGTTTTCTGTATTCTGTTGAGGTTTCTAGACTCGATGAATTACTTAATTATAATTCTCAAATCCTCCTAATTACTTGTAAATCCTAAGCTTGAACCGGCTTCTAATCCCCCAGTTGGAGCGGCTTGGTGATAGTAGTCGTGGCTCGAGTGGGAACAGTCCTATGATTATGAAAGGAAAGTCAGTTGAGTTCCACCAGGCTATATCGAGTCTGATTCGCTACTTCTTCGTAACTGAGGCCCATTGGAACAGTTAGTATGGCGTTTGTTTGGCAACGTAACTCTCCGGGTATTCAATTCTCAGTAGTGAATGCGCACTGGTGATGAGTCCCAAATATATATATATATATATATATACCCAAAATTTGACAAAAAGTAGTATTTAAAAAAAAGACGTTTTAAATTAATAAAAATGTGCTTAATACAATTCTCAATAAACGAAAATCCGGAGCACTTTAGGACATAAAATAATTGGCTCACCAACCTTCATGCAACCGTGTTTTCTTTCAGTCAGTTATCATCAGGCAGTCTGATTATACCTTATTAGTAGAAGCCACGTTAGTAGAATGTTTGCTGTTCTGACTATTTTATGACATATATATCTATGTTTGTGTATATATTTATATATAATTATATTAGCTTCCATTTTTGAAACCTGGTTATTACTGTGTAGCAAAAAAACATATTTTAAATCAGGTAATTTATAATATTAATGCTCTGTAAATTTACATTGTGCACTATTGTGTAAAAAGAAAAATATCTATAAGAACACCGGATTATATATCTTACTGTTGTTTCTTTATATATATATATATATATATATATATATATATATATATATATATATATATATATATATATATATATATACAAACTCGACCACACCGTCGAATTCGACAGTCGGACACCAGCACATTAGATTTGATTATAGCAGTGAAGGTTTTGGGCAGAACCATCAGCATTTTTTAAAGAGCCGAATACAGCGACCTCGTGCACAACGTGGCACAAGGTCTCCAAACGACCCTCCGCAGGTTTTGAATTCAGAGTTGCACTTCTCCAAGACCAGTTGCCATCCAAGGATATAGAACGTCGTCTGTCGTGCTATTTACCCATTGCTAGAGGGAGAACAGGATTCATACTTTTCCCAAGGGAATTAACTCGTTAGTGTATATAATGGACTAGACTGGAATTTGAACTCTCTGATTCTTCAATCCTATCCGTTATCCATTACTCCACTCATATATATATATATATATATATGTATGTATATATATATATATATATATATATATATATATATATATATATATATATATATATATATATATATATATATATGCATGATAAGATAAAAAAAATATCTAAAATGTATCACTTTTATTAAAGCTCCATCAGTGAATGAGATGTGGAGAAGAATGAAATAAATTATGGTATTTTTAGTTTCGTCTTGTTTGATTTTCATTGGGTAATTATGTTTCACATACATTGGAATTGTTGAACAAACGTTATTATAATTGGTGGAATTCCGAGTTCAATGAAAGAAAACATGTCCATTCTAAGCTCCAAGAAAATATTTTTTTCTAAACCTAACTGACCACCATAAATATTGATTTATGTATGTGTTTGTGAATAATAATTTTAGTTTGTACATGTGAGATTCTGTAGAATCATATTTGCTTCAAACCTCTTCTTCATCTATGAGATTGCCCAGCATTTACTGCCTTACATGATGACTGAGATTATGTAACATTTCAGTACTTTTGTCTTTGTTTTTAATGTTTTTTTTTAATAATGTGTTTATCATCTTTCTCTATCACGTCTAAGATAAAAATCGTACCTCGGAAAAATACATTGGGTGTAACGGCCAATGTTCTGTAACACGTACCACAACATTGTTAACATAATCAGAAGTACTAATATACACTTGAGTAGATATATTCCCAACAGTATCCTTTTCTGCGAAATTTTTGATTGTTTGTCAATGCATGTGACTCAGTGGGGAGCTATTTTTATTTGAAGATTCAGTATTTAAATTTTTATCGATTTACATGTAGATGTGTTTATGTGTCTCCCTGACATTAACATTAGTATTTAGATATATCCGAAAGTAGGCAAAATGTTCTTCATTAATTGCAACGATATTCTATAGGAGTAGTGCACAAACGCAGCCAGATATGCATAGATCTATCTAAATTCCAAATCTAGTTCCCAACATCGATGCCACCTTTCTCAAACGTGGATCTCCTCTTTGAATGTGGGCAGCGCAAATCGTCTCCTTTTATTATTATTATTACAATGAGTTTCACCCTATATTATGCCCCGGGCCACCCTTGGTAGAAGCTTAGAATGTAACAGACAGTTTAGGCGGATATGATGGAAAGGTAACTGTCAACCCTAGACTTAAATAGATTAAGATTGTTCCTAGAATATTTTTGTCTGATTCCATACCTATTATTATCATTGGTAAATATTTTTATACTATCTGCTTCAATGACATTTTGAAAGGTTCTCAACCTTATATATTTTTATCCTAAGTTTTCCCCAATACATGCCTCAAAAAGTAATAAATGTAGAGTATTAATGTTACAATTCTCGAGGTGTGTGATATGAATAAATATGTTAATTGGAAGTGAATATTAGGATGATAGAAGAGTATTAACAATTTATTTAATATCCTAAGTTAGATATTTTAAGTTTGATATTCGAAATTTGTGGGATTGGAATGTTCTTTTTATATTTGGAATGCAGAAGCAATGGTGATTTTCTAAGCCTAGATTACATGTGGCACCAGGCCAAAATTTTCCGGCTTCCCGTGAGGATAGAATTGATCAAGCGAGACAGACGTGTTAACCATTATACCACGTGGAAGTGTCCATGAATGAGGAAAAAAATGAGTATAATTCTATTCCATGAATGTCCTGGACGCAAATGTCTGAACTTGTGGAAATGAATAATGGAACATGTTTCTACATTTGCCATGTAACTTGAAAATTATTAGCGATAGGCTTGCGACATAGTATCGATAAATTTGCGACGTAATAGCGATAAACGTGCGATGTGGTAGTGGTAGACTTGCGACGTATTTCATATAGGCGAGCGATATAGTTTCTATAGGCGTGCGATATAGTAGCCATAGGCTTACAGCATAATAGCGATAGGCTTGCGACGTAATAGCGATAAACATACGACGTAATAGCGATAAACGTGCGACGTAGTAGTGGTAGGCTTGCGACGTTGTTGCTATAGGCGTGCTTTCGACCTAACTGACTTGCGACCGAATAAACATAGGTTTTTAACTTGACCAAATAGACATGTAGTTGCTATAGACGTGCGACGTAGTAACGATAGATTTACCACGTAGTAGCGATAAACCTGAGACGTATTTGTGGCAGGCTTGCTACGTATTTGCTATTGACGTGCCACCTATTATCCATAGACTTGCTACCTAGTAGCGTTAGCCATGCGACCTAGTAGTGATAGGCTTCCCGCCTAAAAGAAGTAGACTTGATAGCCTCTGACTTGACCAAATAGATATATGCTTATGACGTAGTAGCGATAGGCTTGCGACGTAGTAGCTGTAGGTTTGCGGCATAGTAGCGTTAGGCTTGCCACATAGTGATAGCCTTGCAACGTAGTAGTGAAAGGCTTGCGACGTAGTGGCGATAGAATTGCGACGTTGATACGCAGCTTCAAATCTCTGGAACTGCAGCTACTTCCTTCTTTATGTTGTCTATCAGCGTACCAGAAACTATCTGAGAAGATATTTCAGTAACCAAATGTTACACGAACATGCAGACGAAATAGTTTTCCACTCAATTTCTTTCACAGAACTTTACAGTCGGGATTTTCCTGTCAACACCAGCGAGATCATCAGCTGCCTTCCACTTACCCTCATCCACAGCAGCAACAAAAGAACGATCAGAAAGATCCATTTCTGATTTCTCTTGAAGGTTTCCATTAAGTTAACTCTAATGATTCGGCTATTTTATTCTCTTTCCATTAAGCGCAGAGTCCTGTAATCAGTCGTTAATATGATGGTAATCTATGAAGTACCATCTTTTTTTAATCCTAAATTATATGATAGCTCTCAATTTTCTACGTCTTCCTAATGTCATCAGTTCCCAACTATGTATTTGTGCAGATGACACTAGCAGTTACTCCTGTCTCAATAAATGCTTCACAGCTGACTAATTAAACCTGGCTGCTAATCATGAAAAAGACGTCCTATCAGTGATTAACTGCGGCAGGTAATGGCTTGAAAATTTCAACGCCTCCCAAACAGTCATGTTCTTTTTCAATCATATTAAAAAATCTTTTCCGCCTGCCAACAGCATCGCTGAGGCTAGACTATTGGAGAGCAACACACTATGCCTACTTGGCCTCATGTTTTCAACTGCTTTAAAGTGGTGCGACGACACCCAATCAATAGCGGAACGTACTGCAAAAAAGATTGATCACTGTGTCATGCCATAAAATTTTTCTCATCAAAATCCATCTTGCACTTTACAAATTGGTCCGTGCATTAAATATTTCTATCATACCTAGTATGGTGTTCCTGCTATTCATCTCGAGGTTCTTGTCAAAATCTAAAGAATGAACTGCAATGTAATCGATCCTGACTTGGGATCTCGACTTTAGTCACTTTCACACTGACGTGATGTGACTTCCCTCTCTCTTTTCCTTCATGACATGTCCCCTGACGAGCTTTTCCCCCTGGTTCCTCGACTACATGAATTTAAGCGTGCTAATAGATTGTATCTATTTCCCACATGTTTACTATTGAAAGAGCTAAATGCAAACGCCACTTCTCCACAAACAGTTTTTCTCACACTACCTTCCTGTGGGATCCCCTTCAGTATACTTGATTCCCTGATTACTACAATCTTCAAAAATCTAAAAGCAACGGCAATCACCATCTTTTGTCATCTTGAATCCCGTTCCTCTTTTCTTCTATCCTCTACGTTCCTTGTATTTAGTCTTTTCTCTCACATTCACTCCCTGTAGCCCCCGGATTACTAGTGGTATTTCTTTCTTCTTTGGGGGTGAAATGATTAGAATACATATATATATATATATATATATATATATATATATATATATATATATATATATATATATATATATATATATACATTCTAATCATATTATATAATATATATATATATATATATTCTAATCATTTCATATATATATATATATGTGTGTGTGTGTGTGTGTAGAGATAGAGAGAGAGTGAAGTAGGAGTTTAAAACGCATTTTTTTATGTCAGATCTCACTAGGAATGGTACTGCTACCATAAAATCCTTTATTATTTACAATATTTTCGGGTCATCGCCTAGTATTTGCCACATATTCGGTTTATCACATGTTCAGGCCATCGTCGATGAAACAGTTACTGAAACTAAGGTTCTTTGGCGAGGAGTGTGTCTTGATGAAAAACGAGATATATCAAAAAGCGGATAAAACTCTTTTTCGGTTCAATTACTGTTATGGGTCCTTATCTATAATTACAGAATGAACTCTTGCTAACACTATGTATACTACGCATCTCAGCGAGAGAGGCAGATCGAGTCGAGCCGATAATAGTTCACTCCAAACCAGACTGACAGTCATACTAAAACCTTCCACATCTTGTATTATTATTCCGTGTAATATATATTCGTTATTTCTACTCTTGCGTTCGTGTTGTTCTTCCTTCGTCCTAACCTGGACCATAACAATTACTATCAAGCACAATGGCATGAAAAAAGGTTCCATATGTATGTATGAAGCTTGTACTGTGTGAACACAACATTGTTATGCGGAAGCCTTCCAGAAAGAAGTCAATGGCAAGAACGTTGTGTTCCTTCGAATCAGTCGCCATATATATGTGTCCAGTTCTAGCCTCTCCGTTGGAGGACGTCGGCTGTGGCTTGATCAAGAAAGCCATATGCTACGCCGGCTCCACTGAATACAGTTGAAGAGTTACCTCTCCGGCTTTTAACCCATAAAAACGAGACAACTGCCCAGGAGTCCAGAGTCTCATTCTCGCAGCGAGCCTACGACCACCCCCGGACAAATGATGATGACTGACATGAGGAAAGCAAAGGCAATACATTTTCACTGGATTTCTAGAGACCTAATGGTTTCTAGCTAAAAAATTGCACGATGTCTAATAATTTTAAAATTAAATTAGACCAAGTTTACATTTTAACCTACGCGAGTTGTCACTAATATTCTTGCGCATCTGAATGCTGGAAAACGCAGATGTTTCCTAAAATGCGACATAGTCTTTGTTCGTTACTTTTTTTTTTTACTTTTGTTGATATATACAACTTTGTGACATACGTGTCTGCATAGAAGTTTCGTTTTTATGCTGTTTAGCACACTGGATTTGAACTCCACAAAAGATGTACAAATGTGAATAAAACAAATACCAAATTAAGCAGTAATTAAATCGTTTCTTTCCCCGGAAGAGATACCACAAAGGATTCTATTAGGAGATTATTTGTTTAACCGGTATTTCTAATTAAATGTAACTCGTTGGCCGGAGCGTCACGCAAGATACATCTGCACGATTCACAGTTAGCAATTAGCGCATTTCTCTATCCGGATAATTTAAAAATGTTTGCCAATATTTTCTTCAAATTTTTAACTTTTTTTTTATCACCTAACAAAGAATGCTGTCGTGGATTTACTCTCTATAAAAAAAAACCAATGTGAGTAATTTCTCTGGTGAACAGAATTTCGTTAATTAGTTAAGTTCAGAAAAGCAGTTACCTTCGAAATTGAAATTCACAAACAGATATATTGTTAACGCTTTGATACTGAACATTGAAAATATTTATTGAATGTAAACATAAGCATAGCACATAGGATCACTGCAAGAATTATACTGCATCATTATATATATATATATATATATATATATATATATATATATATATATATATATATATATATATATATATATATATATATATATATGTAAATATATATATATATATATGTAAATATATATATATTTTTATATATATATATATAACAGGTGTAGAAGCAAAATGGTCTCAATCGTGTAACAGCATAATTGTCTATCCTACAATTTGTTTAAAACTAAAATAAAAATAAAAACAGTTAACTAATTGAGTTCATTTAATCCAGGTTTTCGGATAAGACGTTTTGACATCGTAGCAATATATGTCGTAAGATTCATTGTAAAACACTTTCAGTAATTCAGCTAGATACAGAACAGGTTAAAATCCATTTTGTCAGCCCAAATGTCTTCGCAAATGAACAATGGTGTGAGGAAAAAGTTCATTCAGATTTCAGCAATGTTACCAACATTCCTCCTCTGGCTTGCATATTTAAAGTTCATTTAATACCCATCAAGAGAACAGGGAATAAGTTTAAAAAAGAGAGAACATTAGAAAGAAAATCTGGATCACGTGGTCACAACATTAAGAGGGATCACTTCACCTTAGAGCTAAAGAGATCAATTAGAAAAGATTCAACCCAATCCAAAAGACGTTTGCTACTTGATAGAGATTTCTCAGCTTTGATAGTCAAAAGATCAGTGTAAAAGACTCGAAACCTGTTACACCAGAACAGAAAGTTAGAAGGTTAGATAGGGCGAAGACCATCATGAATAAGTATGAAAATTATCATGGAATAATGTATATAAATGACACACTCATAAAACTATATCAAATTACAAATTATAAATAAATACGACAAAATTGAGAAGTAGTAGCAGAGAAGACAACAGACCTGATAGTTAATGCATCACTGCCATGCGAACACGAAACTTCGAAGTCGGCATGATAAAACCAACACCACGCAGTTAACTTATATGTTTCTCCAAATTAATTCATGATCCTTAAACTTATTTCCACAGTCCTCGAAAACAATAATGCATATAAAGATTGGTCCATTACCTTGTTTATATCGATTCATCCACTGTCATTATTTGAGGCGCGATTGTGTATTTGGTGGTTTCACAGGTTCATTTTTGTTCCTTCTTCGGAGAGCATACATCTTTTGAATATCTGCGGTGACATAGAGAACAAACGGGTCTTCGGTATCTCTTAGATTGAACTTGGTATATTTTGTTTTCTGTTTTGAGGTATTGGTGTGGACATTAAATTCTAATCAGACAGCTGTTATATCCTGGCATCAATCTCATATTAAACAAAGTTGTCATACAACTTCAAGACTTTTAATATGATCATACATTTAAACGCGTAAAATTAATATATTTTTAATATTAGGTTTATTACTTGAAATGTATGAATAGTCTTTGATATATTTTGTTATTTTTATTTGTAAACATTAGTTATCGTGAATGAATAATCTTGCCAACCATTTCCAAAATAATGTCTTGAAAATTCCTGGCTGAACGGTCCAATATCGATTAGATAAAACTGGCAAAACGGATGTGGAATTGGTAAATAATAAACGCTTCCATTAACTTACTCAATGGATCAATTATAACAAATTTAGTACAGAAGATGCTGAATATAGAATAAACAACGCTTAGTGTAGCTTTCCCAACACCGCAAATTGTAGCAAGGCCAAAACATTAATATAAAGAAACTCGTGCCATGTATTTCAATAATCTCGTCAAACTCAGACTTTCAAATTTCCACACTTTTCATACAACATTGTTTAGAAATATATAAAAAGTCAGCTGCAGAGAACATTTTCTGAGATCAATGTTTAAAAATGTCTTTCTCCGAATTAACCTTGTAGGTTTTAGCACTGACTGTCCTTATTTGACCCTCAGGCTCTGGCGCTACAGAATCACAAAAATAGAACTGTAGGAAATAAAAGAAAGCGCTTCCTTTGAAATCTTTCAAAAGCAGTCACATCTTCAAAAACTTTCAAATGAAGAAACCTTTTAAAATATTCCGTCAAATCTTTCAAAAGCAGCAAAAGTAAAATGGATAGCACGTGTAACTCAAAGAGAAAATAATGACATATTTAAGGTGTCGACGTTCTACACTATTTACTCAAAAAGTTATTAAGGAAAACCCTATAAATACTGCAAAGAGCGAGTACTTGAGAAACCTATTTTTCTGAATCTATTTTCAAGATATACAATTTATAAATTTCAACTGACAGTAGCACAGGTTATGAATGAGTACGGAATGTTTCCTTTTAACTGAAATGATATTATTATTTCTTTCCTTATAAGGAGAAGACTAATATTATCTTTACCGTTAGCGACTTATAAAATAATAAACAATAATTATAAGAAATTACGACGCATTGAACAGTCAGCATACTGCCAATATCCATATCAATCGCTGGATATAATATGCACGAGGTTGCTGTTTAGTTAGCCCCTTTTATAAAAGGAAAAAAAAGCTTTCCAGATCGATTTGGTGAATTCTATCACTTACATTCATTTAATGAAAATGTTCCATTTTGAAACAAATTTTGATAGGCCCTGAAAGAACGCGGGAGATGCTGAGTAAGCGTATGAAGCATAAACACCCGTAACAAATGCAATTTCTTAACCAAACTATAGTCCTCTGTAGCTTGAGGGAGTGAAATGAGTTCGTTAATATGAGCTCATTCTGGAGAGATAATCATGATTAACTTGAACAAGCAATCCTTCCAAGCAAAATACGGCAATCAACAAAAGTCGTTCTCCAGAAATTAGTTACGGGAAAAGGCATAATATTCCACTAGAATAATGCTAACATTCTGTGAAAGATTCATTCAGCAGATATCCCCTCTTCGAATTAAGAAGTATCAAAATGGTCAAAGAAGACTGTTAAAGAACTTAAACGGATTTCACAAAAGTTCTGAAGACAACTTGATATTTATTTCTGAGAAAGATAAAAATTACTCTGAGCATGAAATCTATATCGATAATTCTTAAAATTTTTATGTATATATGTGTGTGTGTGATAGAATGTTGCTGATGTATTTCCACAATTTTCATCCGATTTCGATGATATTTTTTGTTTGATAGATAATACGTCATTGCACGTTTTGAGTCCAAATTGGCTGGAAAAAGTACAACCTTGAAGGTGAAAAATCGAACAAAACTAATTTTTTAAACTTTGCTCAAAAACCAAAGGCAGAATTTAATACCCATAAAAAGGCAATCAATTTAGAGAGGTGAAATATAATGCAACAAATTATTAGAATTATAAAAAAATATTATAAATATAAATTATCGTATATTATTATTATTAAAACGTTTTATGTGAGAGGTTCCTTCCTTCCAAGATTGAGAACGCAAAAGAGGCTACACACCACCATTCATACTGTTAATCTCCCGTTCCACCTAATTGTTGATACTAATATTGATTTTCGGGTAAGCTGAATTTAAACTTAAAGTGCTCCAACTGAACGGCTAAAATTCCCAGTAATGAAACACCCGGTCGAAGAACGGATTATATTGCTAGCTATAAATACGTTCGAAATAGGCTTGAAGACAGTATGAAGAAAGGTACGTACATTTTACAATAATGTCGAAAAAAAATTACTTTAGTAACCAAGCCAATAAATGAGCTTTTTCTACACCGTCGTTCCCTCAACACAAGCAAATGAAAAAGCTGTAAAAATGGCAAAGGATTCACTGAATATGTCCCTCTCAAATGTAAAGGTTCCACAGACCGATTTCCCAAATACTATAAACAGGACCATTAAAGAAGAAAATGACAACAGTTATGGAACAAATATCAAAACAACAAATTGTACAACATACAATCATTAGTGAAAGACAGACAAGTTACAGAAAGATAAGGAGAAAGGTGGTACTGGTCAGGCTTCGTATATGACACACATATATATCCCACCAACATCTACTAAAAATCAGGAACTGCCAATATATTCCTCATGACTGGAAGCATACACTGTTAAAGACATACTACTAAATTGCCATAACTTTGCGAAAGCTGGAAACAAATTCTACAATTCGGATAACTTAAACAAGCCATTTTAAAATACTGATCCAATTAACATCATGAATTTAATTAAAGAAATTAGGTTCTACGGGAAAATATATATAATAAATATCTACCAAATCTGCTTACATATATTGTTTTGCAACAAATTTGATACAACCTACAATTACCAAAGGAAAAAAAATCTCGAAGGAATTATTCCGCTATATAATGACCCGCTCCCAAAAGAAAATAATTTAATTTATTCAAATGTAAATGATCCACCTGGATCAATGTGCAGTAACATAAGATCAAACAATAAAACAAATTCAGCACAAGGAACAAGACCCACTCAAGGGTTACTGAATAATTGAAAGAAAATAGTTGTTGATACTACATATAAAGAGTTTAAGATTGTAGTGACTAAGTAAGCATCGTCTCGTGAGTTTATTCCACAAAATAACGGATGTTGGGAAGAAGCTGACCGAATGGAAATTTCCATTTTACCTATGAATTTCGAATAAAATTAGGACGATTCGACATTGTATTCATGACATCACCGCTCTAAGCTGTAACAATCTAACATGGTTGGACTAAAGATTGCCTCTTGCCAGAACATTTGACATGGAAATACGATAGAATAGCGAGATAATTAGGTTTCGTCTGCGGGAAAGGGATTTGTTGAAAAGAATTCCTCTCCCACAAGGGCACGTAGAATTTGTTTTGAAGTCTTCCGATATCGAAAAGTTAATTTTGAGGATTCCAGTCCATATATGGCATCAGTATAATAACTTTATGTTTGATCTGAATATTGTAAATATAGAGTATGGTAGGAGATCAGATCATTTCTGCGGCGCTTACAAAGAACCTAATATTGGTTCAGTTTCTCTAATGACAGTGTATACAATATATTGATTCCATTAATACCACCTTATCACTTCTTGCTTTCACTGCAAGACTTTAAATAAGAAAAGAGTGCTTATCTTCGAGGCACCATAAAACGTCTTATATACAGTGAGCGGATGGTAAACTGTCGTCATTTTATATATATATAATTTCACGAAGGCGTGTTTATTTTTTATTTTGTCAACTATGCAGTATAGTAGGATCAGTTGGGTACCGTCTATGAAAAAAGAGCGCCATAACGCAATTCACTGCAACAAACATTTGGAAACGGCATGCTGTACTGCTTGGCATTCCCGCCGAAAGCTCCAATGCGAATATTCCAGAGTGTTTGGGTGTCATTCTGAGGACAGCACAGAGGATTCGAGAACATTTGATTCGGACAGAGTTGAATCGGAAAGAATTGGATGAGTCTAATGGTGATTTTGAAGGTACGGCAGCCCAGAAATGTCACTCTGATCGTTATGATTAGAAAAGAACCCCCAGATTTATGGGGTGAGTGCCTCAGTCTCAACACAGAGGCCTACATCCAACCTTGAAGAGGTAGTGCTGCCCTAGCTCAAGAGAATGGCTGCTGGAAGTTCCTAATTTCTAGCAACAGGATTCTGCACCATGACACACAAGCAGAAGATTGCACTCACGGATGTCAGGCGATTTCTGCGACTACATCACCGCTTACATCTGGCTACCTAACTCTTCAGACTTCAACCCCATTGATTATTATATGTGGTGCGCAGTTGAGCGAGTGACAAAAACAAAATTTGTAACACCAAATTATGGTAGCATTCACCAACTTAAACAAACAGACCGTCTAGATGTGTTACAGGATATTCGGAGTTTGTTTGGAGACCGTGGTTAAAACCAATGGTGGAAATTACTCTTCAGTATTTCAAGATATTTTTGTGTAATTTTAACAAATATATCGGTTAAAATTTGATGTCAGTTTTATTTTCATTTCAGCGTAATTTAGACGACAATTTATCCATCGCAGGCTTTTGTGATTAACGCTGATCATCTTCCTCGGAGATATTGATAAAACTTGAGTTCGCAAAATGTTGTTCTGTAGGAAGATTCTTCAAATGCATTGGGCAGAAGATGCGAATAACGAGCCAGTTTTCAGGAAATAAGAAAAAAACATGTCTCGTGCACATAACTCTCATGGAAATCTATGTAGATACCAAGTGAGAAAATAAATCCCAACATATTTATTCAGGAAACTAACCTGTATTAAAATCATATAATTTATACATAAGTTTATCATTAAATGAATAAATATATCGCCATAACGTTTTAACATATATGAGTTGAATTAAATAGGATAGGCTTAGTTTTAAGTAATGGTAAAAATAAGCTTAAAATTGCCGACCGGAATATTTTTTTTTGTTTAATAAATAAACCGTTAAAATGAATTATATCTTCCTCGTTAGGTTATCTTCATCAATGCATAATATTTGGAAAAAAATATGGAAAAACTTCAAACATCTTAATTACTATATAATTGTGAATCCCAGAATGACTCTGACTGTTACTTGTATTAAATTTATCAGAGGAATGCCAGATTATTTGATTTTAGTTATTTCATTTGCCAAAATATAATTGCGCTGTCGTGATGTCATGCCAACAACGACGAAGGCGTAGGAATTCTATTTATTCCAACATGTTCATGCATGTAAGAGTAATTATCACATATCTTACGCCTTTCCTTGTCGCGTGTATACCCTATCATAAAACATTAATCAACTAAGATTAATAAAACTATTTCACTGTTGATTGCGTGAGGCAAGCAATTCATCAGGCTGACAAGATTAAAAAATAAACTCATAACGATTGCAGAGAAAACACTTGAAAAGAAATGAGATTTCCAAAGAAAAGGTATAATGAAAAAAATTATCTCATAAGTAATATTTGATTCAGATACAGAAAATTGTTAAATTATTTCGAAAGAATTAATAAACATTAGCTACTGTAAATATCCAATATGTATGTTCCAAAGATGCTGGATAATGGTCGCCGATACTAGAGCTGCAGAAATGATCGCCATCCTTTTGCTATGGAAATAGAGATATGATTTCGATGTTTCGGCTGTGCGAAGAAGTCTGTAGCTTTTTTAAATAATTAACGTTCATTGTTATACTATAAGGCTAGTTACTATTGAACAAAATAATATAATATTATCACATTCTGGAAGCTTGAATCTTCAACATAAGTAGTTATCGTAAGGATAGCACAATTTTCAAACAAATTGACAGCCGAGCAAAAATCTTTCTAGACAAAAGAAAGAACCAGGCATCAGTTCATACTGATGGTCGCATGTGATGAAACCTATGTACGTAATACATGTTCCATTAGGATTTATTTATTTAAAATATTCATACATATATATATATATATATATATATATATATATATAGTCGCCTGACGATTGCACTAGCATGAAACAGACTGTCGCCTCTAAGTGCTGACTTCCATGTCCACTTTTATATTTACACACGCTCTATCTCTGATATTGAGCACTTTACCCCATAAATATAGCACACTTTAAGACTATATTTCTGTATATATATATATATATATATATATATATATATATATATATATATATATATATATATATATATGTTCGAAATTCTTAATACATTTTACTATGTATCTACTTGCTAAAGACTATGTACCAAAAACAATAGGAATTTTTCTTCTTATTTGTTTGTTAAACAGAATGTGATATCAGTTTTATTTTTATTCCAGCGTAATTTAGACGACAATTTATCCATCGCAGGGTTTTGTGATTAACGCTGACCATCTTCCTCGGATATATTGATAAAACTTGAGTTCGCATAAATGTTGTTCTGTAGGAAGATTCTACAAATGAATTTGGGCGGAAGATGCGAATAACGAGCCCTATTTGCGAATAACGAGCCCTAGGCAATTTTTCTTCTTATTTGTTTGTTTCAGCCCGAAATTGTATGCGTCCTCTTAGCGAAATTGTAACTGTCATTAGCACATCGATTGGAATCGTCGACCCGGGTGCAATAGGCGGCCTAGTCTGTTGCTTTCTCTTCCGTATAAATGATCATAAGAAAGACATGAATCTATCTATTCTTCTCAAAGCTGTGGGTCAAATAGCAAGATAAACTGGGCTGCCTTAGCTTTTTAGAAGCAGCATTACCGAGAGAAGGAAACAGTCCGTCATGGGTATGACGATGTACTACCTCTGGGAGTAAGGACTTTGATTGGCATATTGGAGATTTAAACACCTCTTAATTTCTGCTGTTCCCAGATGCACATTGACCCATGTTTCCAGATATGGGCAAAGACTGAACACCCAATCAAAAATCAATAGTACATTTTTTATTGCAAAACCACCAATATATGTTACGTTCTACAAAAGATGTATCTAAAAAACAGCGAAAGTATAAAATTATGTAAAAAAATATCTGTAGTTGAAAGTATTAAACTAGGTGGAAAATATATAGATTTCAACATTAAATAACCCATAACGGTTGATATGCTGCTAAATTAAAGCAACCAACCAAGCTACGAAACTGTGCAGAAAGTAACAGGTAATCGATACAACTTCTTTCTATTGTTGCCACGACAATTCAGATATATAGTAAATAAATCTATGGAGAGTGATAAATGATTACATCGTGAACATATATGATGCTTTGAATATGTAGTCCTCGTAAAAATACTTAAAATATTATCAGATAATTGATGTCGCTATTTCAGACGAGCATTGCGGGAAATTATAATTCAGTTAGAAAACTAGCCTAAATATTAAAAACGATTCTGGAATATAAAAAATATATTTGTATCCATCATTATATGGGCACATAGAATTGTAGCGAGAGAAAACACTTTAGCTCCCTTTTCTCAAACGAAAATAGCAGGGAAAATAAATACAAACGTGCACGAGAATTAAAAACAGTTACTTGACCTGACGAGATCAGAACGAGACATCGTTAGTCGGGAAAGTGAATATTTCTCTTCCCGCTC
>OZ038475.1:107820663-107830663 GCA_964036315.1 Acanthosepion esculentum
ATTGCAATGATGTTCATATGGTTGCGCAACGTCTGTGCATTCATTATTCCCGGCATTGCATAAATTACCTAAGAAATCTGATTAAGTCAAGGGTATATGAGGCAAAGAAAAATTAAAGATCAAATAGCGACTTCATGGAGACAGAGATGCAATTGTAAAATATAAAATAAAATGCAAGAATCAACTTATTAATACGGAAATAGAATTTGGTAAAAATTTAATAGTAATTGCACTAGATATTTTTGTTCGATCTTGCAGACTACTGCGAGATAGGCTGACATGAATACAAATGAAAACTATAAAATGAAATACATCATTTGAAAACATGAGGAATAAATGTATGAAAATATTACTGCCAATAGAGCAGATGTCATCAAAATCACAGACATCACTGACATGATATGGTTGTTCTGGCAGACTATTTGAGATCGATAGAAAATGTAGCACTGAATACATGTCAGGAAATTGACAGAGAACCAAACATTTGCGAAATCTGAAAGTAGCGATTGTAATCAGAACCACTGTAGCGACTGGAATAATATTTGAAGAAGGCGGGAAGAAAGTAAGGTAAAATGTGTGGCAATGTAAACAGTTAAATGGTAAGCACTGATGAAACGCCAAGAATTCGACGTCATGCCGAATGTTAGTTGGTGTAAGTTGATCTTCAGTGAGAGGCATCAGATAATAATCTGTTGAAAATATCCAAAATGGCACGGATTTCAATAAATAAACGGCAGAATTTATCATAATACTTGCTATAGGAACATTTATAAAATAAAGAAAAAAAAAAGACATAAAAATAGCAACGACAGGTTTAATACAACTACACCATTACGATCAAAACAACAATAACAATAGGCTTAAGGGCATATCACGTTGAAACATCAGTTCTCATAAGATCACTAAAGTTAAGCAACATCGAGCCTGATCAGTAGCTAGCTTGTAAATACCAAGCGCTCTAATCTTGAAGGCGCAATTTGTGTACGTGGTTAACGTCACGGTATTGGAAATCGAATAGCCGAGTTGAAATTCCAGTCGGGTTTGTTATATTCATTTACGGGCATATGCCACTGCAAGAGGTGTTAATCCATATATACTTAAAAAACTATGACCTAATTAGTAGAACTAGTGCCAGTAAATTATTATTATCTACTTACAAATGAATTAAATACGCAAATATTTTGTGGCTTTAAAAAAATCTGTAACTTGGTGATAAGCCGTGAAAAATGCAAAATTCTCAAAACTCAATACTTAAAGTAACTCTATTTCAAATTCAAGGAATTACCTAATTATAATGAAGGAAAAACGCAGTTAAAATGATAAAATAGATGCTACAAGAGAAGTGATGCGTAAATTAAAAACAACTGAGGAAAACATGCACTCCATGCTCACTATGTACAGGGAAGTATCCAGCGCGGTGTATATAGACTTCAAAAGGGCTCAGTAGCTGAAAAAGGCATGGTTAGAGACAGATATTGAGGCATTATAATACCTGAGAAATATCAAAGCTATTTTAATATTGATCACCATGTGAACATGACAAAATCTGTAAATCCTTGACCATTTGGTGTGTGCTTGTGAAATCATCACACCAGAAGGACAAGAAAGCACCGACATAATAATAAAAATAATAATAATAATAATAATAATAATAATAATAATAATAATAATAATAATAATAATAATAAGTAAAGCACAATACACAGATTGAAGCTGCAAAATACATAAAATGAAAACAAAACAAAAGCAACCGAACAATGGCAAGATAAACCGCTTCATACTCTGCCCCTACCAAACAAGCTGATGTAGACAAGCCTCGTACCCATCATTAGCTACGTAGGGTTAAAAGCTGAAACGGAAGTTTTTGTTATCCTTGCTGCAAAGGATCAGTGCTTGTTAACCAGAAATTATCAAGCACACATACTAAAATATAGTGTTAGCCCCAAATGCAGGTTCTGTGATAATTACCCAGAGACAATCAATCATCTTGTATCCGGTTGCACGGCACTGGCACCCACTGAATATAAAACCTGGCATGAGAGAATTGCCCAATATCTGCACTGGAAAATCTGTAACTTTTACGGAAAGGAAACTGTAAGAAAGTGGTAGGAACACCACCCAGACCCCGTTACGGAGATAGGACCTGTTACAATTATATGAGACTACACAATACACACAGACAGAACAATCAAAGCTAACCGCCCAGACATTGTTATTAGAGATAGCACACCAAAAAGGTGACTCCTTATTGATATGGTAGTAACTGCAGACTGCAATGTATCTTTGAAGATCTTCTAAAAGCTACTAAAATACAAGGACATTGAAATCGAATTCACGAAGATGTGGCACATGGGAACATCTACAATCGCCGTTGTAGTTGGAGCCCACGGATTGGTTGGAAAAGATTCCAGCAGATAAATTGAAGGGATCCATGGAAACCTATGCCTTTAAGAAATAAAAAAATGTTCTCACGAGTACAGGCCGCACCTTACGAAGGGCTTTGTCTATGTATTTTTTTCCATGTGGAAAATGTCATCATGCCGTTTCTAACCTTGTGTCCCTGGGCGCGACCCAGAAAGAAATGAGTACACATCCGAAATCAAAGGAAATAAAATAATAAGAATGAGAATAATGTCAACTGCAATAAATTGGTAAGAACACCACCCAGACCCGGCGACGGAGTTATGGCCTTTAACAATTTTATGGGATTTTACATTACACACAGACAGAATAATCAAAACTAATCGCCCTGACAACGTGATTATAAACGCAAAGACAAAATGTGCTTCCTTATTGACATGACTGTCCCTGCAGTCTGCGGAAGATGTTCACAAACTATCAAAATACAAGGAGGACCTTGAAATCGAATTCTCAAAAATGTGACGCATGAAGCCATTAAAAATTCAACTTCTAGTTTGAACTTTCGGATTGATTGGAAAAGATTCCAATAGTCTTAAGTAAGTAATCCATGGTAGCCCATAACTTAAAGAAATACAATAGGCTACACCCACAGGTATAGCCCACACTTTATGTAGGCAAAATATTTAGGATTTATTTTCTTACCAATACTGCTCAGTGAAAAATGTCATGATGCATATGCTGATCTTAGGTCTCTGGTCGGGACCATGAAAGAAATGAGTATGCACCAGTAACCGAAGGAATATACCAATTAATAATAATAATAATAATAATAATAATAATAATAATAATAATAATAATAATAATAATAATAAAAATAATAATAATAATAATAATGATTGATTCGTAGATAGGTCAATAATAAGCAAGATACAGAAACATTTTTAATATCAATCGTCAATAGAAATTTGTGAACTGAATCTTCTTGGAGAATTTCACATTCGTACTGACAGTCATATAAAAGCTAACAGACCAGACAGCGTGATTTGATAGAAGTATTATTTCTCATATATACAAAGCTGTCATCTGATCTATATTTGTTAATGGATATGACAAAATATGTAAATATAAGATAATTGAAACTGAAAAGATGTTTCACATAAAAAATACCGTTTTAACTGTGGAGGCCTGTGTAAGGACTAAAATGTTCGACAAAAATATTAACAATATTTCTGAGAGACCCCATTTTACAGGAGATACAACGATTCCACTGCATGGAACTGCTTTTGTATTCTGTTTACTTCGTGGGCTTATCAATTATGTCATTAAGATTATTGTTGGTAATTAATAAATGTTTTATATTTTTTAGTTCATTATAAAATATTAAACATGATGGGGATAGCTAATTGATTGTATTTATTAAACTATTTATAATGGTTATCTTGTGCTTTTGTGAGCATTTGCTGTTGTAGTTAACACATTGACGACCAACTGCGAAATAACATATGATTGACAGTTTTATTATGAAGTTTTTCTCGCTTTTGTGTTATTGGCATCAAGACAACTATTAGGTGTTCTTTGTTTTTAACGCAAGTAACTGTGACCCGGCCTGCGTCTTAGTCAGATCTTAATGACAAGTATAAATATATATTTGATGAAAAGAATATATTGTAGATGGAACAAATAAACAAAGCATTACATAAACTTTTTATTACCTAAGCTGTTATAAAAACGTGGCTTGATGTCTGATTTCATAATTGACCTCAAGCATTAAACGGGGTAATGTCATGGATCTATTTTAGTTGTATAATTTTTTAGACGATGGGTTTAATGTTTCCCATTATATAGGCAACATGAAAGAGATCAAAAATGTAAAATACCTTATTTATATTCAGTTCCTATTAAGGAATGTGATATTTTCTGACATTTAGTTCTATGATATTTTCGATAGTTTTTGTCATTTTTCAGGATAATGAATACATAAAATAATAAAGCCAAAACAGTTTTACATTATTTTAATCAATTCAAGTATGAAGCAACCACAAACGAGAATTAAAATAATAAGAAACATAATATGCTGATGCATATCCCCTAACCTACAAAGTAAATAGATCACATACTCAAAAAAGAAATAAATGTTCCCCACGAAAAAAATCAAATATTCAAGAAAAAATGTTGCCTATGAATTTGTTTAGCCTTTACAAATATATCTCTTTATGATTGTTATTGTTTTTATTTTCTTTGATATCTGGCGTTTACACATTTCTTTCCGGGTCCCGTCCAAGAACCTAGGGTTAGAAATGGTATCATGACACTTTCCACTGCAAATATATATATATATATATATATATATATATATATATATATATATATATATATATATATATATATATATATATATATATATATTACATAGATAAAGCCCTTCGTAAAGTGTGGGCTGTACTTGTCAGAATAATTTTTTTGTATCTCTTTGAAACATGGACTTTCAGGGATCCCTGAAATTAGTCTACTTGAATCTTTTCCAACCAATCCTAAGGCTCCAACTACAACAGGGATTGTTGATGTTCCGATGTGCCACATTTTTGAGATTTCTATTTCAAGGTCCTTGTATTTTGACAGCTTTTCGAAAATCTTCAAAGATACATTGCAGTCTGCAGGGACTGCCATATCAATAAGGATGCAATATTTTTTTGTGATCTTTAATAACAATATCTGGGCGGTTGGCTTTGATTGTTTGGTCAGTTGTTATTATTATTATTATTATTGTTATTATTATTATTATTATTATTATTATTATTATTATTATTGTTATTATTATTATTGTTATTATTATTATTGTTATTATTATTATTATTAATGTATGTATGTATGTGCGTGTGTGAACACATAAACCTAATAATTCTGATTTAGTTGCACATTAACAGAGCTGTTTCACACTTAGCGATGTGTTCATTGAAAAGTATAGAAGTCAACTATATAGGTAATATAATAAAGAAAAGAATGGGATTTTTTCAAACAGTCTCCACGCTAACGTAATCAACGTGTCGTCGATTTGAAAAATGTGAATAGAACAACATATCTCGACACTGTTCAATGTAAACAGTCACCCATTTTGAAATAATCATATATGTGAAACTACTGGGTTAATTTCAACTCAATTTTTAACTCAAAGATGCTATTTTAAAGCATATTAGAAAGCTAATCAAATCGAAAACTCTAGTATAGATACGAAAACAAATATATATATATATATATATATATATATATATATATATATATATATATATATATATATATATATATATATATATATATGTAAATAAATGACAATAAGAAAACAGTAATTGCTGACGCGTTTCGTCCAATGCGGACTTTTTCAAAGCAAGAAACGAAATGAATTTAATCAAACAAAGATTTCTTTGTTTGATTAAATTCATTTCGTTTCTTGCTTTGAAAAAGTCCGCATTGGACGAAACGCGTCAGCAATTACTGTTTTCTTATTGTCATTTATTTACAAATATTGTCTTCTCTAAAAGTTAAATTTGAGAAATGTTCATATATATATATATATATATATATATATATATATATATATATATATATATATATACACATATGGTGGTTTTAGAAAGAGAAACACTGTATCCATAAAGCTGTATTCTTGCTTTGAATGATGATTAATTCGTTGTTTATTAAACATTCTCAGGCAATCTTTAATATAATATGAAATGAAGTTTCCAGTGTAAGCACAGCTTATAACGCGAAATCATGGACCTACAAAACTCAAGAAACATTTCATTCCGTATAAATATGAATTCTGTTTCAATGTCTGCTTCCAACTTTTTACCGGTTGCTCGTTTTCGTACTGTAAACTCATATTCTAAGTTTTCACATGCTAAAATCAGTGCTGGTGAACGCTGAAGTATTCTACTGAACTTCATTGTCAGTTTAATATAAAACCTCACATCCGTAAAAAGTCTCTTTCAGTGTGTGACCTGACAGATTTTCCCTGCATTTTCATGGTATCAGTCACATTCTACAGTTGCGCCACATTCTAAATCTTGGTAAATTAAATGAATATTCTTTTATAATATGTGCTTTCTCAGGTACCCACTATTTGCAATTGAGGCGGATAAACCATTTTATTTATATTTAACCTTATCAATCCAAACAATCGTGTG
This sequence comes from Acanthosepion esculentum, assembly GCA_964036315.1. Classification (NCBI taxonomy): domain Eukaryota; kingdom Metazoa; phylum Mollusca; class Cephalopoda; order Sepiida; family Sepiidae; genus Acanthosepion; species Acanthosepion esculentum. The sequence goes on from OZ038475.1 coordinate 107,827,206, forward strand.
TATATGTGCATCCTACTTGCCATGTACAGCTCGCAACCGCCCTGGGTATGATGATAAACTTCATCCGGCAGCAATTCCTCTGAGTTTTGCGAGGCGTGAAACCACCTTTTAAAACCTGTTATTTCCATGTCCACCCTTACCGGAGGTGGTTGCATCTGTTACAATCCCTCGCTACGGGAAAATAGGGAACTCACAAATACTATAGAAGTATAAAATACATTTTACAAGTAGAAGTATTATCAATGAATATTCATAGTAAATGAATTACCAGCAAATCACTTAAAAATATTACCAGCAAGATATTTTCTAAAAGAAAAATTCCCAGCAATATATTTTTGAAAAAATAATTATCAGCAATACATTTTTGTAAAAGAGATTACTAATGATCACCAAAAATTAAAATTTCTGAATTGTTTCTTTTCTTTGTATGTACAACGTCCTTTCAGGTCGTACGCGATCATGGCTCTCCACATTTCTCAGCTCTCAGTAAGCTCCTTCCCTCTGCTTCCTCCCCCAAACCACGTTGTCATCCCCCTGCTCAAGCTCGTCAGGTATGTCACGTGCCGTTTTCCTTTGTCTCCCTTTCCGACTATTCGACCCGTGTGTATCAGATTTTCCAACCACTCCTTCCTAATTATGTGTCCCAGAATCTTCAGCTGCCTCTTTCTGATGTTAAGTATAAACCTTCTTGTTTGCAACCACATGTTTGTGACCTCATCGTTGCTCACATGTTTGGTCCATGATGTCCGTAGCAACTTTCTGTAGAACCACATCTCCGTCGCCTCGAGTCTCTTATTCATCTTTGAGGAAATCGTAAAGAAGAACAGATGTCACGAAAATGAATTTCATTACGTTGTTTTTTTTTATTTCGAGCGGAATCTTTAAAAAAAACGTAATCTTTTAAGAATGGGCTGATCGCTTTTTACATCCATACTTCAAAAATTCTTCACATTCTTCACATATATATATATATATATATATATATATATATATATATATATATATATATATATATATATATATATATATGTAAATGATTCGAAATACTTTTAAAAATAGCCGTGGTCTTCTGATTGCAATATGCTTTAAAATATAGGATTAGTAAATATAGTTTATCTCGTCAAATTTGAACTTTATAAAGTATTCAATTTTGTAAAAAACGAAACCAGTTTTTGTAAACATTCATTTTTCATCGGAATTTTTTCCGTCATTATATAGTATTCATAAGAGTAATTAAAGCTTCTCTAAATAAATAATGTCTCAGTTTTATTGTGATTTTTTTAAATTTTTCGATGCAGAACAAATTTTCAGCAAGAGCGGTTCCTATTACGCAAAAAACATCGGTTATTTAAATTCTTTAAAAATTCTGTTTTTAACTGATATAGTCACTAAAAATTATCTCGAATAATTTCTCAAGCTTTCATAAAATAAGTTAAGGGGAAGAAACACATGTAAAATAAAAAAAAATTGCCAATATTTCTCATAAAAGCTTTTATAGTTTCATTCGTTTGTGAATCCGTCCTAAAAATGTCATTAAAATACGACTATTAGTTGATTTTCGAAAGAACTTTCAAATTAATATGTCTGTCACTGAAAACAGAAAGCGAATATTTGCTGTGGGAAAAGTTAGTACAACCCCTGAGGCAAGAAGAACAACTTTTGTAATTAAAATATCGAATGTTCTAAAAAGAGTAAGAAGATAATTAAATAGTCAAATGAGACATTGATCTTTCGACTTAATATTAACATGAATATATTCACGACTTAACTACATTTTCATTACGTTTAGAGCAGGTTTTCATCAGGTATGTTGATTTGTTAGTGATCTCGTGGAGGTACCTAATTTACTGGTAATGTTACTTGCATTGTGAAACTCGTCGACGTCTGCGCTCTTACGGGACCATTCTTAACACTTCAAACTAATCTCTAGTTCAAATGATTGCAAGTAACTTCGATTGATGCATTTGAAACATCAATCTGTTGTGGAATAACACAGTATTTCCACCTACATTTTACGCGCGTGCGAGTTTTTCCATCCCTTCCTTTCACTTTCAGCTAGTAATAGCAGTAAATTGTTGTTCTGTAGCCGACGTGAGGATCACGCTGCTGCTGATGTTGTTTTGCCCGCGCTTTTTCTCTGACGTCAAGGACAAACTGGTTTTTCGAAGGCAGTCGCTGCCAGGTCACTGAACTGGATAGTTGACTCATTTATCCCTCGTCTGTTAACCCATATTTCAGACAGGGATATCTTACCAGCAAATTATGCTTAGTCCCTTTTGGCTCGTCGCGTGTAACCTTAGCGCTACGACACTGTCATCACATCACCTTTTTCGATGACTTATTTCTCGTCCTGATGCGAACATCTTGTTCGAGCCTGGCTTCGTCCATGACCAGGGAACTTTGAAACCGTCAACAACACCAGAACGAGAACGTCTCATATTCTTTGAACTCTAACCATTACGAACCAGTACCTTAAAAATATAACATTACACACACACATTACAAAAATTTAGCAGTGAGTATTTTATTTGTTGTGTATGCATAATATTCCGTATAAATTGACTGTTCTGGAACTTTCTTCCTGGAGAAACTTTTTCCCGCCTTAGCCATTTTGAATTTCGTTCTGGCGCGGAACACTAACATACCTTTAGTGACTACTTGTCACAACCTTTTCATTAATTGCAAAGATCCAGTAACTTTACTGAATGTCTCCACTGTCGAGACAAATTACTTTGTTAAAAAAAAACAACAAAAATTGGTAACCCCGACGTTTGTACAGTGAAAGAACACGTTTTATATTTTCTCTTTTTTTACTCTGTTAGTGGATTCGGTAGTAGTGTGTAGTGTCAGGCACAAGGTCACCTTTTCGGAGGCCAGCTCTGCATTGCTATCGGGTCCGCAACACTGTATTTTATATGCGTTTAAACTGCGTTTTCAAACTCATAGTCGGATTTCTAATAGATTTTTTGTTGAAAGCTCAGCCTTACTGCCATCATGATATCTAATGATATATATTTGAAAAAATGGGGAGGAATAATACCCGCCAGGTGAAAAAGCCCAACACATGCCACATGATGAATATTCCAAGAAACAATTCTCGGAGACCCAGGTTCTGGAACAAGATAGATGGTGGAGAATGGTTGACAGTTCAGCATGTCGGCGTCTGAACAACTCATTCCGGGCTTAATGGTGAAAGAAGAAGGGAATATTTAAAAAGAATATTCAGTTATCAGTTATTAGAATGTACATAGATGATGCAGGACTAATTTTATATTACTTTAATGCAGAATATTTTAGCATAAATATCCTGTAATATTAGTTAAATTATATATCATAGTAATGCAAGTTATATGTATATTTTTCAGGGTATGAGCAAACTTTTAATAAGTTATTTATTTCATTAATTAGACAAAACAAAACTACGGTAATTACGATTGGGATCTGCTGGAAGCAGAGAT
>OZ038475.1:107840663-107850663 GCA_964036315.1 Acanthosepion esculentum
GGGACTCATCATCAGTGCGCATCCAGTACCGAGAATTGAACAGGTTGTCAAGCAAACGCAATACCAACTGTTCCAACGGGTCTCTGTGACGAAGAGATAGCAAATCAGACTCAATATAGCGCCGCTCGCTCACTTATTCCGTGGTGGAACTTAACTGAAGTTCTCTGTAACCATAGGACTGTGCCTCTTGGAGCCACAGTTCTCTGTAACCATAGGACTGTGCCTCCTGGAGCCACGACTACTATCACCAAGCCGCTCAAACTAAAGCATTAGAAGCCGGATCAAGCAATGATATACATATGATAGAAATTGTAAGGAAGATTTGATAATTATAATTAAGTTTGATTGAGTCTGATTTGCTACCTCTTCGTCACCGAGGCCCGTTGGAACAGTTGGTATGGCGTTTGCTTGACAACCTTTTCAATTCTCGGTAGTGGATGCCCACTGATGATGAGTCCCAAATATAGGAGGAAGCGGACGTCTGGTGTTTTCTGCATTCTGTTGAGGTTCCTTTCAGACTCAATGAATTACTTAATTATATATATATATATATATATATGTATATATATATATATATATATATATATATATATATATATATATATATATATATATATATGTGTGTGTGTGTGTGTGTGTGTGTGTGTGTGTGTGTGTGTGTGTGTGTGTGTTATAAAAGTGGGTGCATGACCCCCGGGAGAGTCATAAATTATTGAAAATTAGAAATACGCTCAGGAAAATATAATGTTTCAAAAAACATCCGACTATGAATTTCGATTAGACTGGATCAAATCGAATGCGAAAAATTAGATGTGTTTCTATGTATTTGCGTAAATTTAAAATAATCTTACACATTTTCCAAGTTGGCGTTGCTCGTGACTGAAAAAGAGAAAGAAAACCAGTGACTTTTTTAAAAAAAAAAAAGTCGTTTCCTATTTTATGCTCTTTGCTTTAAATCTCCGAGTTTAGATATCGAAAACCTTCAATGTTGATAGAAAATAAATGAAAAGCAATTGTTTTTTTTTTTAAATCACGTGTTGTCCGTGTCGACCTAATGTTAAAAATTTAGGTATACGGTCCTGACAGAATTATAAATTATGGACAACTGAAAAAAACGTTCATGAAATTAAAATGTTTCAAAAAAGTATACCTAAATTTATAACATAGTGTCGACACAGAGGACGCATAGATAACAAACAAATATTTCATTTATTTTCTACCCATTCTGACTGATTACTTTCACTAAACTCGGCCACTTGAAGGAATACTGAAAGAAATGTTAAACGACTTTTGTTCTACAGTCTTTCATTTTCTTTCTCTTTCTAGTCACTAGCAAAACCAGCTTTGGGCAAACAATTGGATTACAACATTTTAAATAAACACAAATAGACACAAAACTCATTATTTCGCCTTTGATCTGATGACGCCTAATCAACACGATGCATATTAGAATAATGTTTTCGAAAATACTTTCAGGAACATGTTTGTCAATTGTGAATCTATGTGTGTGTGTGTGTGCATATATATATATATATATATATATATATATATATATATATATATATATATATATATGTATGTATGTAGGTATATATGTATGTATGTATTATGAAATGGACAATAGTCTGGGATTATTTACCGATTTAGCCACAGAAAAGGGTTTCGGTTAGCAAGGTCGATCTTACTCTTTGTAAACTACAATTCTCCATGATTTTCTCTTGTACATTCATATCTGTTCGATGCGTATCCAAATATAATCAAATGGCATCACACATTATGAAATGGACAAAGTCCGACGAATTATTTTAAGTCATTTTTATGTTTCTATGTCGTTTTTATAGATACAGATATGCAAGTCAATGCTCTGTTTAGAATAAACAGTATTAAAAACATTTACCGGCCTGAATATCCGATAAATTTTCATAGAAATATGACGGTTCCGTGTAGGATACAGGTTCGATTCCTGCCGGGGGACGCATATGTTCTACGATAATTTCTCGGACATTCAGGCCGGTATATATCCTTAATACTGTTTATTATAAACAGAGCATTTACTTAAATATTTGTATCTATAAAAAAGAACTTATAAACATAAAAATGTCTTTATATATATATATATATATATATATATATATATATATATATATATATATGTATATATATATATATATATATATATATATATATATATATATATATATAATTATTTATTTGAATATTACAACATAAATATGTTATTGGATTTCATTCCGTATATACCAATCCTAAACTTATATATATATATATATATATATATATATATATATATATATATATATATATATATATATATATATATATATATATATATAGTTGTTCTCTGTTAGTATCTGTTACGAAATTACAAGTTCAAAATTTCCGACCAGGGGATTCTGATTCTAATCTCACTACGGTCGATCTATGAGGAGTGTTACTTCTTGATGTTATCTGTCTTGAAGACGAAACCTTTGGAAATTGCCGGTAAGTCTTAGCCTGATTTGACGCAAGCCGCCTTTTGAGTGACATTGTGTAAACGTAGCCGTTCGGAAGCTGCCGGTGATATGTGCTAGTACGAAGTCAGAAATCATTACGGACATTTGTGTACAAATTCAAGTATAATTGACTAATTATTAAACCAACGAGAAAACTAAGTCATCCGACAGAAAACGTCAGAGACAAAGGTAACCAACAACGGATATGCAATCACTGCAGATAAAATGACACTGGCTGAATTACCCCTGCAAGCTTTTTAGAAAAAGCTGTAAGTAAATAGTTATCTATTTAAATGTAGACATAACAGTATTTAATCAACAATGTTCCATCAATTCCCTTTCAAGCAAGCTATTAAGGCAGCAGGCGGATGCAACAGAGGGAAGTTGTCAGTAGTCGTGTATGTCTAATCTATGATAACGCATGGATGTTGACAAAACGATTCAAAAAGCGGCTACATAACATGAATATACGGAAACTATGAATGGTCTTGAAGTTATCTTTTTAGCAACATCCTACAAAGTAGCAGCTTTAGTACCATCCACCGCCAATCCCACAAGTCACTCGGGAGTGAAGAACAAGGTTTGCGGGTCATTTCTGGAGATGCATGTTTGAGCTTTACAGTGGCACAATAAATGTACACACTAGATTTGGTTGGATATGCAAAACAGACATTCAATTAAATAAAAATATAATTAACTAACTAGTTCGTCATCCGGGACGCCTTCATGTGTCATTTCAGGGATATCGGCAGAACCTCCCAGGTCAGTGCTTAAAAATAGTTTTGAGCCTATCGGTCTTGGCGAAGACAATCTTTTTCAAACAACACGGACTGGCGCTTCAGAATCATTAAATGAACTGTATCAAATAACAGTAACCGCATCACTGGAGAACTTCCAACAAGAGCAATAGTTAAAATGGTGACCTCATAGAACTCCAAGAGAAAATACTGACGTAATCAAAATGTTAGCATTTCACACTTTTTCAAATAAATGGTGAGGTGGGGGATCTACCCCTCCACCAATACTGGTAAAGGCGATGGCAGCTACTAGACTAGAGAAACCAGTTTTCTTATTTAAAAAAAAGAGAAAGTTTTTATAAACTCCAACGGCCACTGTTCCTGTCTTCTCAGTCAATGAATGCAAATTATTTCTTTGTAATGAAATGGCGAGTATTGCCATTATCATTAGGATATATCACGAGACAGATAACGCTACTTTATGTAATACGCATCAATCAAATTTGAGAATAGACGGGATGTCAACCGGAAGAATTACTAATATATATATGGACTGTCGTGAAGAATGGAGATTAATTGTTGTGTGGATCCGTGCAGTAAGGCAATGATGATGATGACGATGATGATGATGATGATGGACATCGTAAGGAGTAACATTTGGGCAAGATATTTCTGAGTATATATATATATATATATATATATATATATATATATATATATATATATATATATATATATATATTCACCAATATGATTTAAGCTAAATAATTTTATACACGCTAGACAATGGAAGTTGACATTCTAAAAATCTTATTATAATCCTCTCTGAAAAAAAATTCAAAGACGCAAAATTAATCAAATATCTACCAACCTCTTTGGATATTCACATAATAGAAAAAATATGTCGAGTATGATAAAGAAATATATTTGAATGGGAAAAATGAAATGGGACGCCATGGAAACTATTGTAATTGATGTTAAATAAAATAAAAATTAAAGTAAATCAGTCGTTGAAATATTCATGAATAACGTAAACCATATTAATATATAAATGTTAAAATATTTATATATTCATGACATTTTCTGTTAAACAAATAAATGTGGCTATAGATTTCTTCTAGTTTATAAATAATAATAATAATAATAATAATAATAATAATAATAATAATAATAATAATGTTGGATATCCTTTGTTTGCATAATAATCATTTTCAAATGTTTAACAACACATTGAATGTTTAATACCTTAAAATCCAACGCAACATAGTAACACGTAATTTACAAATTATAATAACAATCTTGCACATGACAATGTTATTTATTTATTCATTTCAGTCCAAATTTTCAAGTGGTCAGTATTTTGTATGACCTCCATTTTTATTGATTACTGCTAGGAGGCGGTGGGTGATGCTGAGAATCAATTTGTCACAGTAGACAACCGAGGTTTATTTCGTCCAGACTTCTTGAATAGCCTCTCTCGATTCTTCGGTAGAAAAAAGTTGTTTTTCTGAAATTTTCTTTTTGACAATTTCCCCTAAATTTTCATTTGAAAAAAAAACAACAGTGTTGTCATGCAATTCCTATTCTAAACATCCGGAAGTACATTTGATCCGGGAGATGAAAACCCATCATCGTTAAATATCGGGCAGTGATTAATGTATTTATGCAGTTCCATTTCGTCATGTAGTAGTTCAGCAGACCTTGCACCATTCATCGTTGTTCTTTGACTAGAATCAATATTTTCAAATGACCTGGTGGATGCTTCGTTGTCTTAATTGTATCCCTTTCTTCAAATCTCTTAGTAACGTGTTTTCTAATGGCGACTTTATGCGTAACATTCTGTTGCAGAGAGGATGAATCTAATAACATAAATCTGCTCTAGTTTACATATGTCCGGTTCTTATGTTTCTAAGGAAATTCAAGACACTTGGATCTCATAGTTGAAGTTAGCACTTTATTAAAAGATTATTCCTGGAAAAGTATTTTTCTTGAATGTTCACCTCTCAAAATCTCCCTGAATTTTGCAAGTTCACAATAGCTGCCTGCAGTGCTGTTTTGATACAAGCTTATACAGTAACTTCCCGTTACTAATAGCCTTCGGTATGTAGAGCAAATTTCTGGACCTTCACAGAGATGAAAGTGGGGGAAATTAGATCTCGTCCTTAGCTTACATCATTACACAAACACTATGACAATCGCTGCTAATGTAGTAATGTCAAAAATCTTTCAAACATAAATCATGCTGGGCTGATTGCTTATGCAATAACAACAAGCAACTGCATCATGCAATCCCTAATAGCAAAAAGTAATGTCAAAAAGCGAGAAGAAAATTGTTACATCAAAGTGGACATGAAATAAGGTTATTCACTGTTTAGTATAACAATGCCGACACAATTTAAAACCAATATTCTAAATACGGATACATGATATGAAATATAAAGTATATTTTTAAAACATTAACAGTATACACTTACGTTGTTTTAGTTGTATTTGTAATTATATTCGAAACATGCATCCTGTTGAGGATTCACACACACACAGATATATATATACACACACACACACACATATATATATATATATATATATATATATATATATATATATATATAATATATATATATATATATATATATATGTATGTACATATGCACATATATATATGATGGACTCTCCCGTCGATGTCGACGTATGAGGGTCAGGCAGATCAGTTCCCAGAAACTGAAAGCCCGACACCGACACATGAGATTTGATTATAGTGGTGAAGGCTTTGTGCAGGGACATCAACACTTTTTGTAAAAGTATAAATAGAATGAAATTCAAAACGTTCATATTATCAATTTAAAAAAGGGCTCAATAAAAGAGTAGAACAATAAATCATTATTATACACTTTCACATTAGAACATGCACGTTACTACTACAAAATTACAAATTGTTTTTCGACGTTAAAACACACTTCATCATTGTTAACTACCTGATGAGACGTGTTTTAAACGTCGAAACAAAATTTACAATTTTGTAGTGTTAACTTGCATGTTCTAATGTTACAGTACACACACACACACACACACACATACACACCCATATATATATATATATATATATATATATATATATATATATATATATATATATATATATATATATATATATATGTAAACAGGTTTTTGTTGTCACACCTGGATAAAATAATCATAAGAACAGGGTTCATAATTTATTATTAAAATGAAACCCAAATGTAACACGTTTACATTTCAAGGCACCTTTAGGCCGACACGTCTTCAGAAATAAAATCGTCGGCAGAATAAAACGAAGTAGTTGAAAAAAAAATTACCGACAACTGTAAATTATCGTGATCGATGAACGAATTTTCTTCCCAGTTAGGCGAGGGATTCCCCGCAAAAGGACAACTTCTGTTTCAAATCTTGTTGTCTATACAGGGCAGGGCGTTTCATATTATTAAGCAGACTCCAGGATGTCTAAAGCGAATTTAATTTAATCGCGGTGTCATGTGTCTGCGAACACCTGAATGTCACAGGTTCGTGTCCATGAGCATGGCTCGAGACATACTGGGGATCCTAACATCTGACCTCTGGATGGCCTTGCCCACGTAATCAATATATGTTGTTCTTAATCGGGGAATCAGTCGCTAAACTTGGAAGAAAATGTTTTTCTTTTTCCAATTCCCTGCTCCTTTTCAGTGTTTTACATTTTAATATCAGTTGTTGGTATGATTTTTTTTTTCTTATCAACTACTTCGTTTTATCCTGCCGACGAGACGATTTTATTCTTGAAAGGCGTCTTAGATTTTAAACGCGATGATTTACTTTTAGGTTATCAGGCAAAAGATCGAGTTTATGTTGTGTCTGGGTGTTGCATTTAATGACCCCTTTAATATATATATATATATATATATATATATATATATATATATATATATATATATATATATATATATATATATATACAGACTGATACATATATACACTTCTTTAGAATTATAAAATTAAATAATCAAAGAAAATGTCTTGATGTGAATAGAAACATTTGATAAAGAATTATATTGAAAAATATTCCGATGAACAATGTGTTGGAAGAAGTAGACATATGTGTATGCAGATTCTTAAATATGGCCGTCTTAATCGGTGTACTAGAGGAATATATACTGACGCTTTGATGCCATATGCATTTGTCGCAGAGTAAAATTAAGAGGAATTCTTTGTTGCTTATACAATTGTTTGCTTAATATGCATATGGATTTGCTATGTCTGGTACACTTTTATTAGCTTTCTGTTCTCAGTTAGTACGCTTTCTCTCTAGCAGATGTTTGCTTCCTATTGTTCTCTTGTCATGCGTGTCATTCGACTACTAATCGGCTATCTCTGTTCTGCCGACGCATAAGAAACGAAAGACACGGAGGTTTAGAGACTTTTGGCCTAGGTTTCGACGCTTTACTAGAACAATTCACCGCTGATTTTTCAGTGTGGCCAACGAGTCGAAAAATTCACAGAAGTATTATTCCAGATCTGAGCAAAAGTTAAGTATGACTTTTCTGCTTTATTTTCTGTTTATTATTTTTAAGTATATCTTTAACATATTTTTTTAAACTTCAAATATTTGCAAATATACAGTATACAGACGGGTTTCTGATGCGGAAAACGCAGTCGACCCAAAGGAAATGCTTTGTCTTCTTTATGAATGTAGAGACTGTGTCTGAATGAAGAATATATTTCTCTGGGTGAACGATTACAATTTATTATGCTTGCAATCTGCTTTTTGTCTTGGTGTGATCGTATCATAAATATTAATGTTTTGGCTACCGAACATCGAAAAAACAAGAATTAAATACTCTTAAGAAAACGTGCAAACCAATTATTTTTTTTGTTATTAAATTCTATTTACAGGAGTAAATTGTTATGCGCAATGTTCTGCCAATTTCTGACAAAATAGCTTACACATATAAGTGATAGAAGTCACTCATAAAGATCTACAAATTAAGTTTACTAAGTATTTTCTGCTCCAACTTATAGTGACGCGTAGCAGCCTGAAACCAGAACCTCAAAATGTAGTAACCTCAAGACATGATTTATAATATATTTGACACTGTCATAGGTCTTTCTTAAACATGCTGTCATGCTGTATTATAGACTTGAAGTAAGCGTTCAGTAATTTTAAACATCCATCATCATCCGCGGTTTAATCATTTTTTTTCATGTAAAACTCTTCCAATTTTCCTCTACTCGGAAGAATCACCAATTTAAAGGAGCGTCGCAAATGGAATAGACTAGAGACGCTCTTTGTCTAAATTCGGCCCTGCCAACATACTTCACTATAGAATAGTTGTATTATGTCTAATTCCATTTTAAAAACACTTTTAATCTTAATTTTAAAGATATAAAGTCTCAGAAGATTTTATTTAAATTTTACAATTGGAAATTCTACTAAGATTACCAGGATATTGTGGCATTACCTCACTAATTTAATAGTTTATTTTTAACGTACGTTACGTGGAGTTGTATAAAAGCAATAGAACATAAAAAAAACAAACATTTCGCTCATTTTCGTTATATTTTACCCACATGATATCACAAAATCAAAACGTGCCTCATTTTCTTGTTCCCATAGAAAAACGTGGAATATACAATAAATTTCTATCATAAAACTATAACGAATTCCAAATATCATAGGTGACCCGAGTAATTTCTTCAACTAAAGCCTATCACATAAAAGTGTAGGTATAATTAACACAAGATGAAATTTCTCTTCACCAATATATTGAACGCCATTACAGACTGGTAACGTAATAATGATGCAATATTCATATATATATATATATATATATATATATATATATATATATATATATATATATATATATATATATATATATATATATATATGGTGTATCAAAAATACTTTTACAAAATTTGAACACCGGTTCCTCACAGGAAACGTGGACAAAATCCGTTTAACATATTTTCGTGAATCCTTCTTCTTTGAGTTATTATGTTTAAAGTTTACGGTAGACACTTTTAACTTACATTCCAAGATACTATCCGAAAATACTTATTACCGCAGTTTTTGGTACCACGGATGAATCGGCTGTCTTCCGTATGGAAACGCAATATGATACAACAGTGCAGCTTCTGGTCCATTACCATTCAAGCTGCCGTATGTAAAAATCATATCTCCCAGCTTACGATATAAATATCGTGCCATTGTTAAACGGCACACTTCTCCGTTACCTTACTATTACACGAGGTAAACGTTTTAGATAGACTAGCCACAAATTTACAGGAATGACAAACGTAGCATAATGTACGTAGCACACAGCGCCATCTACCATAAATCTACTTTAAGATGAATAACTTAAAAACCAATGATTTTCGGACATATATTTACTTCAACTTTCATCTATGTGTAGTGTGCGGAATCTGTCCCCGCTCCAAAAAATATTGTAAAATTATTGTTGATACACCCTGTAGATGTGCGTGTGAATTTTTGTCAGTGTTTGTAAAAATGTCATCATGCAATAGAAAGTAATGAGTAAAATTATATTTAATGTATATCTGACTAAAATTACTATTTTCACTCTACCGTGTCCCTTCAAGATTTGTGCAAATATGGATCTCCACATATCCATATATTTTTAGCAAATAGTAAGGTTTGTCTTTTTCAACAACTCTACCGTTCTCTTTTCTGACTTATTTCCATCTTTCCTATATCCTACTGCCTTCGATATATCCAATGAC
>OZ038475.1:107855663-107890663 GCA_964036315.1 Acanthosepion esculentum
GGGTTGGATTCATCTATGTCCCAGACGATGACATATAGCAGAGAGGGAAAACGGCGTGTCTTGTGTTCTCTCAAACTGAGGACTGTAAGCCAGAGTTTCTTGCTATATCTGGGAAAGATATATAGCCAACGGGAAACTGCAACTGTAAGCTGTAGCATAGGGTGGAGGAGGTAGATTTAGCCTCATCCCGGCCACTTCGCTCAGGCTAAAAAAGCAACCGCTTAGTTTGGCTGCTGTAAACAAACTGAATGACTGGGCATTGTTATCACTGTATATAGTGACGTTATTAAGCGGCAGTTAAATCACACACATGGCTTATCTCGACTAAAGCGAGATAATCATCTTTTGTATTTTTACAACAAAAAAAAAAAACTAACTTAAGACAGATAGCGACTTAGTCACTAGAGGACACTTTTTTTAGGATTACGTAGTAGTTTCCCTTTTTGCGTCCATGTGTCTTTTAAAAAAGAGACGTAAAAACAATTCTCGCCTCGGATATGATCGGGTTTACGGCCATATCACATCGAAACATCAGTTCTCGCAAGATCGTAACATTGAGTGGGGTCAATATCTAGGTGAGTGAGTGCTTGGGAACACCAGGTCCTGTAAGCTTGGATGTGCGGCAGGTATCATGGATATCGACTCTGAATTGAAAATGGGGAGATCGAGTTCAATATACAGTCGTGCTCGTTATGTTCACTTACGCGTAAATGACCTTGGGAAAACGAAGAAAGCATTTCTTCTCCACCCAGCTATCGGTAAAACGGTGGAAATTGTATCATTAAAAATCAATATGATTGCACAAATATTATTACAATTCAAAAATTTTTTGTAGCTTTGCAAAAGTTTGATAAGAAACAAAAATACAAATGAATCAAATTAAATCACGACCATTATCTGGTATTCTCCACACTTTAAACGACAAGTGTACTTTTGGAAAAACCTGAAGTCATATATAATCAAATCTGTATTTAGCCAGGGATGTGGTGCTGAACATGTATAATGTGATTTTTTTTACAAAAAGCATCTACTAGTGAGACATATGTTTGAATGCAAAACTCAGACAGACAGCTATAGCGCAATCATGATTTCCGCGCAAACACTTATTGCATTATTCTAAATATGGTGATAGAGATGCATTGTATCCAACAAATACTATTATTTTAAACTGTCTCATTCTGAAACTGCAGCGATTTCGAATCCTATCGATAAAGAGCTAAAAATATATATTCCCGTAATAGACAGTTTTGCCCAATCACGTTAGGATATGAGCCACCTTTCGGTTTCCAAAAAGGAAGACTAAATGAGTCATCCGTGTGTAAATAGCCGAGGAAATAGTCCGTGTTCCTGTTATATGAATGAATGAAAGCGATATATTAGCATCACGTCTAGTTTGAAGGGTTTATCAATGCTATGAAAACGTTAGATTTATTTTTAAAAATCTATTTAAGTTAAAAGAAATATCAATGCAAAAAATATATGTCCTAATATTATATATATACATATAATATATATCTATAATTATCTATCTATCTATCTATCTATCTATCTATCTATCTATCTATTTATCTATGTATATATATATATATATATATATATATATATATATATATATATATATATATATATATATATATATATATATGTTAAGGGGTCTCCCCTTCTTACACAAATGGACCCACACGAGGTATACATATACTACCACCAGTGAATACCCAGACAGTCTGTAATAGAGAAGGGTAGAACAAGAGTTACAGTTAGCGAGCACGTAGTAGACTCAGTAAGGAGTCATAACACGGTACTTCAATACCAAGACTGTATATATATTATTGCTACTAACCCGCATTTCTGGATCTACTAACCGGTATTACCAGTTTGTATTATTACGTTAATACATTTATTTTCCTTATCCATTCCTGGCGTTTGTTATTCATTGATATCGGATTCATCCTGGAATCCACAACAAATTGGTGCCGAGGAATTCGAACTCACACGGGAAGGAAATCGAAACAAAAGACTCCCTCGTTTTCCAAAAATTGGCGACGAGGAATTCGAACTCACACGGGAAGGTAATCGAAACAAAATTCTCCCTCATTATCCATAACAAATTGATGACGAGGAATATGAACCGACACGGGATGGAAATCGAAAAAATGTCTCCCTCGTTGTCCACAACAAATTGGCGATGAGGAAATAGAACTCACACGGGAAGGAAAACGAAACAAAATTCTCCTTCGTTGTCCATAACAAATTGACGACGAGGTATTCGATCTCACACAGAAAAAAAAACAAAAATCAAAAATATCTCCTTTGCCGTTTTTTGAGAGTGTCCACAACAACTTGGCCACAAAAGATTTACGAGGAGTAAAATACAGAAAAGCGAGTTTTTCGTAAAACTTTTATCATGGAGGATTTTAAAAATATTTTAGTAGAACTTGTAAAATACCAAAATGAACAAAAATTACAACTCCCGGAAAGAATGGAAGAAAAATAGCAAAAACAATTACTACAAACCCAGGAACTAATATTAAAGGTAGCGGGTAACAAACAACAAAATATGGAAAAAGAGGCGACTTTTTCCCAAGACGCAGTGTGGAATACGATAGAAACATTCAATTACACCCTCGAAGAGGATAAAAATTAACAAATGAAGACTTCTATAACATCGATTGTCAAAACTGCCGCAATCGTGAATAAACATTGCGACGACTTCAAGTTGGCAGAATTAACACCTGACAATTTCAAGTGTCTCATCTTTGTTCAAGGGTTAGTCTTAGCAAATGATAGTGAAACGCGCAAAATAATGCTTTCAAAACTAAGAAATGAACCAGGGCTAACACTACAACAATTATCGGAAGATTGCAAAAAATGTCTGAGTATAAATAAAGACTCGAAGTACATTGAGGAGTCAGGCCTATCACATATACTTAAGTTAAACTCCCCGGAAGGAAAAAAATACTATAATAAGGGAAAAAGTACAACATATAGGGCAAATTATGACGAAAATCGAAAGAAATATAAGCACACCCCACCTGCATGTTATCGATGTAAAGGACTACACTGGAATAAGGATTGCCGTTTTAAATATAAAAGCTGTCTTGTGTGTGGAAAATGGGGCAAAATCATCCCAATGTAGGAACAGAAAAGCCACGAGTAGCATAAGAGCTACTAGGATTCATGACGAAGACAATACCAGCATAAGGAAATATGTGAAACTTGAAATCTTAAATAAAACGATAAAATTGCAACGAGACTCGGGTTCCGATCTAACGATAATTAACCTACAGACATGGAAAAAGCTTAACAGACCAACCATGTTACATATACAAAAATTGCTATGTCGGTGACAGGAAAGCGTATAAAATTCGAAGGAGAAATAATCGTAAATGTTAAATTTCAGGGAAAAACAAGAAAACTCAAGATATACGTAATGGAAGATACAGAAAATCTAGTGGGTACAGACTGTATGCAAAAGTTCGACGTATGGAATTCACCTATCAGCTCGTTTTGTAAGGGTGCAACTAGAATTGAATTGAAAGAAAATGTCCAACCAATATGTAAAAAGAAGCGAAACGCGCCATTTGCTACCACATATGAAAACAGAGAAGATTTATACAAGGCAGTAAAGGAAAAACCTCTGACATATATGTTTGCATGTGTGCGTGTGTGGCGTCATCAGTGTGCGAGGGCATAGTTGTGTGTACATGCAAAAACATATCGACTAAAACAAACCCGAAAATAAGAACCCAGTTTATTAGAGGCGCTATAAATTATGCATAACTCTATGAATATCAAATTAGAGTCAACCTTCTTACAAATTTATGTTTGTAAGTGAGTTTAGTTCGTAGTAATCTATTCTTATTCTCCTATGCTCTAAAACGAAAACAACAAAAACTGCTGCATTTCCAAAATCTGACCAAATAAATAATTATGATATTTTTGAAGGGTTTCTTGGTCAGGTCGATAAATTTTCCTCAGCATTTCTAACATATGTGTTCGACACCTAGATTTGCAATGTTGATTATCCTTCACCAGCTTTCACCTCTTCATTATATACCTGGTCTTGTTTTTATTTTTTACAACAGTTTCATTTCATGCAAGATTTGAAAGTCCAGCGGATTTTGTGATGTAGTTTCCCGATTATATTGTTTATTATGATTCGTTCGTTTTGGTAGAAACAAATGTTATTTATACAAACAGACACAACAAAAGTGTTTAAAAGAAAATCAACAAAAATAACGGTATATATTTTATACTAGAATTATGCGTAACAATTTGAAGGATTTCCTATTCGAATTTTCTGATGAAACATAATTATTAAGTTGCACGACAATAAAATACGCGTAGAAATTCCATAGCTACAACATTAATTAATTTATCGTAACCACTTTTAACAAGATGATGCAATTAAAATTATGAATATGAATGCTTATCGCTATTATAAGGAGAAAAAGGGTACAAATGAAAGGTTTTCAATTGACGAATTATTACATTTCACTGAAACAGATGTGAACCCTTCTATCTCATCTTTATTCTCTTTTCTTTTTTCTTTGTTTGTTTGTTTCTTTCTATTTTTCTTTGTCTGTTTGTTTGTTTCTTTCTTTCTTTCTTAATTAATTACTTCCATTCGTTCCTGTTTTCCTCTTTCCTTTCTTTAATTCATTCTTTCATTTTTCCCACTGAAACCAAGTAGTCTCTCATATATGTATTTTCCTCCTTTCTACCTGGCCAAAACGAAAGTGTTCATTATTTTAATATTCATGAGATATTTGCAAGGCGTAACGGTCGAGGTAAGGTTTATATATGTATGGATATATATGCATATACATGCATACATACATACCTATATATATATATATTGTGTGTGTCTTTGTGAATGAATTTGCTGAAGAACTTGTTACACGAAAAATCTAATATATATATATATATATATATATATATATATATATATATATATATATATATATATATATATATATACACGGCATATATATATATATATATATATATATATATATATATATATATATATATATATATATATATATAACACGGCATATATATATATATACACGGCATATATATATATATATATATATATATATATATATCTATATATATATATATATATATATATATATATATATATATATATATACACGGCATATATATATATATATATATATAAATATATATATATATATATATATATATATATATGTACGGCATATATATATATATATGTACGGCATATATATATATATATATATATATGTTGTATAGTATCGGCTATCCTTGCGGAAGAAAGAGATGGATGAACTGTGTCCAAACTATTCTCTGCAGCATATGTTCTACCACAATAGCAGAACAAATTTAAATTCAAACACTCTGGAATCAATACTACAGGAAACAACTGAATTTGCGAGAAACTGTTTCGATTATACGCAATTAACAAACACAGAGAACCGCGGGGAACCATGATATACTATATTCCGAAAAACATTTCATTAAAAACAGATTAATAAGAAAAATGATTTCACATATTCATTTCAAAACAATTGTGTCATAATATAATCTATATGGATGTCTGAAATGTAAGATGCAACAATGACAGTATGTAGCGATATCAGCTGTCTGATGATATCTTACTAAGGACTAGCCTTCAACGCATCTGAGTAATTGTTTTGAAAATTATGTCTTGACAAATGTCAGTTTAATTGGGTGAATCTCTTAAGATCAGGTCAAACGATCCTGAAAAAGGAGGTCACTAACTGAATCAAGACTCTAATTTCTTGATGAATGACATTTTAGATAAACCTGACAAGACAAAGAATGATGTTCCCTAAAAGAGAGTGCTACCTAGCAGCCGAAAACAAAACTGTTCCCGAGAAGAACAACAAACCACCTTCGTTAGATTGTTCACACCCCCCTCACCTCGACTCACCTCTGCCTCGCCCGTCTACAGTATACGGTTAAAATCAGAATAAAATTATCCAATTCTTAGCATCTGTAATTCTCTGAACAAAGAATTAGTTCTTAAACAACAAGCGTTTGAGTAGAAGAAGCTGCAATCGGCGAACGAAATTTATTACAATAGATAGTGTCATAAAGATAATGATGTTGATGCAGTGTTGCAAATTATCAATTGACCGGATGCTTTTCGATGTGGATGTTTAAATTTTCGATCATCAATGAGACAGCTACATTAATATGAATAAAGGAAACTTTAAAATGTAGCATGTCATACTACTTATATATAAGGTATGTTTTTTTTATATAGAAACATGCAGGTTGGATTATTCAATATCTATCACTTTTAGAACATCCATCTTATGTAAAACCGCAGTAATAAAATATAATTGTAAAAGTAATAGTAAAAGGTAATAATAATTCTATGTCAGTAATATGTATGTCGTATGAATCAGAATAATGCAGGTAGATAAAATTAGACGTAGACATCCGTAGATACATTGCAATATTGAAAGATGCATGCTCGGAATTAGACGGATTGTATCGAGAGGAAACTGAACGTTAAAATCGCCAATACACACAGATGAAGATAAGACATGAAGTGACAGATTTCTTAAGAAGGCCTATGAGATTATCATCAACGAATTTTGTGTGCAAGGTGGAAATTTTAATTGAAATTACATTTGCAATCAGAAAGATAGATTTGAAATTTCCTAGACACGTAATGTGGAAGAAGGAAATGGCAAATTTAATGCTGCCACTAAGTATGGAATGCAAGACGGGCAGATGAAAAAACGAGTAACATAAAGGGCAAGATTGTGTAAATCGGTGGCAGCGCGAAAACCGGGGGATATGGTTAGTAGGCAAGGATTGTTTAGAGCTGCATAAGACTGGAAGCTGCGGAAACAATGTTTGTTCACGTTCAAACCGCACTCGGCACATACATTAAATGAATACCATCTCCTTTACTTCTAATTCAAATATATTCACTTCATTTATTTAATGCATTAAAAATATAGATTTCTTCCCTGAGATTCGTTTAACGTTATCGCTCTCGACGATGTAGCGACACGAACACAATATTTAAATCGTACAAACTATAAATTAATAAATCTTACATAAAGAAAAATATGTCAACTTCTAATATGTTTGACTAAAAATCTTAAAATATTTTTGTAAGCAAAAAGTTTTCTACTTAGAAGAATATTTCACTAACAATAATGTTTTGGTCATTTTATATTTCCATATTCCTAATGATTTTCGGAAATATAAGATATAATTTTCCTAATAAAAAACAGACAATAAATATATTAAGTTTCTTCTTATAAATAATCGTCTTTAAATTATCTCCATAATTTATCCTCTTTTGAGATACCCTTATTGATATTAGGTTGTTCGAAATATAATGCCAAATTTTAGTATAGATGCTTTAGGTTCCATCTAATATAGGTACCTCTACGATATCGCTAAAAAAATGGCATAAGCATGATTAAAAAGACGCCAAACTTGACGAAAACAAAATTTTATCTTTTAAATGCTTATATTATGTGGAAGAGGAAAGAACAAAGTTTTTTTTCATTATTTTTAAAAACTTTTTCCTTCTTTTTAGAATATTCTAAATTTTGATTAAAAAACTTTGTTTATCTTTGTGTCACGGTCACCAGTGAAATAACATATACAATTTTTATCACTTTTTTTTTGTATGACACACATTATTTTTGGAAATCTTGCAAAAATGAAAATAATTGTCTGATCTTAATGAAACTTTCAGAAAGTATTCACAGATGATCGAAATTATTATAAATATGTTTTTTTTTATTATAGTCATGGCAGAAATATTTTTTTTATATTTATTATCCCCCCACCATAACTAATTTTATGAAAACTCTAGAAATTCGCTCGCATCGGATTTAGTTATTACAATAGTTAAAAGCACAAGGCTTTGAAGAATGCAAATCACGTTTTTTTTTTTTTTGTAATTACTCCACACGTACCTGAAAAATAGCTTTGAACTGTAATATACAAAACTCAATAAAACAAATATATTATTTAATTTCAAATGCTTTTATTTGCTTTTAGTTGTTTGTATTAATATGGACAATATTTTCTGAAAGCAAAAAATTTTTCCGATGAATAATGAATTTTTTATTCAGTTATTTCTTAATTATTTAACTATAATACATTTTTTACATTAAGTTGGTAAAATATTTTAAAATTACTTACAAGCCGCGTCGGATTTTCTAAATGCCCTTATGATATAGATCTTGTTTTAGTGCTTTATAAATTGTATCGTTTTGACTACTCCGAACTCCACACGTACTTAAAAAATGTAATTTTGTCTTAAAAAAAAAAGTTAAAACGGTTGTTATTAAAATGTATGAGAGGTAACAAAAGTATAAAAGTCACGTGACTTGAGTTTAAATGGCGTTAAAAATTCTTAGCGAGACAAATGTTGTGCATTTTGAATTAGCGGTTTTTACTCATTACAAAAATTTGAACATCATCCTAAGCCATTTTCACCATCAACATTAATACATTTTTAAAAATACCATTTATTTCATTTATCATTTTACATATTTCATTGCAATTTCAATTTTTTGAAGTTGTTTTACAGCTTTCACTTTTTTTCTTTCAGTGAGCCGTCTGTTAATTTTTCAATTACGATTCATTTTCATACTGATTTTGATTTTCATTTGATTTATTTTTAATTTTTTTATATAGCTACTTTTTCAATATATTTCTTGAATTTGTGAAATTCTTTTTATAGATTTTTTAATTCATGTATATTTTTTTTTGTTATGAAATAAGAAAGATAACATATCCAACCGAGCACTGAAATTTGGCGCACTCAGATAATTTTTTTTTTTCGTTTTTTATATTTTTTGATTTAGTTTTAATAGTCTTCATTGAGATTTTAATTCATTTCATTTACATATTTTTCATATAAATAAGAAAAAGAAAAGAAAATTACCTAGCAATAGCTGATATTATTTAATTTTTGTCATCATCATTTATTTATCAAAATACTATATAAATTTACAATTTTTTTTTTTTTTGCTCCTTATTAGTTTTTTTCATTTCTAGACATAAAGAACAACATATAACTATCTCGGTGATCATTGTGAATTCAAACAAACTATCCAGTATTGCCTCCGAGTCCTTGGTCCATTCTGTCTGCAGCTCATAAAAATTCATTGTCATCACCCTGCTCAAAATGTGTTAAAAAACAAAAATACATCAAGCCATTTCTCAAACTTAAATGATAAAAAGAAAAAAAGAAAAAATTGGGTTTTTTTACAAGGTGGTGACAACTTGTTATTGTTGGCTGGCTGGCCCTTGACCCAGCAATATCGAAGTCATTTTTTTTGGCTTAATTTCAACACTGTTTTCCTCAATGCTGATTTCAAATAAAAAACATGCAAAAAAAAAAAAAAAAAACTGGTTTCTAATGTTCAGATATAGTAATTTTAACTATTTTTTTTTCATATTTTATGGCCAGAAAAAAATGTTTATAATCATTTTCATTTCACCAACCAATTTCACTCAGAAATGAAAGAGCATATCAATATTTATTTCAGGGCAAATAGACTGCAGAGTGTAACAAAATAACTATTGATATGTTTGTGATGATTTTTACTTAGGATAGAAATGTTTTATCAAGCAGATATGTATTGACTTTAGGAGGCTACAGCTACGTGACGTCATTTACGTCCTTCCGTATGATCATTCGGATCTCACGTTAGCTGACGATATGTGATGACAACACATCACTCATTGCCTGTCAATAGCGAAAGATGTTAAGATCGCTTCCTTTTATTTTAAACCACATTTTTTTTCGAAGAAAGTAAGTAAAAGTTTCCTTAGAAATATATTAAATCATCTTTAAATTAGATAATTTTCGTTAAAAAAATTTTGAACAACCTATAATTTATTTTTAAAAGAAATTTAAACTCGGATTTTGACTTAGTTTAAAAAATTTTTAAAATATGGCTGATATCGATTTTTTTTCGATAATTTTGCTGAAAAAAAAAACAAGATTTTTAACTAAAATTTCGGACATACTAAGAATGAGGAAAAAAAATTTAAAAATACTCAAAAAATACTTCGGTATTTCTTCTTAATAATGATATATATACTTAAGCAGATAAAAAAAATTGTCGTCAAATTTAAGGCCTTTCTTGTCAAGCTATACTGATTTGTTTACATTTCGTGGAGGTACCTAATCTAATATATTATTCTAATAGTTGAACAAAAATATTCTACTTATTCCTAATGATTAACGTATCATCTTTGTTAATTTTATATCTATTTATTTCATAAATTAACTTAAAACATTATATATCTATTCAAATTGAACATGAAAAAAGGTAGAAATGTTTACTTTTTTTGCAGGAGTTCATGCTTGGTTATAATTCTATTCAAACTGCTTTCACCATTAACAGAGGAAGTGGTAAAAAAACCCGTTTTGATCAGACTGATTTTCTGAAGGTCCACAGTGGAAATACGAGACTTAGAGGTCAAGCGAATATACAACGCCCGTCAGCAAATGCCATCAACAGCTGAAAATAATAGTCGAAGAAAACTCACATCAAACTTTCAAAGAAATGACTGAGATAAAGGTGTCAGCATTTCAACAATATCCGACGATCTCAAGAAAAAAGGCAAAGGTGAGAAACAAACTTCGATAAATAGGATCCACGTGAATTCCTTTTAAGACGAAGTACGAAGTTTTGAAATGGGTTCGATGTTGAATCTGATATATCCGAATGAATCTTTTTTTGATCGTATAGTGTTTATGAATGGCTACGTTATGACAAACCTAAATGATCGGCTCATTGACTTAACCACAACGAAATGTTCATACATTTTACAAAACCGAAATTGCACCAATATTATAGTAGCTGTATAGTTGTTCGCCATTGTTGTTATCCATTTCAGCTTTCTGGCATTTAACCAGAGCATCACCGCCTAAGATTACTATATGCAGCTGAGTGAAATTCACATTAAGTTAAACAAAATACGACCGGCACTTTGTGAACAAACGAGGTCGAATTCTGTTTCATGACAATGCTCGACCACATGTTTACATGATTATACCGCAGTAGCTGACAAACTTTGGCAAATGCAGCATGTTTCCCTGCTTTTTCGGTTAATGTATACCCATTTTTCAAACATCTTAATATATTTCGTTTGCAAGCTGCAGAAATTCCATTCATTGATAACTAGCGTTCATATCTCTAAAGTTTTATCGTGTGAACATAATCTTTTTATTTGATGCGTGAAATGTATCGATGTTTAGGGTTCCTATTTTGAATGATTTAAACACTGTATACAGACATTATTTCGGGAATAAGTGATGGCTCCAAAATCAGAAAATTATTTTCCGAAATACCTAATATATTCGTTTATTTTTTTCTTCATGAAAATCCAAACTGACGTGAATATTCCTAGTCAGAATTAGTATAAAAGAATCGAACATACAGTTTATTTGTACAGCTTTAGCAAGTATTCAGATTCACTGTGTAAGTGACAGTAATCACCTGCGGAGGATGTGTCGGTAACGGGTATCAGTGAATAAGGTAGAAAGGACGAGATGAATTATGGACAAGTTAATTAAGTTCCTTTCACATGAACCCCGTTTGGATTGATATGGATCCGTTTTAGAATGCACTTCCGAGTGGCATGGAACTGTTTTAGATAAGACTGCTCTTCGGAATGTGATGCATCTGTTTTAGATAAGACTGGCACTCAGAATGGTATGGATCCATTTTAGATTAGATTTCACTTCGGAACAGTATGTATCCGTTTTTATAATAGACTGCCCTCTGGGAATGGTATGGATCCATTTTAGATTAGACTGCACTTCGGAATGGTATGTATCCGTTATTAGATTAGACTGTTGGGATTGCTATGGATTAGTGTGAAATCAGAAAGGTTTTTGGTTTGTGATAATAAACGTGAAAAGCATGTTCTTCATATTAATCACAACAATTTAAGCGTAGACATACAAATTGAATAAATCTCAAAGGCAATATTGAGCAAAGAAACAAAGGTAGTCGTGAATTCAATTAGAAACAAACATTGAATATTTATGTACAAATAAATTATAATACAATTTTGGAAAAAGTTATGTTTCAGTTGAATACTTGAATGTTTGAAGAAAAGTTGAATTAAGTATTTTATGAACTCAAAGTTCAGGAATGTTCCTTTGTTTAGGAAAAGTGTTCACATAAAAATTTAAGGAAAATTTATCGAGAGATAAATTTTAAAGTAATGTAGTTGCGAGATTTTTGCTGAAATTTGTATGTTCTTTTTTTGGCAGAGTTATTCACCTTGGACTGTATTTTTTATATTAATGCTAGAATAGTAGTTTCTGTTTAATAGTGTAGATAACACTCTTTTAGAAATGTATAATGAATTTAGAGAGAGAGAGAAAGAGGTTGAAGGTTGAGTCAGGTGTTGACGGATCTCTGTAGAAATCTCTCTGAAGGTGAGTTGCTGACTTTACTTATTAGTAGTGAATGTTCTTTTCACTTTGGTATGCAAAGTTGTTTTGATGTTCGAAAGTTCATTTACGTCTGACTGCGTTAGGTAAACACGGGAGTTCCTTGAAGGTAACATTTTGGTAATTGTGTTGAGCGGTCGAAATTGGTTTGCTATCTGCTTTGCTCGGCTCTGCTCCGGAATGCTCAAGGTGACACGTGTTACTCCGGTTTATATACGGTCAAAAAGGCTCCAGGAAGACTGGCGCGAAAAATAATCGTGCCCGTGGGAGCGATCTGATTGGTCGAAACTGACCAATCAGCAAGCCGGATTTACGGTGATCGACCAATGGATGTAAGAAGAGTGCATTTCCAGCGGAAGGTAAACTGACTGTCGTGGACGAGTCTATAAGACTACCCCTCGGAATGTTATGGATTCGTTTAGGATTAGACTGGCATTCAGATAGGTATTGATACGATTTAGAATAGACGGTATTACGGAATTGTATGGATTGGTTTTAGTTTAGACTGGGCTTCAGAATGGTATCGAAGAGTTTTACATTAGACTGCCTTTCTGAGTGGTACGGATCCGATGTAGATCAGACTGCCATTCGGAAGAGTGTGGATACATTTTAGATTAGATCGACTTCTCTTCGTAATGGTATGGATACGTTTTTAAACCTTCATCGAGATTTTAAAACTAAAGATTTATCCGTTAAGTTTTGGCATATGTACACTTAACACATCAGATCGGTATATGTCAAATGCTCGCACAATTTCAGAAATTGAATATCGCATCTCTCTGATTCTGATCTTGCCCCGTTCGAACTCCGATATTTCAGCCTATCCGCTGTTGAAACTTACTTGATTACCTGATAAGGATAGTTTTGGTAAATAGGTATGTTCTACAAAAGTTTCTAACCAGCCTCATGGTAATGGCAATATCTACCAATATTTATTTACCAGTTTTAGCTTTTCTAACACATGTAAATTTATGATCTCTGACATTGATTTTCTTGGGATAGAGGGGATTCCAATATAAACACACCTCCCACCGTACACCTTCTCTGCATCTATTCTCCAACATAGCCAGAAAAAATGTACACCCTTCTCACTTAAATTCGCCACACATTCCTATTTGTCATAAGTCATCGTATTTGTACACGACGTACATGATACATATGCTTTCGTCCGATTTAATAAATTATGAATTATGCATCATTTAACAATAATTATGTAGGCATGACAATTGGATGCTAAATTGATAAAATTATATTTGCCTGTCGAGGTAGTTCGGACATTCATCAGTTTATTAGACCAATCAATGACGGAATGTTGTTAAGGTGGCATACGGTGTCATAACATAGCTTGTTAATCTAGGTGGTTGCTGGGCGAGCAGCACGTCTTGCACCATGGTTAGGTGTCAAGAGCAGTAGAGTATTCGCAAATTTTTGTTTTGCTCGTCAGCAGTATCCTGCAAAGAGCATTCTGCGTTCTCGTAAGAACGTAAAAATATCAGAGAATTTAGTTGGATGTTGTCTCAAAGAGATGTTAAGTATAGCTCTCAGCCTCCGAATATAGGTTGCATCAAGCTTAGACTTTTGTGTTTTAGTTAATGTCCATGCAGTGGTACCATATATTAACACCGCTTCTACAGTGGCTTTACAGCATTACAGTTTGAGACTGGTAGATCAGATTTCCAGATTACAGCCAATTTATTCAAGGCGTCCTCGGCTTGATCTATGCTAATTTTCACATCTTTTTCAGTAGAAATATTCTTCCTAGATGATGTTTACCATCATTTTTATTACATAAAACCTACATAATATGACTGCCATTTTTCGTTCTAT
This sequence comes from Acanthosepion esculentum, assembly GCA_964036315.1. NCBI lineage: Eukaryota > Metazoa > Mollusca > Cephalopoda > Sepiida > Sepiidae > Acanthosepion > Acanthosepion esculentum. Next base: position 107,869,966 of record OZ038475.1, read on the forward strand.
ACATGATCATCTATGCATGATTTCCTTGTTTCAAGTTTATGTTCTTTGCTATAATGTTCAAGGTTATCCAATTTGTATTGTCACACAGGATAAAAAACATCTTAAAGGGATAAAGAGATGCTTTATTTAGTTGGTAACTTAGCAATTATGTTTTCAATCCTGAGACCGGGTTGTGTACATTTGACTAGATACGCTGTCATAAATAAAATCGAGACGATATATAAATAAACACGTGATCAGTTTTAAATTCACTGAAAATTGCCAAATTTGAAAATAACTTGATAAAGGCCAGAGGGCACAGCTGCCACATCGTGATGAAGTTAATAGTCACCATGTAAATGGCGAGGCCGTTATTTATACTCTTAATAAATAATTTTATAGAATCGACCAAAATCCTTTCTTGACATATCAACTATGAAAATTTGTAATAAGAATATCTACTACTCACTAAAGTAGGTAGTGAATATAATTCATAAATGACCTCCACGTTCAGGTTGTTTCAGTTTTATTTTTCATCAACACATATACACAAACGCAAAACGCCACATTCGTTCGAGCAGGCACCCATATATTTATTCCTCAAATGAAAATAATATATGTAAAAATAACCGTTATATAACCAGCAATAACAATATTTAATCGATTAGTATACATTAATTTACATCACTCGGACCATTCATAGTTTACCTTGATTTTCACTTTGCCAGAATTATATACATGAGCGTTCTTAAATGCAAACTCTGAAAAAAAAAGGAAAACATTCTTACTTATGTGCATAAATATTTGTTAAAAAATAAATTCCTTCAGATGGTAAAACGCATGAGCTAAGAAAACTTTTCCTTTTGACTTTATACATAGTGGTTTTCGGCTGATAACGCGATTATGACAATCACTGGCATGTCAGGTGCATCAATTAACTTCTCCCCACAACTGCATTCATTTGTTGTGTGAACGACAGTTGTTCTTATAGCCAGCCGTCGATCTGCATTACTTGTTAAATCTGTGGCATATAGAATCATATCCGGGAGGTGGAAGTTGACTTTGAACATCATCACTTCCGATGTGTCTTATTATATGCCTTATCGGGCCCGACCTGGACTTGCACATTCTAGTGCAGGCCGGGCATTCAAAGCATGCCATTACGAAATCGTCATATGCAATAGACCGTTGATGTTGATGTGATTTCTGGTGAGTGAGCAGATCTGCTCTGGAGAGACATGTCCAGTTGGATTGGGAACATGGCTTGCTTATATCAATCCCGGGATAATTTTCACACCCCTTTCCTCACTTCTGCATATTTTTTTGTGATGCCTCATGGAAGATCCTGAAGGTATCAGCAATACCAGCTCTGCGAGAAACCCGATTTCAGGCTCGAGTCTCCCAGTTTTCCACACCAATATTGCACTTGTATGGTGACTCTTTAATTTTGGCTTGTTCTGCGGTTGTTTTCCCCATTTCCAATTCTCCATACATTGTTTTGGCATTCTGTCGTCAGCCATACGAAAACATGGCCTGTCGACCGCAATCTGTATTTGTGTATAATTACATACAGAAGAAGTGAATTGGCCCTTTGTAGAACAACTGTACCAGATGCGTGAGGTATGCAATGGATTTCAAGCACCGAACAAATGCATCGTTGATGAAAACGTATCTTCAGATAGCTGCGAAAGATTACTCCTCATGTCTCACATGAATATAGCAGTGATTACATAGCGCAGACATTATATATTTTAATGTTTGTCTGCTATTTATGCCGTTCTGGCTCCAGACACGTGACATGGGTGCTGCAAATCCATAGGAAGCCTTCTAAATCCGTGACGCTATCTCATTACCAAGGGAGCAATGGCGGTTGAGGTTGCTACCAAATGTATACGAATTTGTCTACTACATCATGTCGAATACCATCAACATAGATTGATGGCTCTATATAGTGAAATCCACGGGAAGCTTGATACATCACCACTGTCTTGTCAAGGTTGATGGACAATCCAAAAGCCTTACATGACTCTGATAGTCGATCCATGAACTCCCGTGCGTGCTGAATTGTATCTGGGACCAGTTCACAGTCATTGGCATAGAGAACGTTGTGTACTAAACTAAAAAAGACTTTTGTCTTTGCTTAAACGTACGCATGTTGAAAAGCTTGCCAGTTGACCTGTAGCTTATCATAATACCATCGTGACAGTACCCGAACGCATCATACAGTAAAATTGCAAAGTAAACTGAAAACAGTGTAGTAGTCAGAAGATTTCCCTGCTTGACTCCATTTTCAACATTGATTGACCCTGGCAACACTGACACAGGATTTCATACCGCCATGGAAGGGCCTCAGAATCTTGAGAAAGTTGGAGGGACAGCCCAATTTCGAGTGGACTTTCCACAGATCATTACGATTAAGCCTTTCTACAAATATTTGATAAATGTCCAGTTGTTATACACAGCTATCTTCCTGGATTTTGCCTGCTGTGAAAATAATATACACGGCCCCTCTGCGTTGGCTGAAACTACACTGTGACTCAGGTAGTTTAATCTTAATAGGAGAACAGAGGCGAAGGTCTTTCTTACCTGCCGAAGAAAGGAGAGAAATACCTCTATAATTATCACATAATTCCCGGGCACCTTTACCTTTATATAAAGGTATCATTGCTGCATCCCTGCAAACTTTAGCAACTTCTCCATTTATCCAAATCTTTACAATAAGATGATGCATAGGCTGACTTAAATGTGTTCTACCGCAAGGGAATATCTCAGCAGAAATTCCGTCAACTCCAACAGCCCTGCCCATATTGAATCCCTCTATGCCACGCAGAACGTCGCTCAGCGATGTTTGGCTGTCAAGTTCTACCACGATGCGTCTTTGGGGTATTTCCTGGAGAACCTAAGGGTCCACATTTGAATGCCTATTCAGTAGCGCATAAAAGTGTTTGTTCCATCTTTTGGCCATGTCATCCATGTCTGTGAGGAAACATTGCAATCCTGAGAGGAGCAATCTTGGTGGATCTGGGGCCAAATAATTGTTTCATCAAGTAGTATATCTGACTTGTATTATTTGAATATGCTGAAATCTGTATTTAATCTGCTAGCTCTGACCACCATTTTCTCTGCATAGTTCGAAGAGCACATTGAGCTTCTGCCATTGCAGATTTGAACTACTTGCACAGTTGACTGTGTTGTTATTTGAACAGGCCTTTTTGCAACATCTCACTTCTTATCTGATTCTTTTTTGCAATGTTATTGATATCATCATCATTTTTCATCACACCAGTGTCGATGTTTTGCTGCCTTTTTATTCGGAACTTCGTCAACCGCTTCATCTATATTCTTCTTCAAAGAGTCCGATGAAGATGTATCATTGATTTCAGTAAGTCGTTGTTTCAATGATTCCTGTGTTTCCAGGGAATGCAGTTTTGCGACATTTAGACGTGCAGGAGACTTTACATTGTTTTGTCTTGATGCTGGTTTAAGAACAAAATTCATCTTGGCCCTCACTAGGGAATGATCAGTCCAACAATCTGCACCAGACATAGATTTAACAATATAGAACAACCATAAAGCAACCATAAAGCAAACCTATGGTTTTATCCTGCAATTATGCTGAGCAGACCTTAGTTACAGTTTCTGGGTAAGTTATCTATTCTGATCAACAATTTTAACTAGGCCAGCACATACAAGACCTCGGCCACGATGACTTGTGAATTTATGCTAGCACTGTGTTCCGTCTACCCAATTTCACATAACATCAGGATATCTCCTTCCTGACAAATCTACCATGGTAAGATTTGAACCCGGGTCTCATGTTCAGAAAGCGAACTTTTTGACCACTCGGCCACTCTCTCCACATATACATATGTGTGTGTGTGTGTACATGTGTGTGTGTGCGTGCTTGTGCGTGCGTGCGTGTGTTAAATCTTTTCCTTGGAACTCTGGCAAGGAAGCGGCTCTCTCCGAACATTAATAATATGATTTTTACGGATTGGCATTTGCAGACGGACCGAAACAGAGGATTAGTGCACAACAACTTACAAATTTCGTTTTATCAATGAAGTCAAGCAACGGCCACATTGGTAACCCCAGACATCGGCTATAGAAGTTGTTTCCCTGATGTAGAATATGATACATATTCAATGTATGTCGGGAGGTACATTTTTCTATATTAGGAATACTTGAGCTAGTTTAATTTCACTTCTCATAAAGTAATGGAAACAACTGCATTCATTCAAACACTTTAAGTATACATTTAAGTGTGTAAATCTATAGCAATAAAAAATACACTTGGAATAAATATGTGTGTATGTGTGTGAGCGAGTGTGTTCGTGTGTGTATGTGGGCGTGCCTGTGTGTGTGGAGATACTTGCCTTCCATGTTATATACCATAGAATAAAATATCTACGTTTGAGTATGCGAAGATGGTAATATACAGTTCATTCTTATCCACATCCTTCTCTTAAGGTTTGAACTGGAGTAAAACGATTTTTATGTATTTTATAAATGCTGAAATCTAATTGCAAATTGAAATCGACATTTGATCTCTTTTCTCGTATACCAAGATATATATGAGTACACAGTTCTTAAATTCAATTAAGTATTTATTGTCAAAATAGCGAATTGTATGGATGCTAATTCCTTATTTATATAATTATAAGTCGGTTTTCTAAATCATATTTATATTTTATTTTGCGAAAATCAAATTTAATTTTCATTTTTTATCCGTGTTCTAATACTGTTGATTTTAAATTTTTGTACCCGTTTCCATTGCATATTGAAATTAAAACTTAATAACCAGTGACAATTCAAAATCATATTTTAGGCATATATCTAAGTGAATAAATAAATTGAATTAATGGATGTCATATTTAAAAAGAATGTTATTTCATATCATGTACAGATAAAATATTATTTTGGAAATGAAGCCAACATTTTTTATATTTTTATTTGGCAACTGTATTTTGTAAAATGTTTCTCCAAAGAAGCATGTACCGTTTTGCAAGAAATAATAAATCATTTTGCTATCTAAAGATGTTTTTTTTTTCGTTTTTTTTTTACGTTTTCGACTTTCCTACTGAAATATGATCTATTAGAGAATAGTAAACAAGTTTTTGGATATTTATCGCTTGAACTTTAAATTGTTACAACATTACTCCAGGATCTTTTGCACTCACGAAAACTGCTAGTTTTGAAGCACAATCAAACGAACATTACCTACATTATCTTTCAAGATGGTTGTATTATTTTTCTTCAGATTGAAAACCGATTATTCTTGTTCCCAACTGCTGAGTTCATTTCTTTTCCTGAATTTATATTTAGCCTCAGTTATATTTGCCTTTATGCAAGTGATGAGAACGAGGAGCAAAGTGAACGATTGAAATCTAACCTGCTGATTTGACTGTGATTTTTTTATTAAAGAATAAAGAAACGGTTTCTATTTCAGTATAATTTTCCGAAAATATTCACCACCCTACGAGTCAATATCGTTAGATTCCAAGAAGTTGCAATCTCTTTTTCGTGCGAAATATCCTGATCTTCACTTTATATTCATGAGATTTTTAAGGCATCAAATTAGAATAAAACATATACCCTCTATCTAGGAAATATGTGCTTTTTTTGCTTGTGGTTCTTACCTGCATATGCATTTAACAGATGAATACATACCTACGTAGCATTTATATATTAGGCCGCTAGCTTCAAGTATATATATCTGATTATCTATTTACAGAAAACCTTATGTATTGAAAGTTGTGTTTAAGCGGTATTTTACTGTACCATTCAACTTTAGTGAAGCGATTTTATATCATCCGCATCTTCATGAATAATTCGCGTGGATTTTGTTGTATGGTTTTAAAAAGTTCTTTTTAGGGATATATATATATATATATATATATATATATATATATATATATATATATATATATATATATATATATATATATATATATATATATATATGTATGTAATTCCGATTATTTCGCTCTAAGTAAAATTATTCCCAAAGCCATTTTTATTTGATGATTCTAATATCAATCGTCATATAAAATGTCAAATCCAGCGTATTTTTTTATTTATTTATTCAGTAAACTTGCAAACATAAGAAACATTTTCGTAATATAATTATTCTTTGTTTATTTAGGAGAATTAAATATCTACTCCCCCAATAAATTAGTTTTGCAATTGCTGAGAATTCACGAATAAACAAGTTTCAAGAATATTTTTCAAAACGGTTCGAAAACGAACAGGATTCATTCTATTTCGTAGAGATAAGTCACATGTGTCATGTGAAAGGCGCTAAGTGACAACACTTCTTACAGGGTGAACAACGGCTGTCAAAATTCAGTTTTTTTTACAGCAGCCACCACGTAAGATTTTCTAAATCTCCTTCACCCAACAGCTTAAAAGTCCATGGTGTCGTTCGGGAATATATCTTTTCCAGTTATGGAATGAAATTCCAGTTTACTGTTTTCAATTTTGGAGAACCCAAAACTCTCTTAGTCCCATTATTATATCCAATCTTGTGTCATGGATTAATCTGGCGCGTTTGAAACTTGCGACCAAAAAATGGCTTCGCCAGAGACAGAAGTATCTCTATATTATAAGATACTATATTTTTGTTTCTCCTTACACACTGCTTTGCTGTGTAGATATATATTATATATTATTCTCCACCTGGGACATGTGTATATATGTATATATAATATTGCCATTACTTTTCCTTTCAAACATTCAGTTCCATCTGTTGTTATTATATTATGGATATAATAATGCACATAAATAGGTGAAATAGGAGAATAAATCTTTCTTCTTTAGCCCCCGACACGTTACAATGTTTTCAGTTTTGAACACTTCGACGTAGTGTAATGGTTAGCAAGTTTGTCTCGTTAGTTCGATTAAGAATGAATAGTGATTTCGATTTGCACTGAGTGCCTTATACTTTTGGCCTTGTGTTATATATGAGACAATTTTGCATTTAAATTATATACGATTAAGGCATATTTATGTATACAACTATGCATGTATGTTTATATCAAACAAAAATATGATAAGGAATTAAAAAGAGAGCTTCAGAACATTTATCCTCACCTTTTCTTCTATGTAATATGTATGTAGGAATATTTCAGAAATCGATAACTGTTTTCCATATTTCGTACTTTCTGAAACACGTTCATTCAAAAAAGTGGCAGAAATCAACTAAACACTTCATTGGTTAAATGAGGACTCGTGACCCGTTTCAATATAGAATTATTCTCCATCGAAATGTATTGAGAGATTTAGTGATGCTGAAGTGGCACTCCACTGTTAAAATATCGGCCAGGAAAAGAGTAACAGTCACTACCTATAAACCCGGATCCGGTTATTACCGCCATAATAGCAAGAGACATGTCAAGTAAAATTCTCGAAGTGTGTAAGGATGCCAAATATAATAAGAGTCTTTACTGTTATCCCTCGGCATTTTGCCTGTTTTATCAGTAGGGAACTATTAGCTATTAGATATGCCTCTTCGGTAACAATTTTGCAGCTCAATGCGTACCAGCTTTAAAATTATGTAGTATTTTTGCCAAACGGAAATATAGATTTATGACTGATTTTTTATTATGGTTTTTACCTTAGTGCCCTATATAAAATATTACCGAATTGTATTACCATTATTTAAAGTTCTATACTGCGCTTACTTATTAAAACCATTTCATTTACTTAGAGTTATGGATAAAACTTTACAAAAGTAAAGACGGTCTGTTGGCATTAACTTTTTTGTTGTGAAATCAAAGGAAATCTTAAATATATTTTTATTCATAGAATATTACTGTAATAAAAAATATATAAAAACATCTGCTCAAACACATTGAACACGATAAATATATATATCAAAATAGATCTTACGAATATTAAAATAATAAATAAAAATCTATTAATATTAATGGCACTCATCTTTAATAATATGTTTTATTTATCTATACACATATAGTCCCTAATTACCGTACTCGAATAATTTTTAACATGTGTATATGTAATTTCACCTTTGTAAGTATAAGGCTAGGTTCCAAACACATTAGATATATATAAAGAGAGACTTAACTTATTATTATAGTAACATCGGGAGTAGTAAGTTTATTCTTTAAATGTTATAACCGGTGTTTTATGTAAAAAAGAGAGTTATCTACCTTGATACATAACGCGTTTAGATCATTTCAAATTTTATAATTAAAATAATTTTAAATTTTATTTTTTTTAATTTATCGGCTTCCGTACTTAAGAATTGGATTGATATAAATTATCAATAATTAATTATAATATTATAGTAAACAATAATAAAATAAACCATTCTTAACACAGAATTATAAATCATCACGACAAGAACGAGATTTTCATAATGCGCTAACGCTCAGTCGGTATATCGCTCCTGAAGATTGCACGTTTGCATGAAACTCCGATTCGTGTCATGGGGTTGTGATGTTATGTATATTCGCTACTATATAATTAATAGTTCTGTAACATCTAATACATATACATATATATATATATTTCTACAATAAAATCATCATTTGCTTCAACCAAGCCGACCTGACAACTTTGCCATCGCCTGTAACTCTTCTGAGCGCTCTCTTTATTTGAGTTATTAGATGCTGCAATAATACTTGCCTTTATTTCATTTTTGTTGTTAGAAGGAGTTTGGTTGGTCTCTCGCACAACGGTGACCTACACACAATATTCAAGGTGGTTGAAGTTTAGGGAGTTAGGTGAAACAGATGTAAGGGCTAATTTGCTCACAGAAATTCTCCGACCGCAATGACTGTGATCTGCTTTTGTTGTATGGTGCAGAGTCCTGTTGACAGACGTAGGTCTTCCAGCGGCCACCCTCTTGACGAGAAGAGCACTACCGCCTCAAGGAATATGATGTTGGCCTCCGTGTTGTGTGGCAACCCCACACCATCAAATTCGAGAGTGTTTTTTTCTTGTTAGAACGATTAAAGGAGGCATTCCTTAGTAGACTCATCCAGCTCTTTCGCAACTTCGGTACTCTCCTCGGCCACACTTTCACGTATTGGAACTTCCGGCGCAAACACCAAGAAGTACAGTAGGCCGTTTCCAAATGTCTGGCAGAGCAAATTGCCTCAAGTTGCGCTTTTCATACAGAAAGTGCTCAGTTGATCCTGCAATACTATGCAGTAGACTAATTCAAAATCGAACAACGCGCATACACGAAATTAAAAACAAAACGTCAATAATTTACCCATCGCACCCTGTATATATATATATATATATATATATATATATATATATATATATATATATATATATATATATATATATATATATATATGTAACAATAATAATTGATAATTAGTCGAGATAATTCCAAGAAGGCTATTGATCCAAAGAGAGTTCAATGTAAGTAACAAATCAATATAATAACGAGTGCAGACGATCCTTAAAAATCCATTAGGTTATAATTTATTTCATGAATATACAAATATTCATCTCCCATTTATGTCACCAGACAGAATATTTTTAAGGCGTGCGGTCAATTTATCAAGACGAAAGGAAAAGGGAGAGATGGAGGCATTTGTAATTCTGAAAACTTAGTGCAAGAAGCTGCCATATTTCCGAAGAAAATATCACTGAGAAAAAGGTATTCATCGAGATACCCGATGGGAAATGAAAGCAGAGACTTTACAATCACCGACATTCATTCTCCAATGTTTCTTTACGGTATCAAACTCATCTATCTAAACATTATTGCAATTTTGAAAATGGATGTTTCAACCCATAAATTAAATGTAGGATCATCTGTCAATCTTAGACTCCCTACAACATCCGAGACAGACATTATCTATGAATAAAGGAAAAAACTCATAATATTTAAGTAGAGAAATAGTGATGAGTTATTGAACCAAAGGATTCAAATATTAAACGTTTGAACAGCCAATTATTAAATCAAAGATTTGAAACCCCTGTTTCAAAAAAGATCTCACATTAAAATCTTGCAAATCTATAAATCTAAACGTTTAAAATTATAACTCATCTCTTTGATATAATTTCTACCCTCTTTTATCCCTTTCTACTAAGCTTAGATGATGATACTTAAGATGATTTTTGGACGTATATAATACTAGTAATAGTATCAAATAAATTGATTTACATCCATCCTTGTACTACAAGTTATACAGTCCGACAATAGGTCCAAATTAGGTTATAACATTTATATTAATATTCCACAATTTTATATACTTTTCTACTTACATCTTAAATTCTGGAATAAAAATTATTGTTTAAAAAATACAAAAAAATAACTTATGTATTCAAGAAAAAATACCAAGAAAAAAATCTACACCTCTTAATTTATTAATTTACAGAATACATTCATTGATTACAAAACTGGTAGCAATAATTCCTGTCTAAATATAAACCATTCAGATCTACTTTCGGTTTAACGTTACCAAAAACATTTACAATTACTATTATAGACATCGTTTGAAATTATCCCTACTTCATCTTTCATCGTCTTACGCTCCCATATTCTCACTTTCCTCCCCCACGCCTCACTCTTAGGTCGTCTTGAACGTAGTTGTCGATTGAAAATAATCGTTTCGAGTTAAGCCATCATTTTAATACCTCAGCAATCCTTCAAGAAACAGATTTCAACAAACTCTATTGTTTTATTTTGTCACCCTTTCGCTTCTCCTATTTTTCTTTATCCTTATACGTACCCTCTTAAAATGTACCTAGTTTTTTTCCAACAATCAATAAAAAGGAAGTGACGTTGCACGAGCGGCCTGCTTACAAACAAAATCCTTCATCACAATTTTAGTTCTCACCAGTCAGTCGAGGTGCAACTAAATGCACCGAAATGAAGTTGCATCTTTGTCTTGAATATAATGTTTTTGTCCATATGGAAATAAAATCATATATATATATATATATATATATATATATATATATATATATATATATATATATATATATATATATATATATATATATGTATATATTGTTTTAAGGACATGGATCATAAATTTCTCCAAAAAATAAATATTCGGCAATATGAAACGAAGCAATTGATGAGAAAGAAATTCATCAACAAGTGAAACTAAGAATAAATTACCAACCAAAATAAACAATTGGTAGGGGGGATTACTAATTTTCTTCCGTGTTAGGGAATTGCTTTCCCGAATTCGGCCAACTTGTATTTCATCTCCTGTTGTGTGCACAGGGCAGGACGTTGTATGTTAATAATAATAGACTCAAAGATGTGTAAATGGAATCTCGTACTTGCCTTGTGCAAGACAGAAAATAAATCAGGAGAATCATTCGTCCTGCAAGCAACATAATTTAAAAGTTACTCACCGATCGCAGAATCATGAGTTTGCGATCGCCCGAATGTCTCAGGCTCGTGTCTACGCAGCTGGCCTGAGTCATGCCATATTTAAATCCTCTTTTATATATATATATATATATATATATATATATATATATATATATATATATATATATATATATATATATATATATATATATAACGGAAATATTCATTTGTAATTAATCAAAGTAGATCCTATTAATATAAAATTAAAACTTATTATATTTTTCATTATAGAGAATATAATTGAATTTACCATTAATGAGATGCAAACAATTTACTCCATACAGATAATCATTTCGTCCAATGGAAAGGAGTTTGTTTTCCCCTGGAAACATCAAATCAATACATTTACCAAAATGAATAAAATCCCACATTTCCTCACAGGAAATCTTAAAGGCAAGGGAAAGAAGGGAAAAAAAGAAGAAATATAGAAAAACGAAATAAAAACGGAGAGTTAAGGTAGGGTAAGGGCCCTATAGTGGATGTGTTGCAGTCGGGTACAGATAATAGCAACGGTTGAAAATGGCCACTGACGTAAATGTAACTTAACAACACCTGTGCGAGGAAGAGGAATGAACCTAAAATATTTACAGACGAGTTTAAAATATTATAGAATGCGAGGAAGAATTTAAAATTAATACTTTATAAAACAATGTTAATGTTAATCCTTTCAATACTACATCTAGAATTATTTTAATAATTTAGTTTAATTTTTTACTCTAACTTTTACTATATAGTTAAACTATATAGTAAAAGTTAGAGTAAAAAAATAAACTAAATTATTAATATATTGATTTCTTTTAAATATAACCAGTATTTGGTGGAGAAAATTATAATCGTTAAATAAGGTATTCTACTAAACAAAAGAAATGAATTGGTATCCAATGCCTACATAGGTAAAAAATTCCAACTGACATAACATTATTTCAATCCCACACTCCAAGTTTATCCACAGGAACAAATTTCAACGAACATAGTTTCGGCCGAATCTCCCAGTCTTCTCTTTCATTTATATTGTTATATGTTATTTTATCTATTGTGACCTCTTCCCGTTATGTAAAACGTTTTCTATAGATGAAATTGGTTTCAAGATGTGTAAATTCCTTCTACTTCTAAATATTTCTTTCCCTGTTACATTTCTTCTATTTGTGGAATTTTCTTCTAGATTTAATTGTTTTATAATATAAAAAGTGTATATATTGAATTTAAATTTAATCCTTTACAGAATTTTTAAATAATTAGTATATGCATAATAAGATTTAAATTATGAACTTACTATCTGTAAATTTATTAAGATTATATTGATATTATGAGAGCCATAAATTAAAACACCGTGACTCCCTGCTGACGGCACAAAGGTGGAGATAAAAACCACAACTAGACAGAGAGAAGAACACAATTACAACTGTACATTACCAGCAGTTGTCCACTTACATGTACAAGAATCTTCTCAAAGCTGCAGACGCATAGAATTATTCACGGTTTTCGTACACGTGGCATGTTTCTGACCAATGAGAACTGACCGAAAAATACCTGAAAATATCAGTGTTTTCCCTGAATATCTGACGATGGTATAATAAAAATTGAAATATGTGAGATGTCCTATGTGTTCTTTTATGATATATATGCACACACAAACACACACACACGCACATTTAAGCATGTGTGTGTGTATGTAATTATATAAGTAAGAATAGGTAAGTCTTTATGATTTAAGATGTTTCCTATTTATTTAACTTCACCGAAAGTTTAGTTAGTGCAATAATGCAGAGTTAGGAGTTAATCTTATAATCGATGATTTCATTGGTTGTACTGACACCGCCTTTTTGGCTGTGGATATTGTTGTTTACGTATGCAATTCTTATAATTTTCTACTTTTTCTTTCTTTATTCATTCTATTATTTAATCCATAATTTACCTCTCCCTCTTTCTGCCTCTTTCTGCCTCTTTCTCTCTCTCTCTCTCATTTCGCCCCACACATATTTATTACTTAAAAAGTTGCTTGCATTGGATAACGATATTCGAGTACACTGCCCTTTTACATTACAAACGTCTGCCAGCCTGCACACTCCAGAAAATTCATTAATGATATCTACCCTCCGATAGGATTCGAATTTTTATCCTACTGTGTATGGGAAACGTCTGTCTGATCCGGATATCGTTAACAACATGTCAACAAAAAAGCTTCACATTAGGTATATATATATATATATATATATATATATATATATATATATATATATATATATGTATATATCTGTGTGGGTGTGCCAAGCATATCTATGAATGATGTGTAATTTATTATAATAGATATTTAACAACATAGATCAAAATAGAATATTTTATGTTTAAAATTTGTGAAACGAGATAAATTTAATTATGAATAATATCAGTTGTTCATGTGTATATTTGTTGTAGCATATCTACGGACGGTAGTGGGTATGTCCCCATTCGCATAAATACAGTGTGTTGGTCTGCAGTTGGAAATTCACCTCCAGCGGCGCTGGTTAATCTCTCTGGCTCCGGGCAGAGAGGATCCTCAAATGAGGGTATGTCGAAGTTTTATACGTTGTCTCCATATTAAAGAAGTTTTATACGTTGTCTCCATATTAAATTCTGCCTCGTGCCATATCTGACCTCGTCGGCGATTGGCAGTTAGAGATTCGTCTCCAGCTGTACAGATCAAACTCTCTGCCTCTGGGCAGATAGGATCCCCAGACAAGTCTATGTCGAAGGACAGTGTCTGGTCTCAGGAAACAGCTACTCAACCCGGTTTTATACGGGGTCTAGGGGGAAATTTTGGCCGAGCCTACAAACTCGGATTCCCCACATTTAATTCGGCTTTGTTCCACATCAGGCTGCGTGGGGCTGTTGGTAGATATTCTGCAGTTGGAGATTCATTGTGGAATTCATTTGACTCACTTCTAGCAGTTGAAGACGAGCCACTGGCCAATCTTATATATGTTGTTCTTGTCCTAAGTATTATCGTTTATTCCCAACCTTCGTGTGATTATTCGATTCAGTAACCTTTTCTCGGTTACAACAACATTACAAATATTATAACAGAAATATTAATATAATCTCAGTTCCTGCTGTAACCGCTCAGCTATGAAGATTTTCATAAGACACACACACGCGTACACACACACGCAAACACACACACTCACAAATACACACACACATATCTATCTATCTATCTATCTATCTATCTATCTATCTATATATATATATATATATATATTGTATATTTATGCAGCATAATTTCATTCAAACAGGTTTGATTAAATAATTTAAACATATCTTGTCGATTAGTTTTCACGGATTAATTTCTTGGTAGCCTTAGAATTGTGATTAAGAAAAATACCAAAATTTTCTTTCAAATAGTTTTAATTTTTCCAAGTAATTTCAATGTCATCTGAAATCATCTTCAGTGGGTAACGCTTGTCTGTGAATATCTATATTTGTTTTTGTAAATTCGATACATTGATAATTGTTCGATGTTACTGCTTATGCTAGTTTTCAAACTTCAAAATGCAGGTAGTTTGGTATTTTTCTTAATGAATTTTCTAAAGCTACTAGAAATTAATCCGCGATCTTGAACGGATCACAATGCAAACTAATCCACATGATATTTCTAAATTATTTAGACAAATCCGTTTGATGCAGACACGAAAATAAATATCTTATATCACAGTTCATAACAAACGCATAATACCTACAACAAACCTGTTCACAACCAGGATAAAAAAACACACACACCAAAACCATACCAATTAATACTTATCAGTAAAGTTACCAGCACTGTTATCCACACTGTCATCATCACTACGGACGCGAGGGAATGAACCACTAACACTTCAATACTATTTTATAACGACTACAACTACGACAGTTTTCCAATAATGCCGTTACTACCTTATGCCGCTACCGAAAAAAAATAATTCTACTATTATTATCACTTCATATCCTCCCCAACAGCATTATTACTGCTTTTTAATATTATATTTGGATTCATTATTGGCATTATTTATTTATTACTATTATTATTACAATTAATGTTATTACCACTTCCATCATTTATTATTATTATTATTACTATCATTATTATTATTATTATTATTATTATTACTATTATTACTATTATTATTATTATTATTATTATTATTTACTCATTACCACTTCCATAATTATTATTTATTACTACTATTATTATTGTAATATATCATTATTCTTTATTATTTTTATTATTACTTTCTATTAATATTATTTATTATCATCATTATTATTATTTTATTAATATTATTATTATCTATTACTATTATTATTATTATTATTACTACTACTATTATTTTTATTATTATAATACTATTATAAACACTTCATACCATACCAACACCATTAGTGCTCCTTCATACCATTGTCATTGTTCTCATTATTGTAATTATTATTTTATTTTTCAACATCATTTTTATGTTCCTACATCTATTACCGTAATTATAATTGTCATTATTGTCACATTTTTGGCCGTTATACTTCCCTTGCTCATCAACATTAGAACTAAATTTACTGCTAGTATACCAATGACTCTTATTACTAATTAGAATATCAATTATTAGCACTATCAATATGAATGCAATCGTCTATAATACACAAGGAATCAGCGTCAAACATAAAACTATCATCAGCGCCATATTTACAAACAGAACCCATATTAAGCAATGTGGTAATGTAGGGCACAGACGGGTAGACATATCTGTGTACGTATACAGGCGTGTACGTGAGTGCGAACAAGCGTTGCCACATTTAACAACACAGATATCCGATAAAAAAGAACAGCGCTGAGTATGCATTTTTGAAAGAATTTCGCGACATACGGTCTCAACACCGAAATAAACTTACAACTGTATATGTGCTCAAACACATGGACAAATGTCTGCCCCTGGTCTCGCATTGTTCATATGTGTGTGTGAACTATAATGCGTACACCTGTATGTATGTATGTATTCCTGCATACGGTTGAGTGTCATCCAAAAACGGACGCAGAGGAGAATAGTCCCCTAACAATACCTCCAGCAAGCATAAACAAACACAGAGTAACATAGATTCATTTTTTAGAAAAAAATCAGTTAACCTGATGATCGCAAAAGCGTAAAACACAGGGTTACAAACTCATACCCATACAGTTAAATATATATATATATATATATATATATATATATATATATATATATATATATATATATATATATATATATATATGTGTGTGTGTGTGTGTCTGTGTGTGTGTTTGTTTGTGTGTGTGTATCTCTATCTCTCGCTCTCTCTCTCTCTCTCTCTCTCTCTCTCTCTATATATATATATATATATATATATATATATATATATATATATATATATATATATAAATTATACAATATGGTAATCCGTATGAAATTTCCTGGAGGATATACATGTAAAAGACAGAGCAAAATTATAATTAATTAAAGAATATCAAACATTTAAAATCCCATAGGTAATAATTTTTATTCAGCAGCTCTGAATCCTCAAGACCTACAAACAAATCGGATTTGCTTCCACATCTTGATTATTGCTGTTATTTAGAGCTTTCATGAAATAAAAATTATTACCTATGGGAAATTAAATGTTTGATATTCTTTAATTAATGATATATATATATATATATATATATATATATATATATATATATATATATATATATATATATATATATATATATATATATATATTACAATGAATCATTCATAAACAGGTAAATTAGTAAAGTTAATGATATATAACGGCGAAATCCCTTCGCTAACAAATTTTGAAGATACATTAACCTACGAATCACTCGATGAATGTTATGCTCCTTGGGTTTTTTTTTTAAATTATAAATTGTATAAGGTCTTTTTTAAATATGCAAGTACTTTCGACTGTACATTCAGTCTTCTTCAGGCATGGAAATTATTTAGTTTTTGCTAAAATTCATGTAGCATCCGAGACGAAAAATACAATGTTGTTCGGAATATTTTTTTAAAATGTGTTATTGATAACGGATACAACATTTTGGAGTGTGCATTCGCAACGCATTAAAATTTTATTAGCGAAGGGATTTCGCCATTATATATCATTAACTTTACTAATTTAATTTTTGTATGAATGCTTCATTGTAATATAAACGGAAACGTATCATATATATATATATATATATATATATATATATATATATATATGTATATATATATATATATATCTTAATTCTATTTCTTCGATATTAATTGGATTAAATAACTTTTTAAACCATGTAATTTATGACAGCATATTTCCTCGACATATTTAGGTATCCGATCACCATATATTCTAATTACAATTAAATATGATCTTTCTGTTCCTAAATGAATTAAAATTCCTCGAAAATGCGCCATTATATGAAAATCAACACCATTGATGATTTCACTTCTACAGATATTATTTCAAATAAAATCCACCGCCTATCAAATGAAGGTCAAGGTTTTATTTGAATATTATGAACAAATCTTTCATTACTTATTATTTATTTACATTACAAATAACAAGTGTACAGTGAGCAATAATAAGTACAGTCATCTAGAGTTTTTAGACAAAATTTCTGTAATTGTTAATTTATTTCTGTCACAGAAGTAATGAATATAAATCCCGTAGTGAAATCCTCAATTTAGAGGGAAGGTCATTACACATGTCAAAGAAAAAATGCTTATATATATATATATATATATATATATATATATATATATATATATATATATATATATATATATATACATATATAGATATATATATATATATATATATATATATGTGTGTGTGTGTGTGTGAGTGTGTGTGTGTAATTAACATATATATAATATATATTAATATTATTAATATATATATATTAATATATATCTATTAATATTATATATTATTATATTTTAAATATATTATTATTATATTTATATATTATATTATTAATAATATATTTATTAATATTAATAATATATATATACATATATATATATATATACATATATATATATATATATATATATATATATATATATATATATATATATATATATATATATATATATATATATATATATATATGTATATAAAGAAATACAGTCTTAAGGTGTGCTATATTTATGGAATAATATGCTCTGTATCAGAGATATAGCGTATGTAAACATAAAAGTGACCATTGAAGTCAAAACTTAGAGGCGACAGGCTGTTTCATGCTAGACGCAATCGCCTGTAAGTATTTTCAATATTTACTTTGATATATATATATATATATATATATATGGTATTAATATCCTTATGCATTTAAAACTGAACTTCAAGCTATTTTGATTTATGGCGTATTCTTTTCATATATTTTCATGTAAATGTTTGTTTTTACTATATCAGTATTTTTCTGTTGGCCGATGAAAATTAAATCCCGTGCCGACAACCGATCTAGCGTAAATGGAGATTTTAGGAATTCATTTTCTGTTTAAACCTAAGTTGTAAGGATAGTCTTGAAATTTTCTATGAGTCTGATATTTTCAGACAGACCAGCCAATGACACTACTTTATGCACACAAGCATTTTTAAAACTATTGTTTTAATTCAGATTTAGAAGCAGATCTATAATCAATCATAGAATATTTGTATTGCAAGGCATCTGTATTTTGCAATGCAATTAATGTCATAGATTATTAAATTAATATTATTTTTAAAAAAATTTAAGTGAAAGAAGTTGTTTGTTTGTTTCGATATTTTGTCGCTGTCATCTGGCCTGAAAAATAATTATTTGTACTAGCTATGTTTTAATAACTATTTGAATTGCTGGAAATATCCCGCGGACCTAACATATTGTAATTAATTTAATTTATAATAATTTAATTTTACATTTGAAATAACAGATTCCGTAATGAATTAACGTTATTGTGATCATAATTTATTAGGTGATTTCTTATTCATGAATTGTATTTTTAACATAGGACGAGATAATGATAAAAGTTTTAGTCTATTCTTATTCGCAAATCATCATCATTCAATGCAAGAATTTTAAATTATTTTCAAAATAAAGAATTCTTTGTATTAACATATCTCTATTATGGGTCGGGTTAAACTAAATGAGCTTCGATTTGCCTACTTGGTATTATGCAAATAATACCATCTGAAGTACACAATACTGGATGTCCATAAAATGTCTACACAATTTATACCTATCAATAATGAAGATAACTGTAAAGAATTTCTGGGAAAACAGATAAACATTTTTTAAATACATTAGAACGCTTCCACATTAGTTCATTGGTTTCACGCATCACATCTAAACGGTGCACAATTTCTAACCCCGTGTATTGCAGCGTCACATCCTCATTAGCGCATTCTTTCATTGAAGGTCTGCAGATTTTGTATGATAAAGTCTGTCTTTAACGTAGTTACATACGATAATGTGACATGGTCAGCAAGCGTACTGGATCACATTTTCAAATACACCGGTTTGGAAAATTTTCATTTTGAAACACACGAAGATAAACACCAATGAAGTGATGTACTATCCTACTGGAAAATAACTGCTAATTGCAACTTGTGCAATTGCGGTACAACACATTCTTGTAAATGTTCAAGGTTTATCAAATGGATAAAATGAACAGTGGAAATTGTCCAGACAACTTATGAACATACTGTTTATTTAAGTCAAGATTTTGATGTATATTTTGGCAAGAGTTGTATAAGACTTGTAAATTATAAATAGATGAAAACTTTAAAATAATACAAAGCTTTCTTAATATACTTAAAAACCATTATACAAGGGTCATTCAAGAAATTGAATGAATTTTTCGGTATAAGGACTTCAAATACAGATAGAAGCTTACTCTTTTTTATTTGTTTTGTTTTACTTCTTTTTCACATGGATTTAATTTGTTTTGCAGATTAAAAAAATTTGAGAGTTTTGGCGATTAACAAAGATGGCGGACCAAGAAGCATGCTCCAGAATTGAACAGCGGTCAGTTAACAAGTTTTTGGTTGCTGAAGGATGCAACCCAGTTGAAATTCATAGGAGAATGTCAACTGTGTATGGTGCCACATGTTTCAGCCAAAAAAGTGTCTACAATTGGGCTAAATTGTTTAAAGAAGGATGGAGCAGTGTTGAGGATGAAGACAGGACAGGGAGGCCTACAGAAGTGAGGTCTCCTGAGGTGATCGAATCAGTCAATGACCACATTCAGTCTGACAGAAGGGTGACAGTGGATGGCATTGCAAGGACTTTGAGCTAATCTGTTGGTACAAACGCAGGGGCCATCAGTCAGAAGGAGTCATCTTGCATCATGACAA
>OZ038475.1:107895663-107903163 GCA_964036315.1 Acanthosepion esculentum
ATATATATATATATATATATATATATATATATATATATATATATATATATATATTGTACGTACAAACTGAGCGTTATTTCCTTTGAAATGGCTCATATATTTTAGCTGTATTTTCAGTACTTATGGAAATTAAAATTTTGCGTGCCTCTGTGTATTTTTGACTGAATGAGTGTTTAGATATGATAAACTAAAAGCAGACAAAGACTTGGCTTTCTGCTCCGCAACGTTCACTCTTTTTTAAGATGACTGTAGTGAAACAAAGTTCTCAATATATATTGGATATGTCCGTTTCCTGTTTTAGTTCCAAGTAAGTTAGGGAAAATAAGGATAAAACTAGTTAAAATGGTCGGACTGAAGTCAACTTGATGCTGCGCTGGAACGACCAAATTAGGTATATCACGAGTTGGGCAGCCAAGTAAGTACGAAACGATATCATTGTAAATTTGAAAGGAGAGATCCGTCGTAAGATGATCTGGCAAACTAACGTGGTTATAAAATGTAAAATGTAGAAACCATACATACAAACATCATAGTTCCGGTTCCTGTACTCTTAGTATTATGTGAAAATGTATTTTTTATTATTCATTATTACTTGATTTATTTTAGTATTTTATTCCTTTTTACCCACATAATAAATCGTTTTGAACAAATAACAAGTCAAATAAATGAGAAATTAAGGCTCATTAGGAAATCTGAATCAGAAATTACATTTTTCTATTAGCCATATTCAGCGAAACATGTTAAATATGTGGATTGCTGCCTAAATATAACACACGCAAACACACGTTCACACAGACACACACAGACACACACAGACACACACACACAATTACACACACACAAACACACACACATATATATATATATAGTGTTATTCACACAGTTTTCGTTGTATCACAGTCGTTGGCGCACGGCAGAGATGAAGGTAAATTTAAAAGTATTTATTTTTAGATAAATATTCCAGTGACTGTGTGAACTCGATTCGTTTTATCG
The DNA here is from genome assembly GCA_964036315.1 of Acanthosepion esculentum. NCBI lineage: Eukaryota > Metazoa > Mollusca > Cephalopoda > Sepiida > Sepiidae > Acanthosepion > Acanthosepion esculentum. The sequence goes on from OZ038475.1 coordinate 107,896,657, forward strand.
GAAAGTATTGCATTAGTAGCAGTTATAGTCACACTTTCTCTCCAGAGACCCGAACAGAAATAATTTTTCAGGTGCATATATATTAAGATCCTGAGACAAACTGTTTCGATGTATCACAGTTCATCAGTGTGGCTAGAAGTCCGGTTGCATCTAGGTATGATCGAAACCCAGCTGAATTAGCGTCAGTCGGAGAATCTACACCCGGCAGGGATGAAAGTGAATTGAAGTGTATTTATGTTTAGATAAACAAACTAGTGACTTAGAGAACTCGATTCCTTTTATCGAAGAGTATTTTGTGTGTGTGTGTGTTTATATATATATATACGTATATATATAAATATATATATATGAATAAAGGCTGAAGTAACACTCTTTTTACTCTTCTCTTTCTTTTATGTACCGTATCTCTTCAGAACGTAGGTGATCATGGCTCTTCACTTCCTCCTATCCCTTGTGGTTCTCAATAAGTTTTGTCTTCTTATCTCACGCGTTGCTTTCCCTTGTCCCCCTTTCCTTCTATCCTGCCTGTGAATATCAGATTTTCCAAGCATTCCTTTCTCATTACATGTCCCAGAATTTCCAATTACTTCATGATGTTAAGTATAAATTCCCTCTTTGCTTGCATCATCTACAAAACCTCATCGTTGCTCACATGTTAGGTCCATGGTATCCTTATCATCCTTCCATAGAAACATACGTACGTTGTCTCGGATCTTTTCTTCATCTTTGAGGAGACCGTCCAACGTTGGCCGCGGTAAAGGAGGACAGATATAACGGAGCAGTTCAGGACATTTTCTTTGTTACTAACTGTTATGGGTCCTTTCCTATAACTACAGAATAAACTCTTCCTAACACTATGTATACTACGCCTGTCAAGAGAGAGAGACGAATCGAGTCGAGCCGATAGTAGTTCACTCCAAACCAGACTGACAGTCATACTAACACCTTCCACATCTTGTATTATTATTCCGTGTAATATATCTTCGTTATTTCTACTCTTGTGTTCGTGTTGTTCTTCCTTTGTCCTAACCTGGACAATAACAGTGGCGACGAGGGTATTGAATAAACGAATCCTACGCGGAAAATCTAAAAAAAAAAAACTTTTTTGCTATCAGTCGTCCATAACACTAACGAAATCCTCCTTTCTGGTAATACTCTGTCCAGCTTTCAGGATGCGTCTTTGGACATCCCAATACGTCTTCGGATCACAGCGTCTCACTTACCGTTGTTTTTCAGAACATTTCCCAGTTATTTAAATTGCCGCACATAACTAATTGTAATTCCCTACCTGTAAATCGCATTTCAGGCTCATGCATTTGCTGATGACCATGCATTCTCTCTTCGTGTAGTTTATTGTTTAGTCTCGCTCTCCTTCGCTATGTTTTGTGTGAGGTGCTGTAATTTCCTTTCTTCGTCTGCTATCAGTACTTTATTATCTGCATATCTTATGCTGTTAAGATTGTGGCTGCTAACGATGAATGCTGGTAGCATTTCTAGTTCTCTTAGTAATGCCTCGCTGTATCGGTTGAATAATAAGTCCGGTGAGAAGATACATCCTAGGCTTACGCCTCTTTAGATTTTTGTATCTCTGCTGAACACATTTTCCATCCGTACGCAGACCGTTTCGATCTTATATACAACAATTAATAGAAAGAATTATTCATACTTAGAAATGTTAAAACACAATTTCGATCTAAAGAATGCCACAAATCTTTAAAAAATAAAGCCACTTACTAAACGGAGAATTCTTGAGAGAACCAATAGCCAATCGTAGCAAAATATAAAACTATACCTTGAAATGTTTCAAATACCTCTTTCCTAAATATAATCCTTTCCCAAATCAGCAAACATGCCTATAAAAATTAAAAACAAATTAAAAGCAACGGTTAAATTCAAAATTATTTGAAACGACATGATACAAAGCTTGTTTTCCGAAACATAGTAATATAAATAACAATTACATTATTAATAAAACAACGATAATAAAATTTATACTTTGGTTTTTTGCAGACATTAAATTTCGTCATTTGCCATCCTTCATAATGTAACCTGATGTTTACTTTACCAGAACTGTAATTATGAGCGTTCTTAATTTTAAATTCTCTGAAAAAATAACGACATTTATATTTACTTTTAAAAATATTGGTATAAAATGAAATCCTTACATTTGCTTTCTTAAATCCCATCCTATATTTCCATTTTGTCTTTATTAATATAAACTTTTTATACATAAATACCAGTTATATATTAATTTTTGCCCACACTCTCACACACAAAAGCACGAATACACATATATGCTCTTGTGTGTGAAAGAGAATATGACTGTGTAGTTATAGTTGTAATTCCTTCAAATCTTATGCTTATCTCAGTAAATCTCACCGCTTTGTTCTAGAGAAATTTCGCCGTCACTTACAGTTATCAAAATCTCGGAAATTTCATCAAGCCAAAATGGAGCTAATCAACTACGCCGACGGACTGTCTGACCCAATTTACATCTGAAATAAAACTAGCGAGTTTTCTAACTTCCAATTTCTATTCATACTCTCCATAAATCCCTAGTATGTCTTCCTGAGTAAGACAATAATATTGTTCAGAGACCTTTATACATCTATATGCAGCAATTTGTATAATAACAGCCTTTAACTTAAAATCATTTATAATCTTTCTTGCTGAAATATTAGTTCCATGAAGATGGTGAATCTACACGTTTTGCTGGAATAGAAATCACTTTTTTAAATCTCGTTTTCAGATTTATTGCTTGCTTACAAATCAAATGATTTTAGAGTGTGTACTGTATCGTTTGACGTTTACGTCATTTAAAAATGCAGGTTAATTGTGTTAATCCAAATAAAACACCTACAAGATGAATATAGACATTATTGTGTCTAAATAGGAAAAAATTAGCCAAATTGCGAAAACATTATCTTTTCATATTTCATCGCCAAACTGGAATTTTTATACAAATAATTTTATTTCACAAGAATACAATCTACATTTTTCATCTTTTATGTGCAATCTGAATGGAGGCGATCATAGCCCTCTACATCCTCCCGTCCTTCGTAGCTCTCAATAAATATGTTCTTTTTTGTTATTTCTCGCAAACCCTGTTCTACGATCCATTTAACGAAGCTCATCAAGTATTTTACGCACTGCTTTCCTGTCCCTCTTTTCCCTCAATTTGTCCTGAGTGTATCATATTTTCCAAGCAATCCTTTCTCATTACTTGTAAATTTCCTTTTGGCTATCATTTTCTTCAAAACCTCGTCGTTGCGCTCATCTCCGTTCCATGTTATCATCATTAACTTTCTGCTGAACCACATTTCTGTTGCTTCAGTTCTCCAGTCTATACTTGAAATGTTCGTCCAACATTCGCTACCATGTCAGACACCACGAAACAGTTCAATATCTTTTTCTAAAGAATTTTTTTCTGTCTTTTACAACTGGGATTAGCATTTGGAATGCGTATTTGGCTCTACCAATACGTTTTCAGATCTGTGTCGCACTTTCCCTCCTCTGTTATAACACCCCCAAGAGAAAGCTAAAAATTTTAATACGTATAACGCTGCTATTTCTGAAATATGAATGCTTTCATGATGATACTAGTTTCCTTATAGCCATACAAATCACAAGGACGGGCACACAAACAGTTCCCTGATTAAATATTTTTGACGTTGTAGCTGATATTGTATAAAAGATAAACACAGAATTTTGCGCGGAAATATATTGATAGGGTTTAATGTCCTCCGTAATTTTGTTGTCAAGCCGGGTGACATGGAATTACTATGAGTAATACACTCACGAAACAGGGATAATAAAAGGCAGAATAAAAGAAGCACTTTGATTGTATAACTCGGAAATAGTGTTCTTCAGTAAGTTTAATTTGATTAGCTTTGAAGGCAAGCATTAGCTCAATTGACATAACCACTAATGGTTGATTTTCAATAACTAATATCAGTTTATTTCGGAGTCAGCACTGTATTCGTCAGGTGGGGATATTCGCTAGCGCTTATGCTGCTCCACTGTGTCTATTATACGTGAATGTATATTATACGTTTACAAGAATGCATCTCAGAATATCTAGATAATCAGAGCATGGCGATTGATCTATCTTCTGACCTAGATCGTACAGTTCAACAGGAAGGGGGAAATGGCTTTTAACATGCTATAATAAGAGAGAGCCATGGAAGAGAGGTTTTTTCTCTCATTTACGTTTCCCCATTATGGGCATTATGTTATCTGTGATATAATAACAGTGTACTTCACACGGGTAATGAAATGGCAGAAAGGAAAAGGAAAGATAAATATATTTTTTCCTAAAAAATGTTTATACTGCTAAAATATACATAAAACTATATATACATATTCACACGTTTCTCACGCAAAGAATAATATATCATATATATAACAGCAAACAAACCGAAAAGCGAATTGAGAACTAAACGGTAGGATCTTACATATAATATGGAAATTTTTCTGTGTTACTGGAGAAGCCATGTTTTGAATTCTATATTCAGGTATGGCGGATGCATCTACCGTATCCTAAGTGAATGCTTATTCCGCCAGTTGGAAACAGCAGATCTTGGGTTTTCCCAAATTGCAGATTGCAAGTCGGAGTTTCGTTATATATCTGGCGAAGTTATACACCCAAATGGAAACGGCGTCACGTGATCATAAGCTGTAGCATTTGCAAGAGGAGGCCGATTTATCTTCGGTCCGGGTCCCTTTGCCCCAGGCTAAAAAAAAAAGTAGCATTCGGTTTGGCTCCTGTAAACCGACTGAATATCTGGCCCCTTTCGTCACTGTATGATGTGTTGTCACTGAACGGGCGTAACGTGACACATATGTCTTTTATCGTCCAAAAGAAGATAAGCGACTTTTGTATCCTTAAACCTCCAGAAGCCAAGCTCATAATATTTCATCGTCCCCAAGCCAGCCTTGAGTTTTCTCTAATCATGACGGGTTATACTCTGAATGAGACACCTTGATGAATAAGACACCAGACCTGAAATGGAAATGATATACACCATCCATCGCTAAAAATGCCGGGAAAACAATTTATTCGTCGCGATAATACGGAAAATCTCCTTCTAGATCATAGAAAACTCGATTAATGCTACTCTGTCTGCTCTGAATGTTATCAGTCAACACTTCCTAGATTTGACAGACTTCAAAAGTGAGGGTGACGAAATATTTCTACCTTGAAATATTTCTACCATGTTCTTGGCATTCCAAGATGAACGTTCGTTTTCATAATTGTTACGTTCTATAAAGGATGCTTTCAAATCACTACAATATTAAAACCCTCGTGCCTAGGGTCAACCGATATCTATCCTATTGTCTTTATAATGTACACCTTTTACTCCCTCCATGTACGCATCTACAAAAGCGTCATTCACTAAATCTGTCATTTGTGTGGCTCTTGTGTGTAGTATTGAGTGAACAAAGGTATAAAATTTGCTAGCAACGTGTTTTCCTTCTCTGAGACCATCGTCTATGTACGTGGTATTCTTTGTAAATAAAATCATATGCACACCCACTCAAAAGTAATCTAGAAATAGGACGTGTTTTAATGTGTAATGTTAATAAAAGAGACTACACCTCCATCGGTTTTCTTTCAACTACATACTGCAGTCATCAGTGTATGAGCCGTAATACCCATTGTAGATGACTGTGGTTTGCACTAAATGAGAGCAGGCAGTAATAGTAAAACAAGTCTGTGGACTGAAACGTTTATTTATAAACCAATGATCTTAAGGCAATGAAGACGTTAACTTATTTGTAGAAGAAACAGGCAAAATAATGGGAACATACGCTGACTGAAAATTATGAAAATAATAAAACTGTGAAACTGTAAGTGCAAAACTCATGTGTTCGAGACATTATTATGCAATCAATAATGTTCTTAATTGATTTTACATGTGTGATATATTGACATTATTATTATAAATAAATAAGAATAAAATACAAAATAATAATAATAATGAAAAGTATAAATAAAATGAAATAAAAAATAGAATTTAAACGTTTTTTAAGATGAATTAAATAAAAAATTAGATTAGAAAAATAATCCCACCATGCAACAAAAACAGCTCCTGCCGGAAATACGATCATCCCACCAAAAGACGTTTAATTCAATCTGTTCACCACGACGATTTTTATGGGCAATACGTATCTAACCTCCCTTCGTGATATGGCGTGTAACTTTACCATTTTATCACATATACCATAAAACAATTGTAACCTAAAATTGCGCTCAAATATATAAATACATTGTATCAAATTAACAAACAATTTACCATGATTTCCCGTTATTCCTGTACGTTTTATTTCCTGTCAAGTATGCTTTTATCTGCGTGAACAATTTCTGCTACTATGATGTGAGTGAACAGCCGCAACATGCTACTTTAAATTTCGACGCGTTTTTTGTGAATAAACAGTTTTTATTCTATAATTACCTACGCCGAGAATTAATCATACTGTTTTCCTTTAATTTATCAAATGCTAACC
>OZ038475.1:107905663-107935663 GCA_964036315.1 Acanthosepion esculentum
GGCAAATCGCTTGCTTTTCTTCACGAGGCGCATTCACGTACACCCATTTAGCAGGTGTCCGATTCTGAGACTAGTTCGTATCGATTCAGCATTGTTGGACTTGTAGGACTGGCAGAGCGGTGAAAAATCTTTGAAAATAGGAGTGAAATTTGTCGGGCAGAAAGCTAGTGTGGTCAGAGGTCATCCACAAATAGATGGCCGGCTGGAATGATTCATTGTAGGGCGGTCAAAATGTCAGATCAGCCACCCCCAGTTTGAGGCGTCTGGTTCACGGGTGGTGCTTGCTTGAATGGGTGGCTAAGAGAAATGCCTTCTATTAGCCTTTCCTTATACCCACCGGACCTGTTTCTAATTTGAACATGCTATACAAAATCATTATTACACACTGTTTAGCACGCCCGCATTCTGACCGCTGCGCACAAACGTACAGCCTGACAATCACAAAGACGTACTGAACTACTTTACAGAAGCTTCGTGATCTCTGAAGGAATGTCGGCTTAAGCGTACTGGTTAGTTTACTTTGCATATGCCTCGGCTAAACATTAAGCGACTAACTTTAGCGATTAATTTAACCGATAATGTTCTCATTTGTCCATTAGCCGTAACCGTTAAATCATTGCTAAATTATTTGTTCTCGACATATTTTCTGTAAAAGAAGGAAAAGTCCACTATAAATTCTCCATCATTAAAGATACAGATTAAGACATGGATATTTAATGTATATTACGAAAACCAGAAGACATTGAAGTAAAGCCACTTTTAGGGAAATGTCTGTCGTTATTTGTAATTTCAGCAAAGTTCATGTGAGCCGACAAAAAAAACAGAAAAAAACGCCGTTCCATATTTATTGTATAATTTCAATTAATTAGATTTATGATCGCCTAATTGAAATACTCTATCTTAGGCTTAAAAAAACATAATCAATATTTCTATAATGATTAAGAATCTCAATATTGAGGTAATTATTTAAAAATCTGTGCCTGTCAAATTAAGCACATACATAAATACGTGCGTGTGTGTTAGTGTTTGTGTATACAAATATATAACGAAGAATCTCTAAGATTTTTTCTGCGCTTTTATTAATTTGTACATAGTCTTGCGAAAATTTAACAAGTCATATATACATTAAAAAAAACGAACGTAATGTTACGCAGCAGTCGCTATATTTAAACCGTATCTGTTCAATTATCAAGAACAGTAACATGGTAACAGTAATATTTCTGCAAGTAAACTTACAATAAGTAATGCGCCTTGTTTTACTATATAAAAATTGACGACCACAGTTCAATATATCGTACGTAAATGATATAGTTATGCATATCATGTTCACGTCCCTACTTCTCACCATAATCAATACACTTTTCAATGGCAGTGTTTCAGCTAGAAATGAGGACATGTATCCCATGTTCGTAAAACAGAGCTGGTTGCTGATGTAGCCAATCCATTACAGCTATTTTTACTTCTTCTTTACAAGTTGCTTTAGCGCTCTCCGACTGACATTCTTTTGCTCACTGAAGGCTGTAATGAACGGTAAATATTTTGTTGCTGATGCAGAATCGTAAACGCCTGTTAGGAATTGGCTACATTAGGAGCCAAATGAGTTTTACGAAATTGGTATACATAACCTAATTTGTAGGTGGAATGCTGTCATTGAAAGCGATGTCATTACAGATGCGGACGTCTGATGAAAATTAATATTTTAATGCAGGACATGTTTGATGGTGTTCCTTATTTCTCATAAAATAAAACAAAATGGCACTACTTTATTTTTCACCCACGTACATATGGCTTCTGACGTTAGCTACAAAACCACTGCGAAGCGGAGATATTGATGCACTTTAAGCTCAATGTAAGCTGCTGACATTGATTACAAACATATCATCTGTGTCCAAGAAAGGTAAATATCTCTAAGGTCTGACAAGTCAGGATATGACCAAACTCAACAGCAGCAGGACGACACTAATCTCAAAAGTGCAAAGACATATATCTGATTTTTGTGGACGTGGATATCGTGTATCGCTCTTACCTGAGAAAGTGACGACAATCTATAGACCGGTATCAAATGTTTAATTCGATAGAAGGGCTTTTTAAATAAATTCATGCTCTCCCAGTATTCCGATATTTAACGGAAAGTTGAACATCGTCACGTTTGGAGATAATACTTTTAAAGCTCTTATTGATATTCTTTTAATATGTATATCGATATGGGGGATCAGTAGAAAACACCTATAAAATATGTTGCTGTGCTACTCAAAATAAAAAGTATCTTATTTGAAAGCAAAATCAACATGCTCATATGTTCTCGAGACCTGTTTTCCAAATAAGGCAGAACATGGAAGATAGTTGCCTAGCTTAATTAACCCACATACAACTTTTGCTATATTCATCAATATTTGCAAAGGAGATTGAATAAAAAAATTGCGTAATGGTTTTATTGGTCGGTATATTATCTTGAGTAAAGTACAAGGATGTGTATTATTATGGAACTTGATTGCGCATAATTTTCTAGACGCATTGCTTCCGCAAACCGTAGGCGATCAGGATTTCCATATATTTCTTTCTGGTAATTACAAAGATACTTGTTAGAAATAGCCGAGTAGTTTACCTATATTTTCCACAAATTATATCATGCACGGTTCTCCTTATCTTAGATTGATTTCCACTCATGTCTAGAAATGCCAAACATCAGTGCTATTTGACACAAAGAAGGAAAGAATTCTTCATGTGCTTGCAAGTCATTAGCGCGAAAATGAGCACAACAGGTACTTGAATTCGGCAGGCATAATCCATTGGCCTCGTTGATAAGCGAGACGATACAGTACATATTTCATAAACTACGCATATATTGATTAATGTTTTAGTGCTTTATTGTTAATTAAAACTTTCTCCTTTCTATGATTAATCTTGACAAATATCAAATACATATTTCGGATGATGCCATATCCGTTTCCGTCAGTGTGTAGTTTAATTTATTTATTATTTAAAAAGTTATTAGTTCATAGCTGCATTTTAGCGTGTGTGTGTGTGTGTGTGTGTGTGTGTGTGTGTGTGTGTGTGTGTGCGCGTGCGCGACAACAAAAAGTTACTCAGTCCTTATGAAATTATTTAACATTTTGTTGTCATGAGCTACTTAAAAAATTAGCGAAGGTCGCTGCGCAATGAAACTCCCCATTTTTGACAATATTTCATCGTCATCATAGCTCAAATATTATTTGATCACCTGACCATAATCAACCAACCGGACTGCATTTGAAGCATATAAGAATGTACATAAAGCGGAACGAATTATTGCAATCCAGTTAGGCTCGAGACATATCATGGAAGAGACACACTCCTCAACATTTTTTTTTTTAATTTTATAAAACAGTGAAACCGGTAAAATTTTGTTAAATATTCATAAAGACTCCATTTGCATGTTCAACTCTTTTTCTATTTTTAACTTATGGGATATCTAAAACCATTAGATTCTCATATATATATATATATATATATATATATATATATATATATATATATATATATATATATATATATATATATATGTGTGTGTGTCTGTAATTTGGCAGCAACTTTTCTTTCAAACATGTAGTGTTGAATGTTAAAGACAACATAGTCTTACATATTTTCTTTTGAATTTTCTCATATTCTCTAATGAGACTTTTTATTTGAAAATAGTTTCGAAATATGTATTGTCCATACGATGACCTAGCGCTTTCGAACATCATTGTTCATCTTCAGGGTCAATATATATATATATATATATATATATATATATATATATATATATATATATATATATATATATATATATATATTTCTTTTGTTTATATCGTAATTAAGTAAATAGTTCAGATTCTTATGTCAATGAGCGGTATAACTAAAATGACAAAGAATTTCGCACGTTAGAATATTAATTACTTTAGACAGGAGATGCAGTTGCAAATTTATTGACATCGCCTTATGTAAGATCTGCTACAATTAATTATTTATAAGAGGCAATTGTCTACACGCGCCATACTCTGGGGATATGGATATATCAGTTGATGATTAAACTGTTCTGTTTCCCAGCAAGGTTAGTTTCAAGTCGCGTAATGTATTATATCATGTTCTCTAAAATAAAAGTGGGGGTTGAATGTTACATTGTCTTCTTTATTATAAGTTTTAAATTCAGAAAAAAAAATTGTATCACTTGAAAAGTATCTCAGTTATTTCTTTCTTTTTTGTCATGCCATTATTACTATCGTTACTGAATGCGAGGACAGCACACCCAAAGAATGAAGATATGACTGAAAATACGAAGCCCAATATATCCCAACTGATGTCTACTGGGCTGGCATTATTGCCAATCATATAACGAGCACATGAATCAAAGTCAAGTATGCACAATATGGTGTTTGGTTTTGATAAAAATCAGTATATAAAATTGTAGATGCGGCCCAGCTTGAAGCTACTTCATTTCCTTTAATCCAGACGCCTCACACGATCTTCAGTTGTACGTGTTCTTACGTATTAATTAAGGCGATTTGGCTATTACATCTTTAGAACTGAAAAATCTCACCCCCGGCACTCATGCATTATTCTTCCCCAATCTACACCCGGTCATCTACAACGACATACAGTGAATTAGTCACTAGAGTACATCACCAGCGAGTTGAGAGAGGAAATGATAAGTATATTTGTAGGCCTGAACGGGATATTTACTGTTGCCTATCTTAATTCATAATGAAAACACATGTAATTGTCAGAACATTTTTTGTATCTCTTTGATGCATGGATTTCCAGGGATCCCTTCAATTAGTCTACTGGAATCTTTTCCAACCAGTCTAAGGGCTCCAACTACAACAGGAATTGTTGATGTTCCCATGTGCCACATTTTTGAGATTTCTATTTCAAGGTCTTTGTATTTTGACAGCTTTTCGTGTATCTTAAAATATACATTGCAGTCTGCAGGGACTGCCATATCAATAATGTGGGACTTATTTTGTTTGTAGTCTTTAATAACAATGTCTGGGCGGTTGGCTTTGGTTGTTCTGTCAGTATGTATTGTGTAGTCCCATAGAATTGTAACAGGTCCTATGTCCGTAACCGTGTCTTGGTGGTGTTCGTACCAGTTTCTTTCAGTTTCCTTCCCGTAGGAGTTGCAAATTTTCCAGTGCCTCCTTCCCTACATTGGATTTCAGGCCTACTATGATAATTATAAGAGATTTGCACTGAGACTTGCCGTCGTCTAGCATGGAGTAGAAAGATTCGATTTATTCTTCCGTACTTTATGCTGTCGGTGCATACACTATTATAAAAGATATATTGAAAGTCTTTCCTTTCTGTTTAAATACAAGAATTCTTTCAGATAATTGTCAGTATCCCAAAACGCGTTTTTGATGTTTTGATCTAGTATGGATCCAACTACTTTTTTCATTTTTCTCGTCAACTGCATATATAACCCTGGGGTTATACCTGACAAATCGCCATTGTTGGGCACCTAGTTTCACATACTGCTAAAATGTTGGTATTTAGCCTACTCATCTCCTGTTTTGTATTTTAAAACTGACCCCAGTTATTTAACGTTCTAACGTTCCATGTCCCGAGAGTTATTTTTGGCTTGATGATTGCAATTACCGGATGACAGTTCAGTGACACCAGTCACTCATTTCGCTCTTTGCCAGGCGAGTGATAAGTTCCGAGGAACATTCTGGGATTTCCAATTCTTTTTAAATGTGTTCTTGTATTCCGTTTTTTTATCATTCTAAGCGCACATACTATGAATGATACTATTTTTGTTTACAATTTCCACATTTTATTTATTTCGATTCCTAGATTTTATACTTCGATAGTTTTTCAAATTCCGTGGTTGCTATGTTACAGTCCGCTGGGCAAGCCATATCTATCAGTAAGCAACGTTTTTCTTTTCGGTTTTTGAAAATGATGTCCGGCCTATTTGCTTTAATCATCATGTGTGTAAAGATGGTATAATCCCATAGAATTGTAATGGCTTCTATTTCTGTATCCAGTGATGTGGATGTCCATACCTGTGTTTATTAATATATTTTATTAAGTGTTTGCATATTGTCCAGTGTCAGTATTTATCCACTCTATTGTGACAATTTTTATATTCATTTGGAGCGAGTACAGAGCATCCTGAGTATAGATGGTCTATGGTTTCCTTATATTTATCACATAACCGGCATTTTGTATCCGCACTATTATTATTGTTGTTACTATTATTGTTATTATTATTATTATTATTATTATTATAATTTGATTTATATTTGTTAGAATAATATATTCAGTTTATAGAAGGAGGGATGAAATGACTTCAAAAGATTGGTTTATAAGTTTTTTTCTGGCAAAGATTAGAATTTTTAGCCACAAAAATATGATGAATTTTCTCTTGAACTGATGTTACTGTATATGAACTCGGCATTTTTGTTCTAAAAAACTATTCTTATAAAACATATTTTTATAAACATATGAAATTGGATTATGCCTTTTCTTTTTTCCCCGAGAATCTTCATATGCTTGGGTTTAATTGCTTGAATAGTTTGTTTTATTAAAATTCTTAAAATTGCCAAGGGATTATACAGCAACAGCAAAGTGAAAAGAAAAACCGTCCTATTCTCACAAGGTTTTTCTCTTGTTTTTATATTTTTTCGGAAACGAAGGTTAAACTGTGCCATTTTTCTTTTATCCATTGGTTGTTGCCAGACAGATAATAAAATCAAAATTCACGCCCCAGATCTCCATTTTCAATTCGATCAAATTTTGTGTCTATCGACGTTTAACATAAGCATGTATATTTTAAAACAATATCAGATTTAACATAATTTAAAAATTGTAAAAAATATATTAAAAATAATTATATATCTTATCGAATAATGTTCGATAAGATTAGAATTATATGATGATATAGGGTTTTAAAAAATACTGGTTTAATCATTCCCAAACTTATGATTTTCTTGCTCACCTCAAGATAGGAGTTGCGACGACTGAGTCGAAAATTATTCCAATATATTATTTCAAACTCAGTCAGTTTTGTGAATATTGAGTGTGTATGGTTGTTTGCACGTTAAACGGCAGAAGTAAGTGTATATCAATCAAGCATCTTACAGACATACGCATATACATTACATCCGCTAATATAATGGCAGAGCAGGCAGTCTTTTAGGGATGGAGAATCAGGTCCTGTTTTACGATATAGGTTTCTTCAGTTTTTCTTCATTCAGTTCTCTTTAAATTTACTTATTTGCATCTGTCTTAAATATTTTCTTTTGAGGAGTGAATTCACAACTTTGTCACTTCTTCATAATCTTTGAGATTCTAAGTTTACTTTCTGTTTTAACTTTGCTTAACCCATCAATGGCCATATTTTTTGATGGTGGACATTCAGTGGTTATAAGAAGAAAAGTACAATGAGTAGCGGAGTTTTCTAAACGTAAAATTAATACTGGGTTTTATTGTAAGTTTTATAATTATTACCGTCTATTACGGCGGTCATTAAAGTGTTAATCTCTATCTATAAAAGGCAGGATGTGTGTGTGTGCGTAACGAATGCACGGCCGCAATATTCGACGGATTTGCAACAAGATTTACATTTATAATGGAAATAATCGATTTTTCATGCTTCTACGGCAGTGTTCATGTAGTTTTCGGCCATTTTCTACTGGCCAGAGTGAGAGCCTACAGCTGGCTGCCACGAATAGGTAGGAAGATTCTATTGGCCAGCGTGAGAGTCAACAGCTGACTAACACGAATGTTAACTAGCATGCTAGCATGAAAAAAAAATCGATAGCTGCATTCGTCACAATTGGGAAAAATTTAAATCTGCATGTCACTTTACTCCAATTGGCTCATTCGCTTACTTAAATTCAACGTTGATTTTGATTCCGCCGAACTGGGTTGGGTGAGAAAAGTTTTTGTTGTTAACATTCTTTTTCCAGTTACGAGTCCTTTTTAAAGCTGATCGTTTTGTGTTCATTTTATTTAGATCTTTTTTCCTAACAGATTTAATGTTTAGTGTAGAGCTGAGAAGTCATTCGCAGTGTTAGACAAGCAAGAAGTAAGGCATGTAGCAACATCAGCACGGCAAAGGGCACTCCTTTAAAGGCAAGTAATGGCAAAAATATTTTAAGTCAAGTGATAGCGATTGCTGTATGAGTCGTACGATTTTTGAATCAAGCACGGGCAACGCCGGGCCATGCTGCTAGTAGAAGATACATCTTTATGCCGAAAAATATTTTGTGTCTAATCTAGCAACTTTCCGGCAACTTTTACAAGCAAGTAATGTTATGCATTCCTGTGGATTCGTGTCGGTATGACGGAATGGTATCATGAAGTTTGGGAAGCGCACGGACTCCATATACCATCGCCAGTCGAGGAGAAAGAAAACGCTGAATTCAAACCTCCTACTGCTTTATAGGCCTGGCCATTTTAACTTCTAAGAGGAGGAACTGTGCAAAATCAACTGGCATGCCACTGGAGGATGCTGCCTTGAATGTCGCTACGAACTACAAATGCAAGTCAGAGAGAAGTGATTGCTACAGCGGTGTAAAATATGTTAACTGAATATCTGAATGAATGAATACATTTATAAATGTTTTAATTTGCAATTTTTATTTATTCGGGTTTCTTTCTGGTGTTAGTATTTTACACGTTCTCAGTTCATATAAAATTCATATTTCACCTCTTAGAAACTACCTGTATATGTATAGTGTAATTGATATCAGCTTGGAATAAGTAATCACGTCAGCTGATTTCGAATTTCAGTTCAGATGGTTGCATTCACTAATGCACAAATACCCCTAGGAAAGTTTTACAAATCATTTCATCTTACTCCATATGAACTATGAATGTATAGTAGGACATGTATCGGAAGAAACATAGTTATCTCCGAAAATTTATTAATGAAATATTAACTCGCTAAAAAATAAGAATTATTTTTAAGATAAAAAAAAAGACGTTTCGGCTTTAAACAATCAACAGAGGTTATATTAGCCATAAAAGAAGAAAATTATTTTAGAAACTAGATTGTCCATTTTTATTTTCCATTCTAGAAAGATTTTTTTGTTGCAGTGTATTTTAGTGTACATTTTTGCGGATGTATATACACTGCAGTTTATTTTATATCTCTTGTCAATTTAATAATATAAATATATCTGTTCTTGATTTTTGTTTTAATTATTCGAAATATTTCGTAACTATTTCTCAATTTACATTATTAGGACTATTGTTTTCATCTTTGTCGCCACATTTATTACAACGTTTCTGCCGTCGTACGCTCCGACCTTCTTCAGGTGGTTGGAATATCGAACTGAAACCTTTATTTCGCTGCCTGGGGTAGACTGTTCTACTTCCACATGCCATGTTTAATGAAGGTCGGTTATCAGTTATCTCCTGCTAATTCCCCTCACCAAGTTCTCCACTGCCTTAACCGGGTATTGAACTCACACTCTTTGGGTCCTATCACTGGATCTAACCAACGCCTTTATCCACTGTGTCCTTGAGGACACATGGCACAGTCGTTAAAGGCGTTCTCGAAACAGTGGATAAAGACTGTTTTAGTTCCACGTGTCATTAAACATGGCACGTGGATCTAGAACATTCTACCCCAGTGAGCGAAATAAAGGGTTCAGTTCGACATTCCAACCACCCGAAGAAGGCCGGAGCACACAACGGCCGAAACGTTGTAATATATATGTCGACAAAGATGAGGACAATAGTTTGAATAATGTAAATAGTGTACATAATAACTCATCTCAGAAATATAGAGAGTACTAGTTCTCAAGTATTCCATCTCTTCAATATTCTTATGTTTTACCATTAAGTATTCGTTCACTATTTTATTATTTAATGGGATAGCGAAATATATCTTGAAATAAGCGAAATATGCTATGCAAAATATTTCGAAACAGGAAAACATCGTTAGAAAGCAAGAACAGTACTGAACACTTACGTAATATTACTCTCCCTATATGATTATGTATGCTGGACAATTCCCTCACAGAGGAAGGGGAGTTTGAAGCGACAGAAGTGACATTATGCAGAAGGATGCTGAAATATCATGGACCGAAAAAGTGACCAACGACGAATTTTTAGAGGTAATGGAAACAGAAAGGATATTTATAATTGTCATCAAGAAGAGACAGTTGAAATTTCTAGGACACGTGATGAAGAAAGTAGACTTCAAAAATTTGATACTCACAGGAAAACATTAAGGACAGATGAAAACAACGCAAGCCTATCCAGCCGGCTTGAGTAAATGGATGACTGAATAGGGTTAAGGAGATATAACAAAAATGCAAAGTTCATAAAAAGCTACAAAGGACAGGAAATTATGAAAAGACCTGATCGCTTACGTATTGAGGAGACACGGCACATATAAGAAGAATGCAATGCTAATCGCATAGAGCTAGATGGAGCGGGATTTATTATTGGCGAGAACACCCTTAACAACATGTTACACAGAAGATACCGTGGCAGACGCAGAATAAGTCATAGAAAATGTAGCTTTCTATCATAATGTTCACTCAATACAAGGCCAAAAATTTTCTACAGCTGCAGCTTTTTTGCTAACTGAAGCATTTGCAAATGTGTTCAAGGAGAGAACGTCAAATATATATGAGGATGTGTATAATAGATAAAGGTTGACCCGAGACCTGAAGGGGTTGTGCGTGTAGTGATCGGGGAAGTATCCATGATCGCCAAAGTACTAAAGGGTCACGGCACATATATGAAGAAGAATATTGGATTTAGCGCATCGTGATGATCTATCTCTAGATAACTACACTAGTGGTCATTGCGAATCCCCACATTGAATATCTAACCTGTTAAAGCCTCATCTATCATTGCTTAGTGCAAACCTTTGATCTATTTCACCTGAAATCTGTACGTAAAGTGCCATTTGTATTTCTGTATCGTCGCCGAGCTGTTCGCATACATTTACAATTATTTTCTTTGTTAACTGATATTGCGCTGAAATCTATTTCGACTTTTCTTTTTATTTTATTTATGCCTGCATCGTTTCATTATTTATGTCACATAATGTCTCTTCTTACATTTACAAACTTATTTCAATTAAGGCTGATTCCTATTCTTTGAAGATATTTTTCTTTCCATATTCTAAACGTATTGGCTGTATGCTTTATGGCTGATGTTGTATGAAGTTGATAATAGAAAGCGTACATCATTTATTTTAACTCTTCTCTTTTCAATAGTTTTCGTTTCATTTTATTTTTATTCTTGATGAAAATGTTAAGGAATCTGAAGAAAACAAGTTTGTACAGTTTATTCCCGTATAAGATTTCTCAACCCCAGACTGGTTCCGCTGTGAATTACGCAACTCTTGCCAATCCGGGCGACGTATTATTATATTCCGTTTGTCATTCTTAACGTTAAATGCATTTCATTGTTACCAATAAGAATGCTAAAAAATGCCAATTAATGGACAATGTTTAAGAACCTTTGAATATGATATTTTCTTTTTCTTATAGGAACTAGAATCTTCAAATTTTCATATAAAGGACGAACTTTACGATTTTTCTTTGGTATATTCTGCCAATATCACGATCTTTGCAATTTTTTATCTTTTTTTTTATTTCCTTTGCTATCTGGCGTTTACACATTTCTTTCCGGGTCCCGCCCAGGGACCTAAGGTTAGAAATGACATCATGACACTTTCCACTGTAAAACAAAATAAAACAAAAAAATGATAAAATAATTACATAGATAAAGCCCTTCGTAAAGTGTGGGCTGTACTAGTCAGAACAATTTTTTGTATCTCTTCGTGGCATGGACTTCCAGGGATCCCTTCAATCAGCCTACTGGAATCTTTTCCAACTAGTTCAAGGGCTCCAACTACAACAGGAATTGTTAATGTTCCCATGTGCCACATTTTTGAGATTTCTATTTCAAGGTCCTTGTATTTTGACAGTTCTTCGAATATCTTCAAAGATACATTGCAGTCTGCAGGGACTGCCATATCAATAATGTGGCACTTATTTTGTTTGTGGTCTTTAATTATTATTATTATTGTTATTATTATTTCCTTTAGTTTTTATTGTATATTCCTTTCCTTGCGAGTCCTAACGAGAGATCTAATGTCAGAAATTACATCATGGCATTGTCACAGAACACTACTGTAAAAAATAAAAATAAAACAACCTAAGACAAAACACATTGTAAGGTGTGAGCTGTATATTTGAGGGAATTTTTTCGTAATTACTAAAGGCATGGGCTACCAGCGATCCCTTCAATGAGACTGATGTTCAAATCATGTGCTGCATTTTTCTTTTTTAGATTTCCGCTCTAAGATCCTTGTATTTTCATAGTTTTATGAAGAACTTCAAAGATACTCTTCAGTCTGCAAGAACTGCCATGTCAATAAGAAAATCCATTTTGTTTTTGTGGTTTTAATCACTAAGTATGGGGAATTAGTCTTGATTGATGAATCTGTGTGTATTTTAAAATCTCATAAATTTGTTATAGATCTTATTTGTATAACCGTATTTGGGTGGGGGGTATCCATATATATCTTTTGCAGTTCTCACGGCTAAGTTGTACTTATTTCCAGTGCAGATATTGGCCCACCGTGCCATACCTAATATTTTATTCCTCGAATGCTAATACCAGCTACAAGATGGTCAATTGTTTCTGGAAATTCATCACAGAATCTGCAATACGGGTTAACAACATATTTCAGTATATCTGCTTGGTAATTTCTAATTTTAATCCTACACTCCGTAACCACTAAAGTGTATGTGTATTAGTTTTATAAATATACTACTACTACTACTACTACTACTACTACTACTGCTGCTGCTGCTGCTGCTGCTTCTAATAATAATAATAATAATAATTATTATTATTATTATTATTATTATTATTATTATTATTTCCTTTGATTTCTGGCGTTTACACATTTCTTTCCGGGTCCCTCCCAGAGACCTAAGGTGAGAAATGGCATCATGACACGTTCCACTGACAAAAAAAAAGAAAAAATTACATAGATAAAGCCCATTGTAAAGTGTCGCCTTTTCTTGTGAGAACATTTTTTTTATATTTCTTTGATGCATGGGCTTCCAGGAATCTCTTCAAATAGTCTACCTGAATCTTTTCCAACCAATCCTAGCGCTCCAACTACAACATAGATTGTTGATGTTCCCATGTGCCACATTTTTCAGATTACGATTTCAAGGTCCTTGTAATCTTCTAACATACATTGCAGTCTACAGAGAATGCCATATCAATAAGGAGACATTTTTTGTCTGTGGTCTTTAATAACAATCTATAGGCGGTTGGCTTTGATTGATCTGTCAGTGTGTATTGTGTAGTCCCATACAATTGTAACAGGTCCTATCTCCAGAACCGGGCTTGGGTGGTGATCATACCAGTTTCTTTCAGTTTCCTTCCCGTAGAAGTTGCAAATTTCCCAGTCCAGATATTGGCCCACTCTGTCATGCCGGGTTTTATACTCAGTGGGTGCCAATATTGTGCAACCTGATACAAGATGATCAATTGTTTCTGGATATTTAACACAGAATCTGCATTTTGGGCTAACACAATATTTTAGTATATACGCTTGATAATTACTTGCTAACAAGCATTGGTCCTGTTCAGCAAGGATAAAACCTTCAGTTTCAGCATTAAAACCAGCACTACGTAGCCACTGATGGGTTCGGGTTTTGTCTACGTTACCTTGTTTGGTACGGGAAGAGTATTGGCCATGAAGGGGTTTATTATTATTATTATTATTATTATTATTATTATTATTATTGTTATTGTTGTTGTTGTTGTTATTATTATTATTGTTATTGTTGTTGTTGTTATTATTATTATTATTATTATTATTATTATTATTATTATTATTATTATTATCATTATTATTATCATTATTATTATTATTATTATTATTATTATCTTCCATACGGTTTTTAGTTTTCAACCGGAGATGAAGCATCATGGACACCCTGCATCAAGTAATACATGAGATAGTAGGACACTTCGATGCGGAGTAACGGTTAGCAAGCTTGTCTCGATAGATTAATTACGATTGAATAGTGAGTTAGATCTTCACTGAGTGCCGTACTCTTTCGACCTTGAGCCACATCTAAAGAACACTTTTCAAATCACCTTAAGATATCAGATAGCACCTTTCGCAGAATATTTGGTGTGCCAAGCAACATATACTTGAAGCGATTGTTTACTATTATTATTATTATTATTATTATTATTATTATTATTATTATTATTATTATTATTATTATAGGATGGAATTATTATTATTGTTTACATATTATCTGATTTGTTGTTTCATACAATTCCTTACCATGTCTTTTACCGCAGACATACGCTAGGAAGTTATTTTGATCAGAAAATTGAACGTTTTTTCTGGGTATGTCACCGATGGTCATGAATACAATATTTTGTATGTCATACATGATAGGCTTTCTAGAATTATCGAAATATGGCTATCAGAAGTTTCTTCAAGCTGTCTTCCTGGTCGTACTATCATACAAAAAATGATTGTGTTAAAATGTCACATTCTCGCAATTTATATTCCCAAATGCTAATATTTTGAAGGTTTGTCAAATTATTTTGCAGTATATTAAGAGACCAGATTTTAAGAATATATTAACACCTCTTGTCTATTGGCGTGTACCGTGTAGTCGCTATGTATGGAAGAGTCTTAAAGAACTGTAAAACTTTACCTAGTTTAGTGAAGGCCTAAATTTATAACATTTTAAATTTTTTTCTGCATAGGGAAAATTACAATGGCGGTATGTATTCTAATAATAGTATTTTCATTATCCTCGTATATTTAAATTAATTTGGGATTTAGGGTTGTTTTACCTGGATTTTTTTTTAATTATTTCGACTTGATACCCTTCCAGCTTTGGAGCATTGATTTGTTTTCCTAGGCTTACGTGGCAACAATTCTCCTCATTAATGCAACACTCCCCTTAGGTAAGTTTAAAACTCTCGCCTGTATTAGTTTGAATTCCTTCTTGAATTTTCAATTAATGTAATGCTGTGAGATATAGAATGAAATTCACAATATATCGAATATCCCATACGAAATTTAAAAATATCTTGGAAATGAGGCAGGTTAAAAACATTATTGAGATAATGTATTCCAATTTTTAAATCAATTTGAGCCAAACAAGAACGCATCGAGCTTAAAATATAGGATAAAATTTTCCAGCCGCAATGGATTTACAAGTTCAGGGAAGATTTTCCTGGGTGTGAGATCAAGTTCTAATTTCTGGTCTCTGGGTCGTCACCAAATGTGTAAGTGCTGAAGAGGCTTTGGAAAATGATATCCTTCATTCCCCGTACACGTGAGAGTCTCACCTTAAACTCGGCTTTGTCAAACATTTCGTTAAAGAAAGCGTCAGGTTACACAGATATATTTTTCGCACAACTTGGTTAACAGCTTGGAATGATAACGGTAATATTTAATATAATAAGTATATAAAAATGAATGTATTAGAAGAAAAAAAGATTTATACACCGAAACATGAGACAATATGTGAAATCTAGAGAATTAACGTTCTTTTTGTATGTGCTGTATACCTTCAGGGGATAGGCCAACCTAACTTTTCCCATACATTTTCTTTATTATTTGCAAGTTACCATGATTACTGGAAAAGGTAATGGAATGGTTTGCTGTTGTCTTCTTTCTGATTTTGAATTCTTTGTTGTCCTTCAAGAGAATGCCTGAAATGCACATCTTTCTACCATAGATGAATCGGGAAATGATGAATACATTCTTTTTCCCTTTCGCGAAGCGATTATGCAGACGAGGCGGGGATTTGAATTCTGTTCGATGATTCCACTTGCTATGCATTTAATTCTATTAACAAGAAAACTATGAATTCATCTGAATCCTAGAAACAGTCACACTGCAACAGCATAATTTTAAAATCAATATAAACAAATGGAATTTAACTGAATTCCAATGTATTTCCTGATACTTAATAATTTATCGTCACTTAAAATGCAGTTTAATTTTCAAACATTTAAAAAGTTATTTTCAAATTGTGGATTATTTTGTAATAATTAAATTGATGAACATTCATATTCTTCGTATTCTTCTCTTCCCTATGCCGTGTTCTTTCAGAATATGGTCGATCATGGCTCTACGCAACTTCCAATCCTTCGTTGGTTTAAGTATTTCTTTCTTTTATTATCCTTTTTAGTCTCCGTTCTTCAAATCTTTTGCACAAGTTCTTAGGAAGGTAACTTACTATTTCTCTCTGAACCGTTTTTCCTTCAATATGCTATGTGAATATGAGAGTATACAAGTCCTCTTTTCTCATAAAATGTCCCCAACATTTCAACTGTCTGTTTGATTTTTGCTTTCATTTTCCTTAGAATTTCAAAGTTGCTCACATTCTTTATTGGTATGATTTTACCCAGCTGCAAATCTTCGTAGGGTCTGTAGATTTGATAAGATGGCCTCGATATTAAGATTAAATAAACCTGGTGAGAAGATGTGCCATTGCCATCAACCTCTCTCTTTCTCTCCCCCTCTCTCTCTCTGTATGTGTTTTCAATCCGTCCGCAGGCAATTTGGAATCAGTATTTTCTTGAATATTTTCATGGATTTCCCAAATAAATAAAGTTTTCATGGCAGTTCAAATATGCGTTCGGGTCATGCAACTTCAAATGATTTTGTATAACATATGAAACATACTAACTGTTTATATATACTCCAACAGTGATTTTGATTGATTCGTTTACTACTGATTATAAACCCTGTGCAGGCTATTTAAAGCGAGAACATATTTTAGATTGTAATTGTTTTAGATAATAATTGTGTAATCATACACGTCTTAATAATTAACCCATATTTAGAGCAGAAGAATGAGATTCGTACCTTTCCCAAGTCGTAAATAATATAACAAAAACAACGGGAATTGGAACTCTGTTCTTCGATTATGAATCCCGAGCTATTATCCATCACACCACCCGCACACCAAAACTAACCTGATATTCCCAAGCGTTCATCTTCCTACATACTGACCAGGCTCGGCAATGATGATCGTAAGGAAGTAAGGGGTTTCAACGTGATGTTGCTTTTAACCAATCCACAGTAAAAATTATAGATTAGCATTTTAGAAACACGGCCATTTTGGGTGCTACGCGTAAAAACAAAACACTCAATCTTTCTTTTATTTTCCTGCTTCTTGCATATGCCTCCTATATTCGATGCTTCTTCCGATCTTATCGCTTATAACTTACATTAAAAAAGGGAAATGTACGCCCTGTTTATTTTCATGATTACAATAGATATTAGATAATTCTGCTATCGTGAAAATATGGTGATTATGCATTGAATTATGCTCTATAGATCCTATATTTTTTATTAACAGGTGTTGGTGCTGTTATATAATAATATTCCAGATAAACTAGCTTCTGATCGTTAGGATATAAATGAAACCTTACGGAAGGAATAAGGCTATTATATGTATAATGATCTTAACTGCATCTAATAGGATACTAATTGATTTCTATTCATATCCATTGTCCACACAATTCATCGCAACATTATGAAGCGAATTCGTTCACCTTTCCAGTCTGATTCATTATTTGTTATTCTCCGGGGCGTGATGCAATTATATATTTAAACGTTTCGAAATCTTTCATCGAACGCTAACATTCAAATTGTAAATTCTGATTAAAATATGCAATATACTTGGGAAACAATATATACAGAATAATGAAAATATACTTTTTTTTCATTAATGTTCTCCTAGTACAAAGATTGAGATCAAATCAAGATAGAGAGTAATTGTTAATGTAGCTATGACAAACAAGCTGTGATATACGTGAAAAACATGTACAGTGAAACCTCGGTTCTCGAACGTCTCACATTTCGGACAAATTGGTTTTCGGATAGAATATTCGAGAT
Organism: Acanthosepion esculentum; assembly: GCA_964036315.1. Taxonomy (NCBI): domain Eukaryota; kingdom Metazoa; phylum Mollusca; class Cephalopoda; order Sepiida; family Sepiidae; genus Acanthosepion; species Acanthosepion esculentum. The sequence continues at coordinate 107,923,569 of OZ038475.1, forward strand.
GAAAATGACGCGGTTATCAAACAAAATTTCGGTTCTCGAACAACATTGCCGAACTGATCCGAACCGAGCCGAACCGAGCCGAACCTAGCCGAACCGAGTCAACCCGAACAGAATCATTTCTTAGTCGACCGCCCTGTTGTATACATTCGTGTTTTGTGCTGTGCTTTTCTTTTCCAATTTTATTGTACCGTGCATTCTTTTTCTCTTCATTAGTCTTGGCTCCAAAAAAAGCTAGCAGTGAGTAAATAAAAATGTTCAGAGAAAAACGATTGTTGATAAGATTGTTTCTATTATAATGATATTGTCTCCTCTCACTCAGTTTCATATGGCAAGGTCAACGATCTATGCTATTCTTCTAATTAAAGAGACGGTCATGTCTTTCCTTCCATTTTCAAACAATAACATCTCTTTCCTTCTCCTTCCACTTACGCCATCAACTCTCCTGCTTATAGGTACGGTAAAATTGAAGTGTTCGTTTATATTTTATCTGTTTAGTATTGGGTTTATTTTTTCATAGATTTAATGATTTTCATTAGTTTTGTGTATAAACTTGTGCACAAATTACTGTTGTTAAAATTTAAATAAGCAATCATCTTTGGACCAGGAACGGGTTAATCCATTTTACATTTATTACTATTGGAAAACTAATTTCGGTTTACGAAAATTTCGGAGTACGAATGGGCTTTAAATTCGTGTACCGAGGTTCCATTGTAAGACTAGGTGAAGACCATGGGGATGAGATGTATAGATAACAAATGAAATTTGTTGTGGTAGGATAGTGTTCAGGGCAACATAAAATCTCTTCTATAATGAAGCAGATCGTCTCAAAAGATGAATAGAATGGTCTTCTTCCATTTGGAATACAGAGGAAATTATAGTGTTTCGACTATTTTTTCCTTCAATCCGCTTGCCTTCCCACTGTTCTCTGAATATCAAGATTTCAAAGTCATCTTTCCTCATTATGTGTCCTAGAAATATCAACTGTATTTTTCTGATGATCAGTACGAGCGCCCTTGCTCACATTTTCGTTCCATGATATTCTCAGCATTCGTCTTTTTAACCACATCTCTGTTGTTTCAAATATCCCCTTCATCTGCGAGGAGAATGTCCAGTATTAACTGCCATATATGATAGCTTATATTGCGTAAAAGTTCAGTACTCTTTTCTTTGTTTCTAACGAGATTTTCATGTTTCTTAATATTTGCATAGCTTTTGGAAGGCATCATTCGCTATTCCAATGCGCCTTTGGATTTCAGTGTCGTACATTCCGTCCAATGCTAAAAAGAATTCGTACATATTTAATTTTTTAACTTGTTTGATTTTGCTATCTACAATCTGTAATTTACATGATGGGCTGTTTCTTTTGTCATTTTTCAAATTGTTTTTATTTCTTTCTTCTCACTTTCGTTCACTATATTCTGTAGAAGTTACTGTAGTCTTCTTTCTTCTGTGTCTGCTGTCACCACCGTGTCATCTATATTTCCTAAGTTGTTAGCCACCGATAAAGAATCCCGACGAGACATCTAATTCTTTCAGAATCGCCTTGCAGTGTAGGTTTAATAAATTTCATGAGACGCTCTTTTCTACTTACATGTACCTACTTATTTTTTTTTCATTAGTACACAGTCGGTTTTCTCCAATGCATATCTGAATTACTCTAATACGTTACTAAATTATAGAAAGTTTTCTTTTCATTTAAAAAAATGTTTGTGTCGTAAATTAAAGGTCACCTTTGCCTTTGAAATATCGAAAGAATAGTCATGGAGAAAAACGGTAGAATTTCGAAGGGCTTTCGGCGTTATGTTTTGGTAAAGAGACTGCCGAGTGGAGAAAATAAATTTTCTGTAAAGATTGTATTATATCAAGTTGTTTTTCGTATTTTCACAATATGCGTAATTTGGCGCTATACATTCTCGAATTAAAAGCTTTCGATTGTTTTCTAACATTTTCATTCACTTTTTTCTACCATGTCCTTTCAAGAAATTGATGACCATGGAGCTATTGTTGATATTCTAAGTAACTTACTGTAAAATATTTTAAACGTACGAAAAGTGAAAATGCAGGAATAAATACATTTGTAATAAATATTTAGCAACGTAAAAGAATGTGCTTAGTATGTTTCTTTTGAAAGAAAACTGAACTTTTTGCTTTCATATCGAAATAACGAGGAAGACGATAAAACATTTTTCTTTCAATATCCGCCATTTGCAGTCAGTATAGTCACAACCATATATTTATATTCCTGGAGATTTCACATTATGGTGATAATTATATATATTTTCACCAATATACAGTGTCATTTAATTTGTCGATGTTACTGGAAGATACTCATAACAGAAATTCTTTTCCTTGCTTATCATTGCTATAGTTATCTAAACTGGCAGTTGTATACAAATGGTTTCTGATGCTAGATGGAAAATGACGCCGACCGAATGAAAACCATAGGCCTTAGGGCAGACAATACATATTCGAACCATTCGGACCGGCTCTAAATAACTAACTTTACACTTTAAAAACAGAAACCACATCTCTTGAGCACATTCAACAAGAGCAACAACTAAAATGGATAGCATATGTAACTTGAAAATAATATGATGAAGATATTAACGTCCTACACAACCTCAAGCAAAAGTTTAAGACAAAAGTCCACTCTAATACTAAAATGAGCGATAAATCTGCTGGAGTTGAAAAACTAATTTTCCTGAAAAAATATTTTAATAGAGATATTTTATATATTCAATACAAAGTAGCACTGGCTGCTCGGTCAATGTATGCCGAATGTTTCTTTATAAGGAAACGATTAATATTGATATTAACAGTGTCAGAGATATCCCTGCAATGATGCTGTTTAATATTTTCGCAATTAATGTAGTCATTTAATCGCAGCTTCAGTGGTTACCTCGCAGTCCTTTGTCTGCTAGCAATGTACTCGGTTAACCAGAAAGTCCTGAACAACTTAGGAATCTTAAAGGACACAAGAAATATATATCTCTGTCTGGTGGAATTTCCAAGGAGTACTGCATTCTGATCATGTTCCACACGGTCGCAGCATAAACGCTAAACTGTATCACCAGCAGCTGGAGCGCATGTACGACAAACTAAAAAAGTTTGTTCAAGCGATTAGGCTTTGTTTCAGCAAGCCAATGAGAGACCACATACTACCAGGCAAAGTAGAAGTTCAAACAGATCGACGGTGTTGAGATTCTTCCACATCCACCATTCAGTCCCAATGCTGCTCTGTCTGACTATAGCCTATTCTGCTCAATGTGGCATTTCCATCGTGACAATCGATTCAACACTTTTGACGAAGGGATAGAAGCTTATTTACATTTTTTTTATTCAAAGCCAGCGGACTTGGTCTGAATCGAATGCTGGCTGATCGCTGGCAGAAAGCGTCGAGAATAATGGATTTTTATTTGAAAAATAAATGTTGGTTTTGCTCCAAAAAATTTGTTATTTTCTTTCCGCTTTATAAGTTAATCAGGTCTTTCTGGACAACTTTCTTCTGAAAATCTTTCATTCTATTCTCAATTTGTAGGCAACCTTAATATCTAGCTTTACAAGTATGTTCCCATTACAACAGGGTGAAAACTATACGTCAACATTTTACTCTATGAAGGATGTAATAGGGTGGTAACACCAGAATAACAATCTACTGTGTGAAAATGCCTAATGACAATTCTAGTTAGGTAAAAATTGAGATTAGACTGTGGGAAAATTCAGAAAAGATAAGTAAGCGTTGAAGATGTAGTTTAAATTCGAGAGACTGGCATAAATTCCTTAGTAGGCGCTAATCCTGAGTGACAAAGTGTAGTCGTTGTATTTGTCGTATTGTCTGGTCGTTTGTAGATTAACTTCCTGTTCTTGCTACCACCCGTCTTTCGTACACTGCATATTTATATTTTCACAAATCTCGTGGTCGCCGTGATTTTGCGTTAATTTCTCAGCATAAAAACAATATGGCTTCCCCACGAGACTCTTTTCAGGTACGGACGTCCATGAGGTAAGTTTTTTTTTTCAAACTACAGATGAGAAATAGTATAGTAAGAACGAATAAAAAATACTAATTGCAAATGATACAATTAATCTGGAGAGTACTAGTCGAAGATTCTCTCCAGAAATAAACCAAGTAGAATACATTAAGTTATTGTAAATCTGCATCTTCGCCAAACTATATAGTTTGGCTCATGGGGGAATATGATAAGATGTATGCTATTCTAAAATTTACTAAATTCCAAAGACGAATATTTGCTATGTATCTATAAAAGACTATCAAACGTTTACGGCTAACCAAGTACAATGATACGGACATTTTGGAATAAAGAAGTTCAGAAGGTGCCATCTGTTTGCTGACAAAGAAAGGTCATGATATCATATCAAAAAATATCCGATAAATCAATGTCGGCGAAATTCTTTTATAAAGTAGCATATACTCAGACAAAAAAAGAGAGAGACACCAGATGACATGATAAATGAAAACAATTTTTAAGCCTTACTACTCAGACTGCTGCTCTAAGTTATCATACCATTTCATATTTCATCGCTTAAATTCAGTATTAAACTTGATGTGTAAGCTTGAAAATAATATATATATATATATATATATATATATATATATATATATATATATATATATATATATATATATTATAATATTATTTGAAAATATGTATTCATCCCGACATAGAAATTACCATATTTCGCAACTAATACTGGTTTTAAAAATAAATGCTAAAGAACTCTGGATTATAAATCTGACTGTTCTTTTCTTTTTTATTTTGAGATATATATATAAATATATATATATATATATATATATATATATATATATATATATATATATATATATATAATTGTCCTTCATCTTTTGCATTAGTTTTTTCAGACCTTCAAAAGCAAGCGCAAATAGTGAGGCATACAGTCTCAGATGTGTCTAAAAATTCGATTTTTGATGGGTTTTTTTCCGGATTTCAGCCTTTTACCAGATTCAGTCTTTTACTAGATGTAAATAATGCCGTTTATCTTAACCGTTTTCTAAGAATATGAATTCTCTAGTAACAATCTATTAGGATATTAGTCTGTAATAAATATCTCCATTGGACATATTCCGGCGAAAGCTTTCGTTTTAGAATTTCCATTTTCCTTTCACTCACTCTTTCTGTTTCCCATGTAGATTTATCATGTGTTGTAATATTTCAAGTTGTTTTCGTATTTTCAAACTATGCGTATTCAAATGTCATGCATTCGCTGTTTAGAGACATTTGAGAGTCTTATATAACTTTTATCTACTTTTCTCTTACATGACCTATCAAGAAATTGATAACCATTGCCCTACACAGGTGGTTGATATTCTAAGTAACTTTTGGCCGTTCAGCATCATTACTTTTTTCTTGTTTTCCATAATTTACTCAAGGTTATTAAATAGGTTGCTTGTTATTCATTATGCTTTCCTTCATTTTAATGCATCCTACCACTGTTAAATTCGTAATAACATATTTCCCCATTATGGATCGTAGACGATTTTATGATTCTTTTTCTTGTAGCTGATATTTTGCTTAAACCTTCTTTGTGTCTATTCATGTTATTCTTTCGCCTTAGTTACGACTATAAACTATATCAGGTAGCAAGGTCTCTGATCTAGATATTGAAGGCTTTGAGGAGTGTGCAAGTAACTCTTCTTTGTTGTTGTACCCATGTCTATCTTGACACGGGGTGGTAGCACCTCTTAAAGCCCTAACTATCGGCAAATAGTTAACCTTGAAACTGGTGTCAAAAAATATGAAAGTTTACAAATATATTTTTATAGTAAAAATGCCAGCATTGCATTTTCATAGCAAAAAAATTACCACATATAGATTTATGAAAGAATATACCAGCAATACATTTGTGTACAATAAATATATATTTGCCTTCAGCACATTTTTTTATATTACTAGCATTACATGATTGTAAATAAAATTGCTAATGCTCCCAAGAAAATTAAATTTCGGGATTAAGTGACCCATAATTAGATGAAAAATCAATCAGACTCTATTCTCAGCATTAATTAATAAATATCTGTTTCATGTCACTTCCACATCCATGGACATATAATCCAACATTCACAATTATATATAAGAAATTGGCTATTATTTAGCAGTTCAGTATTCTTATATTTTATTTTGCAGATATATTCCCCTCTCTTCATACTATGCTCAATATCTGGGTAGCGTCTTTCAATCAAACGGTGCGCCTTCGACATTGTCTTTCACACAGTCCGTTGTATAGACCCGTCACTATGCAGGTACATTTGCTCAGACAATAAATGTTTGTCAGCGTTATATCTACAATAACCTTTGTAATTACGTTCACGTATCTCTCGTCTCACATAAATATCCATATTTCCAACGAATACGCAGGCGACCACAGACATTACCACAGAGGCATCGGAAGTATATGACAAGGAAGAAAAAACCGAACAGTCCCTAAACCCACCTTACTTAATCGATAATGTTGATTTATCGATAATACTGATGATTTTGATATTTTCATTACGTACTTTCAATATATCTTCTTAAGTTAAATACCATAAATATTTTTTCTGTAGTCTGATGAATGATTTAAATTGAGTCTTACTACGGTTGATATTGCAGTTAAAACGTTATTGTATTTTCCGTGTAAAATATATAATGCTAACAACACTACTTAATATTTACTAGTTTGGTCCATACTCTGAAAAGCTGATTTTTATTTCTGTAGGTTACCCTCTATGAGAGATAGTATAGTACTAATAAATTGTTGGCCTGTAAAAATTGTCTAAACTGTCAATAATCTCTAAAAGATATATTACAGCTAATATATTACAGTCTTTAAAACTTTCACTTTCCTTCACTACATATTCAAGAAGGTCTTTCAGATTTGTTTTATTTCTTTCTTTAACCATATCACCGCAAACAAGGAGAAAGGCTACAAAGACACAATACCTTACTGAGTGTGAAAGAATAAGGAATATAGAATGCAGTATTAAAGAGCGGAACATTAAAAGAAGGGTAATCAAGACAGGATATAATGGTTGGCAAGACATTTAATTTTTTTGAAAATCAAAGTTGGCTAGAAAGCAACAAGAAACCAGCTGAATTCCACAGGCGAGAATTGCAAAGAAATTATTTATCAAAGAACTTATAGTTATATCTACCCTATCCAACTGTAAAATCATGCACTTTTGTTGCCAATCTAGTACTGTGCTTAAATTCATGAAGTCTGGGAACCAAAGAGCAAAGTTCATCAGAACAGTTACCTTGAAAATATTTATGGAAAAAGCACAGGGATCCTATGTTACGGAGGTGAATAATGATTGAAGTTGAGATGCCAAGTAAAACCAATAACTTTACCGATTCCCCTTTGGATGTTATCCAGATTCTCTGAATATATAGATGGAGCACCACACCATATGTGGCAGCAATATTCAATGCATGGTTCAAATAGTGTTGATGCAAACTAGGAATTCAATAGATGTTTGTAAAATAACGTCAATAATTTCGATACACACTACTATATAGCGTAGTCGTAGCCTTCACTATTGTATGCTATTGAATAAAGATTCGTCAAAAGACGCTAATAATTTTGATACACTAGTACAAAATGCGATGGTAAATTATCGTCATTTTATAATTTTTAATTTCGCGCATGCGCGTTTTTTAATTTATTTTGTCGAATGTACAATATAGTAGACTTGTTTGGGCACCGTCTGTTAGAAAAGAAACACCATGAAGCAATTTACCCCTTCAGACATTTGTAAACGGTTTGCTGTATTGCTTGGCAATCCGACGCTCCAATACAAATATTACAGAGTGTTTGAGTGTCATTCTAAGAATAGTGCAGATGATTCGGAAAGCATTGAATGGGTCTAATGGTGATTACAAAGGTGTTTGGAGTGATAACTCGCGATGGCGACGTTATGCCTCCACTCATATTTCCACAGGGACTCAGACTGTACACGAAGGCCTACATCAAGTGCCACGAGGATGTAGTGCTGCCCCGGTGCAAGAGAGTGGCAGTTAGATGAACATATGCCTAGTCACAGAACACTGTCCCATGACACCCAGTCGTGGCTGTTAGACAATTTCTGCGAAAACATCACCCCTTCAAACCCAGACTGCAACCCACATAATTATTGTGTGTGATGCGCAGTTGGGCGAGAGACCAAAAATCTCCTTGTCACAGCAAAGATGAACTGAAGTAATGAATTATGGCAGCATTTACAAACTTAAACAAGGAGAACGTCAAGAAGCGATGGAGGTGATTCGGAAGTCGTCTGGATGAAGCAGATGGCGTTTATATTGAAAAGACGTTACTCTTTATTATATTAGAGATATTTTTGTCTAATTCTGGTAAATATATCTGTTAAAATGGAATTTCAGTATTATTTTCATGTTTTCATAATTTAGACGAGAATTTACCCATCGCAATCTGTATATACGGACGCTTAGATAGACTTCACTTTTGGAAGCTATTGTATAAAGGTTTTTTTTTTTTTAAATGCAAATAATTGTTACCCTAGAGTATAGGTTAGTTTTCAATAAATGATTCTAAAAAAGTCGGTCATAGTCCCTAGAATATATATTCTTCAAATGAGTAACCTCTTGACTTAAGCTTGGAAAAAAGCGCAAATAACTATGATATTCACCAGTAATTACTTTGGGAACTGATTTTGCTTCTCAAGCTCAAATTTGATTTTCATACTTGAGCCCAATCTGTAATCCAGCTCGCATTATGTCTATATTCTCCTCATATATATATATATATATATATATATATATATATATATATATATATATATATATATATATATATTACAGTTATTATTTGACAGCACATGACAGAATGAATTAATAGCTGTTTTAATATTTCTTCTCATATCTTCATTTTCTATAAGTACTGATTACACTGATGTTATTTCGTTCAGCGGGCCGCTTATTTTTCTTCTCTATGTGTGTCACCGTTTTCATCGTATCCATAACGTAATTTTCAACACCGTCTCCATCATCATCATTTCTTTTTAGCCCAGTTCCTTTTACTTTCCACTTGCCTCTAATTTCGTCTTTAACAATTGCAAGATGAGGAAATTGATTTTACATTTTCTTCCATTTTTTTTATCACCAAAATTATGTCTCTGATCTTTCGGCCGCGCATTTTCATTTCCGCTCAGAAAGCGTTTTCGATAATCTAGCAGGTTCCTCAGTAGATAAATCTCAAAGTAAGGAAATCAGAAGAAAGAAGCTGAAAGGCATTAAAATGAATGAAGAACGTAAAATAAAAAAAGTAACGTGGGAACTTGAAGAGTCAGAAGAGAATCGAAAGAATTCAATGAAAAAAAAATCTTTGGAAAGATGCATTTGTCTTAATTTCTGACAAAATTGCAATAGCTTTTCCATCTCTACGGACTGATTGCATGAATATTTTTTGTACACTTAATTTTCAAATCTGTAATTTCATTTTACCTCATTTATCTGACAATGTTCACTTACTCTTTCACTGAAAAATAATAGACACCAAAAAAGGTAAAAATCTGGAAAGAAAATGGAAATTGTTAAACTTCAGTTTTAGACGAATCATTAAATATATGTAGGAATGTTTTCTTGACTTATATAAAATTTGATTTTTTTTTCTTCTTTCAAGATTTTTGCCTTTTTAAATACTAGACTTGGATTCGTTATTGATTTGGCAAAGATGTTAAAATATTTACTGGCAGTGAACCACCAGAACACGGATTGAAATTGAGCCGCAATACATAAGAACGGGACGTAAGGATGTGCCTTGTCAGCGGATTATTTATCCATTACAGCGAGGCGATCCAAACACATTTCAGAGGATTACTGGTGTGCACATTATTAATAATATATGACACGCAGATTTTACAGTGTTGATGGAAAGCTTACAAGGTATTCTCTAAAAAACCAGAAAAGTATCGCAAAGCAAAACGAAAGGAAAAACTAATTATAAATAAACAATATATTTTCTTACTAAGAGTAATAGTCAAAGGTGTGAGATATGAATAGATGAGATCACAATTAAGTAAGTACATACATTATATTATCTAGGATATGTTTTAACATATGAAGAATAATATGAAACGGTATTTGAATAGGGAATGGCGCCTTAAAAAGTTAAACGCAGTTTTAAAAAACAGGAAATATTAGAACTATAGAAATTATTGTTAATATTGTCAGTGATAATATAGTGAATTCTGGACTATTTCCCCATATTTGATGAAGATAATTGAGGCAAAACAAATGCCGTCTTACAGAAGGTTACTGATCATGCCAACATGCTAACAGTATATAGTAAAAGACAACAGAGAGATTTGGAAAAAGAGAAAAAATAACAAACCTATGTAAATAGATAGGGACCAAGAATATGGGAAGCGAATTAAAAGTAAACATTGCTGAATAATACAAAGCAAAAGAAATTGTCGAGAACCATGATCACCTATGAATTGTATGAAAGCGACATATCAGTGGAAAATAATAGTTATGTGGACGTTATAATTAAGTTTTTTTTTTTCTTTTTTTTTCAAAACAAAAAATGACACTTAAATTAATAAATAACGGACTACAAGGTCTCCTCAGGTTTCATAAATGTATCCAATAGTAAGAAGCAGATTTAATAGTTTACATTAAATGTATGTCGTCTGGTGAAGTAGTCCTACCATTTGTAGCTTGTCTTGTTGGTTTTATTTCGTGTTTATTCTTGGCACTAATTAGTATTTGCTTCACAAAATTACATGTAGTAAACATATCGAGCATGGTTTTAATACCAAGAAATGTTATTAAATAACTGGAAATATTGGATCGACATCGATTTTTCTTCCTTTTGTTTTTCCCCCGACAACTTTATGGTGGTTTCCCGTATGTAGACAAAACAACAAACGATATTGTACATATAAAAACAAAACAAATTTAGGAAAGACGTAAAAAAGGTAAAACCTAGCACTTAAAAAAAATATCCATATCTTTATGTCGGCTGTTTGTAATGTTCTATTTAGATGACTGAAATATTTACTTTGGAGACTAATTTCATGGGTTGTTAGTGCTGTCCATGTAGCGAGAGTACCCTTATGCTGTGTTTTTTCATCTGACACATTGTCCGCTGGGCATTAAGAAAACCATAGAGGGGTAACGAGACACGTCCTATCTGTAAGATAGACTACTACAAATGGCGAGAATAGATCTGTGGTTGCAAACATTCCATGTTTGATAAATCTATTTGTTCGACAACAAATAAAAATAAACCCGTCACAGTTCCTCTATATCTGATATCATGCTATCGAAATTCTTAATTTAACCGCTGACAAAGCCGTGGGGAGATCCCCGAAAACAACCTTGCTAAACTGTATTATTGTCACATCCGCTCTCAGGAAAATCGTATCACGGAAGTAGTCGAAACAACTTTGACGCAGTTATTGTTGGCAATATTTCAATGAAGAGAATTATGTTATAGTAAGATTAACGAGTAAAGATGGCTTTAAATTATTACGATGTATGTACAAGGTAACCAAAAAAGTTCTGTCCGTTTTTTGATTAGTCATTGAATGAAGGTGAAATATATACGAAATGCGTGTAGCAATTGTTTTCAGATTCGGACAGCCGGAAGTAGGACCATCAGACGTCATAAAAAACACGGGCACCGTGCCCGGCCATCAGTTATAAGCCGGACAGCTGTGAGAAGGATGGAAGTGTCTAGAGATCTCGTTCGGGGCTGTTTGCTTTACGACTTCAAAGTGGGCTCATCAGCAGTTGCATCAAGTCGCCGCATATGTCAATCGTTTCGGTATAGTGCTGTGGATGAACGTACTGCAAGGCGTTGGTTTCGAAAATTCAAGTCGGAAGATTTGTCTCTCCATGATGAGCCTCGCAGTGGACGACCACAGGTCTTGAATGACGGAGTCCTGAAGGCGGCCATTGAAGAGGACAGTATTCTAACGTGTGGTGAACTTGCACAACAGTTCAACGTTTCCGATTAAACAATTAGCCTTCACCTGCACCGCCTAGGTAAGACGTACAAACTGAGCAAGCGAGTTCCGCAAACGCTGTTGGAGGTCCACAAGGGACAACGAG
>OZ038475.1:107940663-107970663 GCA_964036315.1 Acanthosepion esculentum
GGAATTCCTTCCTAACCTTTTATTTGAAGTGGTATACAATGTTAACACATTACTTATGCTATTATTTTCTCCTCGAATTACATGTGATATCCATTTTAGTTGTTGCTCCTGTTAAAGGGATGGTATTTATGTTATTTGGTACAGTGCTTTCTTTGGGAGTCTGTATTACGAATGCACAACTTTTCAAAGAAGAATGATCTTTGCTAAGATAATCAGGACACGTGAACTTCTACGTAGTATCTAAACCACAACATGGAAATGAAGGCTTGATGATGCTTTCAGAGATGAAAAGCGTCTTGATGCAAAACAAAGGCTTGTTTTGACTGTCGAATGCTCAATTACTTTGAAAAGAACATATGAGCAAAGAAGCAATCTCATTGAATACAGGAACTGCAAAATATGGGCTGCAAAGAATAAAGACATGCAGTAGATATATAATGATGAAAGAGAATTTGATATTTACAGGCCACAGAAGCAGTGGACAACTAGAAGTAAACTACGTAACGAATTGTTTTGAATGGATGACAGAACATTATAAGTTACAGAGAGGAAGAAAAAACATCAACCTATGGAGCATATACTGGACGCGATGGTAAACTGTCGTCATTTTATATTTTTAATTTCGCGAATGTGCTTTGATTCTTGATTCTGTTAACTGCACCGTATAGTAGGGTCAGTTCGGCAACGTCTGCGTGAAAAAGGGCACCATAACTCAATTCACTCCGCCGGGAATTTGGAAACGGCCTGTTGTACTGATTGGCTTTCGCGCCAGAATCTCCAATACGAACATTTCAGCTAGCATGGAGGCTAATCTGATGACTTTGCAGAGGATTCAGAAAGAGCTTTGTAAGTTTATGGTGATTAGGAAGGTACCACAGATCGGAAATCTCGCTTTGATCGTTTTAATAAGAAAACAACTCCCGAATCTGCTGGTGAGGGCCACAGATTCAACAGGGAGGCTTACATCAAGTGCCTAAAGGAATATGTGCTGCCCTGGGTCAAGAGGGTGCCTGCTGAAAGACCTGTGTATGGCAACAGGACTCAATCCAGTTACGTCCGTCAGGCATTTTCTGCGACATTACCCCTTACATCTGGCCACCTAACTCCCAGGTCTACAAACTCCTTGAATATTATGTATGGGCCTCAGTTGAGTGAGAAACCAAAAAATTCCATGTAACACCAGAGATAATCTAATGGCAGAGATTATGACAGCATTCACTATATTGAACAAAAAGACCGACTAGAAGAGATGCGGGATATTCCGAGTTAGTCTGGCGTTCGTCATCGATTTTATTGAGTAAATGTTCTCTTTAGTATTTCAAGATAGTTTTGTATAATATGGGTAAATATATCGGCTACAATTAGATTTCAGTGTCTTTCTTTTTTCACGATTTAGACGACAATGAATCCATGGCACACTGTGTATATTAGCCTTCCTCCATCAATATAAGTTTTAAAACCTTAACATATTTGGTATCTATCGATGTTTAATCCTTATATTTCATTAATCAGTTGCATACATTTTCAGGACATGATTATACTGAAATTGTCCATGTCTTCCCTTCTTGTCCTGCATGTATTATATCTAAAGGATAGTCGTGCTGTCATGCGTCTCTATATCTGCCTGTATGTTGTACTTCTAATCTTTACTTCTTTACAACCCATTTTTGAAAATGTATTACTGATTATGTCAACCATTTACTCAAATATTTTAAATAGATTACATGCCCTTTTCTCTATTTTCATTCGGTATGCTATTTCGTTATTCTATTTGAGACTTGCATTCTTTCCTCTATAAGTTGAATAGTTTCTTTATACTTTCTGTTCCCATTAAATGTACGTCTACCTATGTTAAATCTGGACAGAGCTTCTAGTTAATTTGAGGTCCTTCCAATCGTCAGAAACATATTCATGTTACATTACTCTTTATGTTTGTATATCCATATACAGTGTAATCAGGATATAAGAGACCCGGATATAAAAGAAACCCGGATATAAGATACTTCTTCTCCGGTCCCGACAACTCTCTTATATCCGGGTTACACTGCAACACGTTGTCTAACCGTATACACCTCGTTTGTTCTAAGTACAGATTACACAATATTTAGCCATTTCTTCTTGTACATCCACTTTGCCTAAATATTCAGTCAAATCTCTTTCTTTGAATGACATTGAGTAAAATTAGTGATAGGTATACCTTTTATTTTCTGTTGACCTTGATAGCAGACTAATGAAAATTTATTTTCTTGCTCCAATAACTTCTGTATATCCACATATTTTTCAAACAATTACTGGCTCAATTCGGCAGTAAGGTCTACACCTTGAAATTTTAGTGCCTATGCAGCATGAATTAAAGTGTGCTATTCAAATGGCAACTAGGTCTTACAGTTTTATTGTAGAACTATCTAGATGTAACCGTCTCTTCTATTCAGTTTATTTTCTCGCACTTTTCACCTGTTGAACACTCTTCCGATTTCTTCCTTCTCTGCTAATTAGATAATTCAATAATATTGATGCAACGTAAATTGTCATATTCTGTTTTGAACCCTGTCACTCTATTGTCCTTTTCCTCACTTCCATCTAAAATCCTCATTCTCTTTCGCACTCAGTAACCCCCTGTGTACTTGTTTCATTAATGCTTAGCTTTTGATCAACACAGTTCTCAAATTGGTAACGAAGCTAGTGATACAACCATTTATTTGTGCCTTGATAGTAAGTCTGATCAGTACGACAAAGTCAAAATATCATCCGGCGTCCAAAACGATATCTTCGTTAACTGGGGTAAAATATGTTTTGTCGGTTTTAACGAGTCCAAACCTACACTTCTGTCCATTAATCATCAGAGAGACTGCTCGCTGCCTTCCAGGAAAGTGACTCGTTGCGCCTTCTCGTGCTCACGTTCTCAGCTAGCATGAAGTGGAAGGACCACATTAAATCACATTGCTAGGTCAGATGCTAAGAAAGTCGGTTCAGTGTTTTGTGTTTAACATTATCCTCTCTATATCTTACATATCTGTGTCTTACAATCTTACATGCTTAGAATATTGTTGTTATTTAACTTGAGTTCCTTCATAAAGTCGAAAAGAAAATCAGCAATATTAGTGGTCCAGATCTGAAGGCTCGGCTTCAGTCGCTTTCTCACCGCTGTAAGGTTACCTTTCTATGTCTTTTCTATAAATATTCTCATGGTAATTATGCGGATGATCTCTTTTCATCTGTATCTATAATTTTTTGTCTTTTAGCGCCATACTAGACTGATGTCGAGATCTCATCAATTTGCAGTTGAGTTAGTTTGATGTAGCCGTAAATTCTATAACAACAGTTTATTTTCTCTCACTTCTCGCTTGTGGAACTCACTTCTGGTTACATGCTCTCCAGCCCACATTAATCTGCAAATATTTAAATGTAATGTCTACCGCTATCTACTGTCCTCCTTATTAGTCATTCCTCTTTCCGTTCATTATTAAAGTTTCTGTTCCTAATTCTTCCATACCCAGAAACCATTTGTGTTTTAGTGGCTTTACTGCATTGCATAGGGTGATACGTATTTTTCAAAAAATTAATTAAACAAGCATAATGCTTAACGAATATTGATTCAGTATTTTTCTCCACGCTATGAGGTTTGGCTCACCAAATCCCTTGGAGTTAAATATTTAATCATACTTTTCAAAAATGCGTCTTTGAGGTCTCCTCCTTCATGAAAAACGGCATCGATGCTTTCATTAGAGCAAAAAATACGAAGTTAAATCGCGTTGATCTCCTTGATTCTCACCTGCATGCTCGGCCGCTAAATTCCACTGGAATCACTTCTTCTGGCAGTACCAGATTGACGCGTCTGATAGGCAACAGATGTCTCTTTGTCTCTACTGGTAATGACTTCAAGCGGGTCCTCACAGAAATGAAGTTAGTGTTTGCTGATAGAATGAAATAACGTATAGCATTTCGCAAGTTCGGTTATAGAGATTATTGGAAACACCAAAAGTATGTGTTGAACAACAGCAAAACCTCAATCCTTTTCTATTTAATCAATTCGAAGGCCTGACATCTAAAGCAGGTAAGGTCGAATGCTTTGCTCGGAACTTATCTTCCAACTCAACACGACTCAATACTCGATTGATTTTCCCACTCAACCAGAGGCTTTACTGAGTGATATGCGCATAACTCCATCACTCATTTCAGACATCATTTCTAAATTAGCCTCCCATACGGCAAATAGAGGTGACGGTATCCGAGCCATCGTTCTAAAGAAATGTGATCACAAGCTGGCTCCAGTTCTGTCTAAAATCTACAAGTATTTCCTCGCTGCTTGCCACCATGTTGGAAGTCCTCCTCTGTAGTTCCTGTTTTTAAGAACTTTGGAGAACCTTCTGACCCCTCTAAATATATCCTTATTAGTCTCCTGTCGCATTTCGGCAAGGTATTCGAGACTTTAATCAATGCTGAAGTCGTTAAGTATATTACCCCTCATGGCCTACTCTGAAACACTATATGGCTTCCATTTTGCCAGGCCTACCGTTGATGTGGTACATTATTGCGGTGGGAAAGTGAAGTGACACTGGCTAAGACTAATGAAATAGAAGATTCTTCTTTGGATCTTAGCAATTATCTTTAGACGCACAGCAGGAGCAACAGACCATATGTTTGTGTTTTTCACTACTTGGTATGTCCTTTCCATTACCCAAGTTTCCCCATATGTTATGGGAAGGAGAAAAACGTTTTTATTTGATTTCAGTGGTATTAAACTAATATTAGTGCATAATAGATTATGTGCTTTTATAATAAATGAAATATTTGTCAATAAAACTTGTTGAAACCTCCCAAAAATAATATGAACCTAGTTTTGACGTCCAAATTAATCATTTGTAATTTGACAATTTTCTTTTTTTTTTTCATTTTAAGTGAAGATTTGATATGATTTGCATATTAACTTCAGACGGACTATACATAAATATGATCGTCGTATTGAAAAGTTTCTCTTTTAGTGCCACCAAAACACAATTGCCTGATATTTGCTTTGTATTATTTGTACATTATGCTAATCTGATTCCGCTTTCATATCTTTTTGTCCTGTAATCAAGTATGAAGTATATACCGACCGCATCTTTGTGCCGTGTGATAACCTCAAGAAATATGGACCCTTGTTTAGCGTACATAGATATGTGTTGTGGTAGGATCCACCTAATTTGCATAGCGGATTACCGACGATATAAATATGGTTGGTACCGGAAGACAGGGAGGCAAATCAAGAGATCCAACTAGAGACTCTGCCCGACTGCGACTTAGTCAACACATTCTCCAGGAACGGTCTTCCCAGGAATATACAAAAGACTATATCTAAATATTGTGTACACTTTCTTGTTTCAATACATTTTATTCTAACTACATTTTGTGTTTGCATTATTATTCCATGCATTAGTCAAGTTTCAACAATATGACACTGAAGCAATACAAACATATCGTTATTTTTCTATTACTTATCAAAAATACTGGAAAAGGTTGATGTGGCGTTAAACAAAACAAATTGAAACAGATTTATTTGATAATTTAATACTGTGGTTGTCATTTGTGTTTTAGTGGCTTTACTGCATTGCATGGGGTGATATTTTTTTTTTTAATATAATTAAACAAGGCATAATGCTTAATGAATATTGATTCAGTATTTTTCTTCACGCTATGAGGATTGGCTCACCAAATCCCTTGGAGTTAGATTTTTAATGAATGTTAAAAATCAAATTCCACATTTCTTTTTCTATTCCTATGAGCCATATCACTTCATCATAGCTCTCCACAGTTTATCGCTTTTGAAGCTCTTAGTAAAAATTATCTTTTGTCATCTCTCCACATGTTCTGCAAAAGATTACCACAAGCTCTTTAGCTATGTCATCCGCTGCATTCGTTTGTATATATTTCCTTCAATATGTAAAATTAGTGTTGAATTTTCTAAGCTTATTTCCTCATTACGTGACCTAGAAATTTCACCTGTCTCCCTGTCTCATTTCCACTTTAATATTTTCAATTGGTGCAGTTCACTGATATTCCATGCTTCAATTGGTACCTCTGTTTCAAGCAGTCTATAATACGCGATTAGAAGGTAACTGACTCAGTTTTCTCTCGCTACTGTAGAAGACGACACTTCCGAGAGAACTGACTCTGTACGTGTCGATATATGTCAATTGTAAATTACTGTACTTTTTCTTGGTGTGATTGTTGAATAATCCCCAGCTGTATTCTCCAGGCCGATGTTATCGATATACTACCAGCTAGCAAGTTGGACATAGACTATTGTAGCACTTCTCTTTTTATTTTTTTAAATATACATTTTCTCGAAACCGATCACAGGTTTCTATGTATATATGAGAGAATATAATAATTATATTTTAGAGTTTGTCCATCCTTCTCATTCGACGATTTGTTAGTTGCCTTTTGAAAGCTGCCTTTCTTTCTAAGTATTGTGACAAAGTTTGACTTTAGCATATCGAGGTTCATGTGCGAGATTTCTTACACAATTTTACATATTTATGTTTTTACTTTCTGTACATTCATGTAGCCTTTTTGATTACTTGATATATTTTGATTATTAGGTACCACCACGATGCTATTATTGACTAATTATATCTCAAACCTTATGAAACGCTTTATCTATGTGAAATGTGCGTGTTCTTAGGCCGTCTTATTCCCATATTTTTACAATAATGTTCAGTGGAAAATGCCATGTTGTCATCTCTCACCTGAGTTATCTGGGTGGGAGTTGAAACAAGAAGAAGAACAACAACAGCAACAGCAACAACAAAAACAACAGCAGCAAGAACAACAACAACAACAACAATAACGAATAAAAATAATAATAATCCACTCGAATCCATTACATTCACTTACGTGCTAATACCCTTGAGAATGTTATGAATCCTCTTCTTCTCCCACACAACTATGGGTAAATAGCAGGAGAGACCGGGTTCTATAGCCTTGGATGTCAACTGGTCTACCGTAGAAAGAATTGGCAACATTTTTGCGGGAAAAAATCTGCCTCGTCGGTCATATGTCGAAATATACATGATCGCCTAAGCGTGTATCACGCATGGCACATCACTGACTAAATAATAATAACAATAGCAATAATAATAATAAATGCAGAATCTGCGGAACATATGATGAAACTGTCGAAAATATTATCTCAGGATGTCAGGATCAAACAAAAAATTAATATACTCACAGACATAAAAAGATAGAGACATATGTGCACTGGAATATGTGCAAGAAGCACAAAATCGAAACCACTGAAAGATGGTTTGAGCACCCACCTGACACAAACAATAACCATGAGACGTGCCAATTCAAACTGTCAGGGAAATAAATAAAACAGAACTGATATCATCATAAAAATCAAGAAATTCAGCAAGTATATGCTTATTGACTTAGCAGTGCCATCTGAGAGAAACGTCTCCATGAAAATTATCAGGAAATTATCCAAATACAAGGACCTGGATAACAAGATTAACAGTAGATGTAGAATGAAAACTGAGACTGTAGGAATAGTAATCGGAGCTCATGGCGACATGAGAAAAAGAATGGACGATTTTATTAAAATAAATTAGAATATCGCTCTAGAAACATCCCATATCCTGAGAAAAGTGTTATCAATTAAATGACATTTCTCCTATCGGGCCTGAAGACAATAGTCTGAACCCGATTATACAGGATACAAAGAAGGAAACATATCATACACAAATAATAATAATAATAATAATAATAATAATAATAATAATAATAATAATAATAATAATAATAACCATTGATCATCTTGTATCAGGTTACACGATATTGGCACCCACTGAATATAAAACCCGGCATGACAGAGTGGGCCAATATCTGCACTGAAAATTTGCAACTCCTACGGTAAGGAAACTGAAAGAAACTGGTACGAACACCACTCTGACCCGGTTACGGAGATAGGACCTGTTACAATTCTATGGGTCTACACAATACACACTGACAGAACAATCAAAGCAAACCGCCCAGAAATTGTTATTAAAGACCACAAACAAAATAAGTGCCTCCTTATTGATATGGCAGTCCCTGCAGACTGCAATTTATCTTTGAAGATATTCGAAAAACTGTCAAAATACAAGGACCTTGAAATAGAAATCTCAAAAATGTGGCACATGGGAACATCAACAATCCCTGTTGTAGTTGGAGCCCTTGGAGCGGTTGGAAAAGATTCCAGTAGACTAATTGAAGGGATCCCTGGAGGTCCATGCATCAAAGAGATACAAAAAATTGTTCTGACAAGTACAGCCCACACTTTACGAAAGGCTTTATCTATGTAATTATTTTTTTTCTTTGCAGTGGAAAGTGTCATGATACCATTTCTAACCTTAGGTCCCTGGGCGGGACCCGGAAAGAAATGTGTAAACGCCAGATATCAAAGAAAATAATAATAATAATAATAATAATAATAATAATAATAATAATAATAATAATGGCTGCTTTGTTGCGTTGATTACCACCATTATTCTCAAGTCATCCAGCGTTTGGACAGAGACTTGTAATTGTTTTTTTTATTGAATTATGTGTTATAGTTGTATGTAATGGAGGCACAGTGGAGTAATGGATTTCGGACGGATTGAAGAATCAGTGAACCGAATTCCAGTTGTGTTCTTTATATTCTTGGAAACGTTATGAATCTATCGCTTCTACCTATGCTATAACTTCAAAAGGAAATACACATCGTGTGTCCTCTCGAAGAAAGTTCTACGACAGAAAATAATGGTCTCGTCGGGATTAGTATAATCGTTCGGACTCGGTGCCATGAACCTCTCTGACTTCGAACCATTCTCCCATGGTCATATGACCCACCACACTATAGAGAACAACCAATCGAATATGGAACGATTATTTATGATCAGTTCTTTATTAAAAATTAATGAGGATATTCAAACAATCCTGAAGAATGCAGTGAAGGAATGAGAGGAGACAGGATTAAACATCAAGTGTTCGAGGAAAGAACGCATTTTTGTTAAAAAAAAATGATGCGACCAAAATTAAAATTACAAATCGGAGATACCCAAATCAAACCCGTACAAATATTTAAATATCTGGGAAGTTCTTTAACAGAGGATGGAATGTGCGGCACTGAAATCTGAGTGCGCATTGGCATAGCTAAAGTGCATTCCTAAAACTAACTAGAGTATTAATAAACAGAATAAAAAAAAACATCGTCAGAAAAAAACAAAAGGAAACTCAAGATTTACGTGATATAATATATGTTCTCCTATATGGTACTTAATGGGGAGAATCTCCTCAAAGATAGATTTGAAAGATGCAAAGGATACAATAGACCGGCTATATTAACACCGTCGAAGTCTTAAAGAAAATGGAAACACAATGGAATGTAATACTCAACATCAGGAAGGGACAGTAGAAAATCCTTGTGCATATGATGAGGAACGAGGGCTTAGTAAAGTTTATACTTATAGGACAGACTGAAGGCAGGAGTTACAGAAGAAAACAATGAATAGAATACTTAGTGAGCTTGAGTAAACTTATGGCGGAACAGATTTTAGAAGAAATAACAATACAACAAAAGATTATAAATTCTCATTCATCATATGCTCAGGTTTTATTCTAATAATCTAATACAAAAACCGTGTTTAATATTTTTGTTGTAAATCATCAACAACAATAAAATATGCATAAACTCGCTCTCATCATATATTTAGGTTCTATTCCAGTTGTAATCATCGCTTTCTACAAAAATATACATTGCAGAAGGGTGAAGGTAGTTAAAAAACTGGAATCTTGGGAAATAACACCCGTTGACAGATGTATTATCGCGAGCACTTTTGAACTTTATTACTGGCAAATATTTCATAATCTTTAGATTAATTTGATATGTCCCTGAATGACATTTAAAAAAAAACCATAGAAAATTAGTTTCTTGCTGAAAAGTAAATATGACGAGTAAACGACAATTAGCATGGCGCTATCAATGATGTGAGTTCCTTACGTGAAATTGATTATTAAAGCACGCCTCATACTCTCTGAAATAAACTTAAAATGAAGAAAAACAATGAAAACGAACATAGTAAAAAACTTTCCGGGAATATATATTTCTAAAAAAACATAAATTTATTAACACCAATACATTTTAAAATATAAATATTACCAGAAATATATTTTTTGTAATTATATATATATATATATATATATATATATATATATATATATATATATATATATATATATATATATATATATATATATATATAAGTGAACATTAAAGTCAACAGTTAGAGGCGAAAGTATGTTTCATGCTAGACGCAATCGTCTGGCCACGTGTAGTGTCCTGACGATTGCGTCTAGTATGAAACAGACCTGATAAAACCGTTTTTTTATAAACAAGGATCATACCATTCATTAACGGATTCGAGGTTAATGTATTTTATTATTAAAAATTGTTTGCGAGAGTGAATCTTGCCATATCATTAACTTCATTATCTGCTTTTAGTATGAATGATTCGCGTAATATAAATTGAACCCGCACCACTAAACTAAGGAATAGCATTAATCAGAAAGTGGCTTACGCAGGAGCAAATATTTTGTATGTAATGTAACAAAAACATTTCGCTTCAATATATATATATATATATATATATATATATATATATATATATATATATATATATATATATATATATATATATAGTGAGAGAGATAGATAGAGAGAGAGAGAAAACTCCTATATTTGTGTGTGCGTGTATCTATATGGGTGTGTGTGAAAGTGTGTGGGTACATACGTACGACGGGTCTACCAAACAGGCTGGGTAGTCTTAACTGTTTTATCCTCACTTCAAAAAACTCTGTTGGTACCGCCGAGATTGTTTATAAGCATAAGAGATTGTGCAACACAGTGTGGCATCTCTGCGCCAGACGGCGTTGATCCAATGACAAGTATCAGTGGAGTTAATTGGAGAGTGCCTGTGGCACATACGGTTCTATTAATCTAATGGAAACTCACAGGCAAGTTCGTTAATGTCTATATATCACCATTTTATATTCCCCACACAGATAACACACACACACACTCACACACATATGTATACACACACACACACACATATATACATATATATATATATATATATATATATATATATATATATATAAATATATAAATATATATGAATATGTATATATTTATACATATATGTATATGTGACTGTGTGCGTGTGTATGTATAATTGCCGCTTATCATCATAAACAATTATCAAGTTTTCCATAAAATTCTCACAATCTGTATATCAATCCATTATATTTATAGAGTAAATTGATTTAATTAATATTTCTTTTCAATCTATAGTTCCATAAATCTGAAAAAGAAAGTTATTCATCAATTTGTGAGGAAATTACAAAAGAAAAAAATCCCCTAAAATATAAAATAACGAAACAAAAGGTTCAAACGCGAAATGTCTGCATTTAATTAAGTTGCCAGATATAAATTCTAGTTTGACGCCTGAACATTTACTCGATATTATCGTTCGATTTATTATCTTATTTTCTAGATTTCACTGAAGATCAATATTTGAACTTGCTACTGATGACAATTGCCTCAGTCGACAATCGATCTTCATCTAATTAATAATATTATATTTTTTTCAGTCATTTGTCCATATTTTATGACGCCATGAATGATTCTTCAACAATAGAAAGCTGCTAGAAAACGTGATTTTTATACATTAAAAGTTTAATGATTTTCAAATAACACTCATTGAGATTTATAATGGGCCCTCGAAATTTTGCTTATCTCTCATTACCTTGTATTTATTTTCTTTCCATTCTCCCAAGAGCATCCTAGTTGCTCACTTGTTCAATATATGTTCAATAATCTAGAATTACATTTCAATTGCTTCATGCCCCTTTTTCAACTTTGAGAAGAATGTCTCGTCTACACTGCCTTATAACTGAACCGTTATTAGAGTTCAGAACACTTTTCTTTGACCCAAAAAACTTTTGTGCTACTATAGTATGATATAACCCCAGGCATTTGCGATCTACAATAAATGACGATGCTCTCATTTTTGGTGGAAAATACTCAGGAAAAACGATGACCTGCTTACGGTTTTTATAAATGACTGCAAATCAGTTTAAAAACATTGAAATCAATATTTGATTTTTTTTTGTATAAAAGATTGTTAATGATTTTTAATACATAACCAGTGTACTGTTCTCTACCTTTAACCTTAACCCTAACCCTAACACCTAACCCTAACATATATCATACATTCAACAGTTGGTAAATATCATAACGTACTAGAAAGTAAATAGTAGAAAATGAAAAGTAGATATCATACGATATTTGAAAAAGGATGGTATATATATATATCATACTATATTTGCAGTGAAATCTATCTAATTCTGAAGACAATTGTTGCTGTTGGATGACATACACCGCTATTAAATTCACCTTCGGTTTAAATTTAAACTTTCGTACTTGCATGATTCAAACATCTCCAATGCATAGTTCGTGTGTTGTCGTTTTTCCTTTGCTGGCGACGATACATTCTCTTTTATATAAGTTGATTTTTTTTCTTATCATTTCCTTTTACTAAATTTTGTAACATGTAATTTCCTTTCTAGTTCTGCATCAAAACTGTCTCCTCTAAGTATATTAAGTTGTGATTGTTTTTACCAGTATCAAATGTGGGGAGGAGATTTTAGCTTTTTCATGATCACCTGACCGTCATTGTAAATGGACACATACTTCTCAAACACTATTGCTATGGGCTTACTAGATTATTTTTTCTCCCCCGTGCAATTATAAATTATACCTTATTCTAATACCTTCCACAAATAATCCAACCGTATCTAGCAGTTCAAGCAAATCGGTGGATCGTTATTTAACCAAAGCTCGTGGATAATCTATAAAACTTAGGTATATTTCCTTCTCTATATTTCTTGTTAATTTTTATATAATTCTGTGCATAAATACTGCATTACTATTCCAATGTATTTAAGAAAGAAAGATCTATATGTCACATAATTGTATTTTGGGATCAACTTAATAAAATACCCAATATTTTTTCAAGAGTATGCCAAAACATCTTTAATATGAAATTAAAAAAAAAGGTAACTGTAGTGGTTATTAATAAATTTGTCATGTTGTTGGGAATGTGTGAAGATGTTAAGAGATATCAGAAGGTTTGAATGATCAGAAGGCTTAAAATTGTGCGTGTTCAATAATCTTCCATCCACAACAATCAATAAAAAACAAAAATAATGATTTAAAACATAACAATTGAATTTATTAAGTATTTGATGTACATGCATGTGAAGTGAAAAGGTCAGACAGAGTTGTGTCCCTTAGACTTGGTAATATTTGTACCTAAGCTCATAACGAATAAGTTGATTGTTAAATTGTAATTTAGAAGATTGTACTTGCGTAAGTTGATGTACAGTTCTTTTACGTCTGACTGCATTAGTCAAGACGGGAGTTCTTTTAGAGTCACATTTTGGCGGCGTGTTGAGATGTACGAGTGATGTAGAGAAGTTAGGAAGTTGAGAAAAGCAGGAACCCGAAAGAGAGCGAGAATCATACGTGTTGTGTTTATATATCTTCGCTGTATCACGTGTTATGCTCCAAATATCTTGGCGCCTAAATTGATTCTGCGCGTGGGAGCGATCTGATTGGTCGAAGCTGACCAATTAGCAAGCTGGATTTACGGTGATCGACCAATGGATGCTTGTTGATTACTTTGTGTATGATGTTGGTAGGAGATTTTAGAAATATCAAGAAAGTATACGTGGCCTCTCATTATGCTATATATATATATATATATATATATATTCAGCAAACAGTATGATAAAATGGAAAAATATTTTTTCTGATGCGTTTCAACCGTTAGAACTTCATCGGAATGGGATGTTTTGATTCATATACGTGCACAAAACGAGAGACGCCAGTAGTTTCAAAATTTAAAAAAAAAATATTTTCGAAAGTCTATTTTTTGAAAGAATATTTTTTACTCGAACCAAATTCATCTGTATACTTTTTTCCATAACATTTGTCCCTGACTATCCCATATTGTGACAACAGAAAATCTGACAAGAATGGTGATATATTGTAAGCACCTGGACGCCAAATTACCGTGGATGATAGCGATTAAAACACTTTCCAGACTTTTTCGTCTTAGTAAAATATCTTCACTTTTAATCAAAGTAACATTGCCTATACAAAATTGTCGTCAGTTTTGTTACGGCGAACAACTGTTTGTTAAAATGTTTTTTTATTCATAAAATTTGTCACAGCTACATCTATAATAATGAAAGTCATAATCAATAAAAGCGAAACAAGAAGGTAAAACTTGAAGGAAGGATTTACTCTACCAACTCCAGGAATTGCCAGAAAGAATATATTCTTTAAACTTCAAGAGGTTTAAAGAGAAGACTATATGAACAGAATAGGGACATTTTGAAACCTATGCTGTTTCCTTGATATATATAATTATATACAGTCTTGTAATATAAGGAAAATAAAATACGTTAAAATCACTACATATTGATGATTATGTTTCAACACTAAAAATGTGTCTCCTCATGTTATGTTAAACGACTGGCGAGTGAAAAATTAATTTACTTTCAAAGCAGAATACATTTTAAAAGTAAGCTTTTGGACGTTGCCATGATTAACCAATCGAATGTTACCAACATTAAATTAAATTCACCGGATTTTGTTTTTAAATATAGGTCATGTCACGAAGGCGTCTCCATATAAATCCTAGACAATTCCTTTCTGGACAGACAGTGGTTGTTACATTAGTCGTACTATGTATCGAAGTCAGACGTTCAACTTTCCTAAGGAGTACAAGCGATATTTTGGGGAGGTAATTTAATGGTAACTATTTATATGCTCGTTCGGCTTCTTACATGAACATTTTTAATTGATAAATAAAAGGCCCCTTAGGCAACTGGTAAATAACTTAACCGTTCGAAAATAATCTCCGATCAAAAATACTTAACTCATTTGGCAAATTAATATGCGACCGTTAAAAAAGTGCACCCATATAAGCCGTTAATAATACCAACTAATCAATGTAAAATGTGAATAATACTAACCAAACATCACTGCAAAGCAATATTGCATAAAAATGAATCATACAAATAAAATTATAAGCCATATAAGGTGCACAAAAGTACATCTACTGATTATTAATATAAGAGAAAGTATTATCAAATTCAAATTTTAATCCTATAATAAAGTAAAAGTAAGTCTATGCCTACAGTTTACAGTCAATTCAGTTCTTCTGATTAGTAAGTAGATTTTATCAAAAAATCTGATAATTTCTAATTTCCATGTAAGCATGGAAAACACGGTACATTTAAAGATCTACATGTTCTAGATAATTTTTAAAATTTCCATTTTACCATAAGAGTTTATTAGTTTCTTTTAAATTCAAAAAATTATTTAGAATGAGTGTTACTATATTTTTGTAGTATAAGATATGTTATACTACCTAGTCTTAAAATAATTCTTAGTAATACCAATAACATTTTTGTGATCAGCCGGATACACTATTGTAGAAATAGTACTTAGATAAACAAGAGAGTTGGTTAAATATTGGTTTTATAATGGGCGTTCGTTAGAATCATTGCAATTACATTAGTTAATATTATTAACAGTATTTATTTTTATATTGTGATGTGCATAATTATCCAGATATTTAAATTGGGTTAAAATTTCTGAAGATTATCAGTGAAGCTATAACTTAGTTTTAGTGAGTTTCTGTTAAATATTTTGTAAAGAGGGCTAATTTTAGAGAAAAGTTAAAACAGGTGCACCGGTTTAATGACCGTTTCTGCCATTGATTTCAAATGCAGGGGTCATGACGCATTTATGAAAAATAATTTCTTAATTTTGCTTCTCCCTTTAGTTTAAATTCCACGTACGTCATATTGGCTTGGTTGATCTGAGGAATGGCCACAAATTTTATAACAACCCAACTTTTCATTTTTCCGCATAAAGAATCTATATTTTGTTTTTAAATTTAAATTTATAGTTCATTCGTAAATAATTTGCAATCGAATGATGAGATGCGCTGATATGCATCGAAACAGGACTGCAATTGCGTAACGAGTTTGATATGTTTTCTAAAATAATTTTTTTAAAAAAGTTGCTCTACTTTGTATTGTACTTCTTTTAAATTAAACGTTACGTACGTTTGAATTTTATGTTATTATTTCTCATCTTACCTTTATATATATATATATATATATATATATATATATATATATATGTATATATATATATATATATATATATATATATAGATAGATAGATAGATAGATAGATAGATATATATAGATAGATATATATACACACACACACACACATATATGTGTGTGTGTGTGTTTAAATAATTCCAGAGGATTATGTCTATTTATTTTAGGTTTCATCATTTTATGTTGACGAATTAACTTCTTGGTGATTGTAGAAAACTGATCAAGATAAACAAATATACATAAAACGTCTAAACTATTTAACCACAGATACTTGAGTAAAAATATGCTGCCTAAATACAGAGAGAGAGGGAGGGAGTGAGAGAGAGGGAGGGAGAGAGAGAGAGAGATGCATATATATGGATAAAAGTGAAATAATCCATTATGGGAAAGATTGTGAGAATGCTGAACATATTATAAAAAGGAAAAAAAATCTTGACTCTCCTAATCTCTTTCTTTCTCGCTCTCTTATATATATATATATATATATATATATATATATATATATATATATATATATATATATATATATATATATATATGGAGAGAGAGAGAGAGAGAGAGAGAGAGAGAGAGAGAGAAAGAAATAGAATTCCTATATAGCTACCACATTTTAAATTCAAAAGAAATGTTGATAAAAAAAATTATTTGCTCATAAACAAAATAAAATTCTCAACGGATGAGCCAACGATACCCATGCAACATTTTAATATTTCACAAAAATTGTAAATAGAATGTGAATATTTTCTATATTTTAGAACCTTCCACATCTTCAATGAACATTCCTTAGAATCCAGAAATATTTTTTGAATATATTGTATGCTTCGCTGTTGGGACATTGCTTGCCTTAACAAATGTTTTCCAGTCATCGATTTGCGATTTGGAATATACAATAAAAAAATTGTCTGTAATCTGTATGTGCAAAATTCTGCTGAAACATCTTAACTGAAAAGTCTGCAGGGTGTTTTCAAGAGAAAGAATATAAACGGATAAAAGAAATGATCCATCAAGACAGGTTCAAGTACTTTTACATGTAATATTTCCATCAATGAATAAAGGTTTGTAAATTCTCTCTGATAACGAAAACTATACTTTACAAAACCATACTTTACTATATTTTTATGGTGTAAATATATGTGCGTATATACATTTACTTTAGTGCAAATGTTTGGCACTTCAATTTAGATTTAATAATTAGTAAGTTTCATACCATCTTTGTTTTAATTTACTCGTAGATTGTATACTGAATCTGTTCAAATATTCGTGGCATACAACATTTTAAACAGTTTAGTTAAAGTTTACAGTCAATCAGCAATAATAATACTATTATGCAGCAAGGAATATTAGGTACAAATTGGTACAATTTTAAGGATTCCTTAATTTCACTATCCTCCTGATATGGTTTATGCGATTATCATCTGTTCCCCAACATGAAACAAAAACTTGGCTGGAAACAGTATCATTGATCAATGAAGATAGCATATCTACTGTTGTTGTCTTTCTGGGCCAACAGGATGAAAGCTTCTTCACCAATCGGATCCAAACACTGCAATACGCATGGAAAAAACACGTGGACTGCAAGAGGGACTATGTTGAAAAAGATACCAAAATTGGTCAAATGTCATGAGAGTTGCTTGGTCAGCCAATGAATCTTTCAGACGCCCTTCGTAGTAATCAAGTGCGGCCACCGTGATTAGCCATTAATAACAACGTCATGTATCAAGTCTGCAACTGCCTGCGGGAAAGAAAATCTGCCTCGTCAGTCATGTATCGAAAGTTAGTTGATCGCGTAAGCGTGTATCACGAATGGCACATAACTGACTGAGTAGGGCTTATGTGACAGGAATTTCAAAAAAATACTTCGTGTTCGGGGACTTTAACGCCTATCGTGCCAAGTGGCTAAAATACTCTCTTATTGACCTTTCCACAGTATCCAAAGCGATGCGGTCTACGGCAATAATTTCGTGCTTCACCCTTTCAAAGGCCTTTTTAATCAGTAGTCTTAGAAAGCGGTTGTATATAGCTGAGAAATTAGATTTCTAAGCGTCTTAGAAGCCACGCATGACATCCATATGAAAGTCTTTATCAGTTGAATCTATTTAAAAGATGATTCTTGTTTTCAAGTAAATGTTTTGGTTTCGTAGTAACTTACCCTTCTGTTATTTGTTTTTTCAACTCAAAGCTTTCTTCATATACACGCATTGTGTGTAGATGACATTTTCAAATTTCGTCGCGAGAGCAAAATATACTCATCTTCATTTCTTCCATTATCTTCATATTCACTAGTAAACTGCTTGATTTGATTTCGGCAAATTGTTCTTTCTAAGGACACTTAACACTTTCCTGACTATTTGAAAAGCCTTTTTTTTTTTAAGCATTTCGCCCCAAGGTCGAAAGTATTGCCGGAGAACACATCGCTTTGGATACTGTGGAAAGGCGCTACAGGATCACAAACAACTGTACCAGATAACAGAACCAACATCATCTGATGACTTTCAATTGCAGTAATATTTCTTTTACATATTCATAATCTGTAGTGCAATATATATCGATATAGAAATAATTAAAAAAACAGGAATGCTTATTTCTTATCATAGGGTCTATTGTAGTACTCTATCATAATTCAACAAAATACCTTGCTACATTATTTATGTTATTAATTGAATTCTTGTATGTTGTCCTTTGCATCATCATCATCATCATCATCATCATCATTCGCATGAACGGGTCTTGTCGTCAGTTTGCTTGGCGACTGTCTACCTGCCCAAGATTTTTCCGCATATTAGGTAAGTATTTATTCATGCGTCTTATCTCTTAGTTGAATTAGTCCTGGCAGAAAGGATATGTTACTGATTAGCTTCATTTAAAATCGACAACTTCACTTGGCTTTTTTTCATCTAGCGTATTATTCAAACTGAGAATAATCTGTATACATTCGATAATAATATATGGTAAGGCCTATAGTATCACATTTATGTTTTATAAAATATGATTATTATTATGAGAAGTACTGACGTACTTGGGTAACTTTTCGTTTGTATGGAATGGGAAAATGCAATAATTTGCAACCGTCAAAAGAAAACAAAACCAGTCAATATCAATGGGATTTAGAGTAATCAAAAGAAATTACAGAAACTCTTACGGACTGTAGTAAAGTGAGATGAAAGAATTAAATATCAATTGTCAGAAGACAAAATGTATGTTTATTAGCAAAAGAAACAGTCCAACATGCGAATTATAAATTGAAGTTACGAAAATCTAGCAAAAACATTATTTTTTAATTTATGGAACAACGGAGAAAATGTATGTCACCGAAATCCCAAGATGGCGAAAGGTGCTTTCCTAAAGCTAAGCAAAGTATTAAGAAACAGGAAAATTTCCTTAGGAATGAAAAAGAATTAGTACTAATCTCTTATTGAATATCAGTCTTCCTGTATGGCAGTGAATGCAGAACTATCTCATTAGAGATGAAGAAGAAACTTCAGGAAACAGAAATATAGTGCTTCTGAAAGATGCTGCGAATATCATAAAATGAACCTGTGAGAAAGGACTAAGTTTTAGAGAAAATAGGAACACAATTCACGATTATACTTTACATGTGTTCTAGCTCGAAAATTTCCTAAAGAGGAAATTGACATTCCTAAGACTTATTGATGGAAAAATTACCGGAGAAATCAGCGCATAATCTACCTGCGGATTTGTTGTAAATGTTTAACAGAGCAGGGATTAACTGTGAAAGCAAAAAGGCAAATATTTGAAGAGCTATATGGCCATGAAGTTGTGGAAAGCAATGATCGATTACATCCTGAAGGGAAACGGTACAAATAAAAAATAATTTTAAAATACCTATTTTCTCTGCGCACGCAGAGGCTCTATCATTATTAAAAAACAGAACAAATCTCATGTTTTATTTCTTGAAGGTAACTTTTCTTTCCTCTTGAATAATTTTTAAGTTTCAATTTCATTCGAAATATACGCAGGAGATTAAATTTAATCTCTCTTTGATTAGTTCATTGTTGCAGTGGCTAGTAAACGGATATATTGTTATGCTTTATCGGTTCTCGATGACATTCTTGTAAGACCAGATTTTTCTCTCAATCGCTACATAAGCCACATGTAGAAAACTCATATCGGAATCGACTTTTTAAGTGCAGATATATGGGCGGGTGCTGACCGATCCTCACTTTACTGTTTGGATAACATCCAAAAGCACCTCCGAATACTTGTTGGAGAATAATTTTCCACCCACTAAACACTCTCGCTCTCACACACATACAGGCCGGATGTGGCGAGTCTCTCACTGCTCTATCGCTACTTCGATGGAAAACGCTCAGACGAATTATATTCCTTAGTTATGCCAGGCCTAATCTTCATGGGTTGGACACGCCATGGCACTTACATAGTAGCATACCACCCACATGGTCTCCGTATTCCATCGGCGAGTAGTAAGTTCCACTTCTTTCTGCAGGCCATTGCTCTTGGATCAGACACCAAAGAGGGTGTTTCTCCGATGATTACAATCTTAAATTGTTCAAGTCTAGAGTTAAACGTAAACCTCCCCTCCTATCCATATAAACAACCACTTCACGTAACCTAACACTCGTGGCACCTGTAACTTGTATAGGGTTAATGTTACTTTAAAAATGTGTTCAAATAATTTGATCTGAAAATAGATGTAGAGAAAGAGGTTATGTAATTATTTTCAATCGCGACTAATTAAACAATTAAAAATAAAATATGGTAATTTTCTTCTTGTTCTGATTCGCCTTTATTAGGTTATGTCGTAGGGAATTAATCTTATTTCCAGGATTATTCAAAACGTGGTAATTTTATGTAATTTACTTTCAAACTGACTCTATTTTGAAACGGTAAAAATATGGAAATAACAGTTGCCCGTTTAACATATTAAATATCAAAATTATCTCACTTTGCCAAGCTTATATTAAATTTGAAAATTGACAAATGAACAGATTTCTTGACCGATTAACATGAGGACGTTCACCCAGGGCTGATGCAAAAATACATGTAATTGTGTTTAAAATCACAATTACATGTACTAGAATTAGTGTGTAAATTGCACTTGTGTAGATTGTAACACGTTTGTTTATCATCTCACGGTTGTGCCTCTGTCTTCGGGCAGAGTGCGCTCAGGGGCGGCTCCGTCAAAGGACAGAGTCGCAAATGAGGAAAATTATACTGAGAGGTTCAAGGCCCTAAGGAACAACTGCTCCTGGCCGCGCGTTCTTATCGCACCAATGAGAGTGATAGGTGCTCGCACAGAGGACAGCGCAACAGATGTTTGCGGGGGCTCGGGAAATTTTTGTTCCTAGCCCGGGTGTAGGAGCTTGGTCACCCCCACATTAAACCAGCCTTGTGTCACAACCTGAACTCGTGGTGGGGAGTAAATACAAATTGTGGTTAGAATCTTTTCTTTCTCACAGACGCATGCTTACCGCAAATATTCACAACTAGGACACGCTATGCAGCTTACACGAAGTTCAATCATACTTATTAAATCCTTATTCGAAATCTATGGGAAAATTTCCAAAAACAGATTTTTTTTTTTGCTACATAGTAGAACAGTTTCCTACGTGGACGCTACCCTGAACACAACAGCATTAGCTTCTTCAAGTTAAGAACCAATCTTTATCTATTTTCCTTATCTACATATTATTCACTTCTGACTACCTAATATTTAATTTATATTACCCCATTATTTATTATAATTTAACAGTATCTCGTTCTCGTATATGACTCTTGAATCACGCAATCATTGAACGCTAGTGTTAAATCTACATTTGTTTATTTATATTACGAAATCAATTTCTACTTCTATAATAGTAATGATGAAAAATATGTAAATATCTAAGCCACGAACCCGGCAAACGTAGAGAATGTAAGGCTCCTGGTTGAAATATTTACATATATGTCATCATTAACATAATAAAATTAGGAGTAATATTATTGCTTTTGAATATCGCTTGTTAGGGTATAAGTGATAACAATGGCCAATATGAGACTAACAGAAATTCTCTTTTTTTTCATTTCATACTTCGAGCGTTGTGTAGTATTATGTTAAACTAATTTTAATAAATATGGTGAGGAAAATAAAGAATAAGCACTGATATGAGAAAATAAGTGTTTATACGAGGTTACCATTCTAGCAGAGTATTTACCTCTGAAGTGGGATTGATAATAGATTTCTTTTAGAATAAAATGTTGATTGGAAAGAATAACTCCGTTTGGGAAATCAGAAAAATATCAGATTTCAGTTATATATATATAAGACAAAATTACATTAAACTTGTTTAGCCTATATTCAGATATGACTGATATATGAACAAGTATGATAATCTCTCAATAAAAATAAAAATTGCGCTGTCAGTATATTTTGGAATTTCAGGTCACCTACTTTAAAATGTGCTTGTGTAAGATGCTAGCCTCCAGTAGAAGTGATTGATTGCGATTTCTCGAACTAAACCTTTTCCGGTGACATGAAGTGGAAAGATTATATTGAAACAATTATTAGATCTGGTGCTAGAAGATTTGGTTCACTGTATCGTTATAGACAGTCTTTCTTACCAGAATCATTTATAGTCCTACCAGATTGCACGTATAGCTGTCAATTCTGTCCTGTTGCTGTTGCTATGTATATAGAGATTCTTGATAAAATCTAAAGAAAATATCCAATGTTATTAACCCCACTTGGCATTTAGGCTTCATTCACTTTGTCATCACCGTAATGTAGCTTTGCTCTGCCTTTTCTTTAAATATATTCCTGGTAATTGTTCTGATCATCTTTCCTCATTGGTACATAAACTTAACAAATTTAACCGCACTACTATATTGGCAGAGAGACTTTCTAATCTTACACTTGAAATAGTTAGATATTGATGAACGTTTTATGCTAAAAGTTTCATCACCTGCCCTTCTACCTGCTTGGGTCCTTCTTTTCCAGTCGAACCTGATCTTCAAAATATAAATGCAATTTCAGACTTTATCTTTTGTTTCCTTAAATCTACAACTGGTATTGATTTGCATAGATTGTTTTTTTTTTCTTTTGCTCATATACTTTCATACTTGCTAAGTGTGAAAGTATATGAGAAAATAAAAAAACCTTGATACTAGCGGATTTATTGCATTGCTTGGGGTGAAATCATAAAGAAAATTACTCGAAGCCGCATGAATAATAGTAATATTATCAATAACAATGACGACATGCATCTATTCCTTAGCAATTTTTGCACTGGAAAAATAAAAGTAAGAAAGGAATGAATATTTAAAGTAATTTGAAATTCATAAAATTAATGAAATATCTCCAAGAAGGTAATATGAAAAGCAGGAATTATTTCTCCTCAATTCGTATTTAATTAGACAAATCCTAAATTTTTAGAACCGAGCATATCGCCTAAAATTAATGTTCATAATTAAAAAAAAAAAACAGGAAACAAATGCAAATATTTTGGGGCTAGGAATACGCACGCGCACATTTTATACGTAATAAATGTGCATTTACTTCAGCTATTATATAATAGTTATTAGAGATTGCATTTTGAGCTAATTATTTTTCACGCGCGGATACCTTTAATGTTTTCAAAATAAGCATTCACATAAAAATAGCTTCTATATTTAAAATGTTATCTGATTTGTATCAATTATTACCACATATGTGTATGTGTTCCAAACATTATATATTAAATCTCCTGCGATATATATATATATATATATATATATATATATATATATATATATATATATATATATATATATATATATATATATATATATATATATATATATATATATGTCATCGACAGACAGACTGTTTCGATGTTTCACAGCTCATCAGTATGGCTAGACGTCCGGTTGCCTCTAGCTAGGATCGAAATCCGACTGAATCGCCGTCAGTCGGAACTTCTACCACATATAAACACAGACGCACTCACACTCACGGCCGAGTCGTAAGAACGTTCATTTTCTGACCATGAAAACCGGGTTCGAATCTCACCATGGTCGATCTTTCAGGATGTTATCGGACTGGAGGTGCCCGTAAACCATAGAGTAGACATCTAAATGGGGTCATCGATAGCTGTGCTAGCACAAGTCATCGAGCTGGCATTGTTCAGATTGTTGGACGCACTCTTGCCAGAAACTTTAATTGATGTCTGCTCAGCGTACCTGAGAAAGCATCTGTAATAGTAGCCAGATATGCTTGAATAGGAGTGTCCAGCCACACACACACACACACACACGCGCGCATATATATATATATATATATATATATATATATATATATATATATATATTATATATATATGCATATGCATTTGTGTGTGTGTGAATAAATGGAATGCTTGTAATATTGTTCTGATTTGTTTCATCCAAATTGAACATCTTCAGAAAAATAACGGCATTACATTTCATATAATAAATAAACAACAATAATTGAATTTTTTGTTTTCGTTATGTTGAATGATACTTGATATAAATTTATCTGGGTAAATTTTTAGAAGAAATGTATGATTCTTTCATATCCGCCTTAAAAAGAAAGGTATTTCTGTAAATCAATTCCGCATTATGAAGTGGAAATTATGATCAGAATGATTACGACGAACGAATAATGCATTGAGTATATTATTTTGCAATTTCCATCTATGTTGATATATTTATATATCGCTAGATTTTTCACCAATCTATTTCAGGAAAAATCTTTGCGAATTATTTGATATACACATGCATAGTTTTTAACGCTGCCATTAATCTGTTTTGTCTTGATAGATTTTCTTTTACGATTATTTTCAACATATGCAAGGCCGAAGATCTATCGAGGTAGAAGTTTAAAGAGGTAGAGTTTATGTGGATATATTGAGAAGATAGCTGTTAAGCATAGCTTTGAACAGATTCTGATTGCAGTGATCGAGTAATTATCCTTGATCTTTATTAATATATATATATATATATATATATATATATATATATATATATATATATATATATGTATATGTATATATATATATATATGTACGTATGTGTGAGTGGGTGTATGTAATATGAGATATAACTGAATAATATTTGTAAACGGACAATCTGAATAAAGGTAAAATGAATCATTTCGTCATCTGATGGATTTTATCGAGGCAAATGATAGAATTTTATCATGAAAGTATTATTTATAAACAATAGTAAAACAGTTCTTTTTTAATTTTAAAATTGAAGAAACTCATAAATATTCCTTTGTTTAGCTGAAAAGTCTAGATAAGTTATGGAGGATGTTATGTGAAGTAATTTAATGGCTAAAAACCTAAAAGTAGTAAATGCGGATGTTGCTGATTTGTTGTTTTTGTCGTGTAAGTAATAATTAAATTATTTTAGTTTGGTATAAATGTATGATTTATTTAATTTTATTAGCAAGATGCGATAGATTTAACTGTTTTTATTTAATTGTTTAACAATTACATAGCCATGTATGTTGGGTTGGAAAAGGAGTATTACTTTTAGAAATAAAAATATGTGAAAGAAACAAACGGAATGGAGATTAATATTTTGATGACATTCGATAGTGACACTCCCAAGAACTTACCAGATAATTAAACTACTTTCTCTTTTAATATGTGACATTATTTAGATCAATGTTGTGGTTGAATTCATTTCACTGTATTACTAATCCATTTGATAAATTCTTCTTTACAAGATACTTTTTATTTATGTTCATAGATACGTTTTTTTAAATGGATTCAAATTTCCCCAGTGCTGTGCAGAATTTTGCTTGCTAACCGAACTCTCTACAACACCCCCTCGATGGTCGATTAAGCACACGTCGGGTGAACACGGGGGTCTTACAATGCATCAGAAAATTTCTAAACGCTCCACAAACCCGTTCTGGATAATTTGGATCCAATAACATAGTACATTATCCTGCTGGGATTATTTATCCTTGTTGATGGTGGGACATTTGGATTCATTTAAGAGGTAAAAATTGTCACGAAGCAATACACCGTTGCAGACAGAGTTCAATAACGCGTTCAGGCGAACGAAAGGATCCCATCCATATCATACTAACAATCTTCACACGGTTATGGAATTATATGTTGCCAATCCGGCAGAGATAAATTAGTGACATCACGAGATCAGGATAGGCGTTTTCTCTGATGTATTTTATTTTTATTTATTTATTTATTTGTTTGGTTTAAAAGAATTGAGAGTTTGCTGCAATGTCCCATGGAAACAAAAAAATCACTGGTTCTATTCGGATAACTTATTGAAGCAAAAAATCGATGATTTTGTTCGCATAGCTTTTGGAAGCAAATAATCGCTTGTAATATTTGTATATCTTATGGAAGCAAAAATCGCTGTTTTTATTTTTATATATCATAGAATCAACAAGTTGTTGTTTCTATTAGCTTATCTAAAACATATTTTATGGATGCAAGGTATCGCTGGTTCTATTCGCATATCTGATGGAATCAAGAAACCGCTTGTTTTATTTGCCTATCTAATGGAAGAAAAATATCGCTTGTTTTAGTCGCATGTCTTATAGAAGCAATAAAATGTTAGTCACATATATGGAAGCAAAAGATCTCTGGCGCTATTCGCATGTCTTAAGGGAGTAAAATGTCGCTGCTTCTATTCGCATATGTTATGGGCACAACAATCGCTGGTTCTGTTCTCATATATTAGGAAAGCAAAATATGCCTGATTCTATTTGAATGTTCTATTCAAGCAAAAATTCCGCCAAGAAACAATAATTAAGGATACGTTATTTGCCATTTAAAAAAATTGCTTAATATCTCACCTCAAGTTTTTCAGCTAAATACGTGTCACTGTTGATCGACTCTTGTCAGATGACCCAAAACCACCCACTATCATATCTGATTCGAAGAACGAGCATTAGCATTTTCTAATCATGAGCAGCTCACCAATTTTCCCACTGCGTATATATATATGGCATCAAGTAAGGATGACGCCATATTGCATTCCATTTGCTTACAGTCAAACCATGATTTTAAGTAGGTCACTATATATATATATATATATATATATATATATATATATATATATATATATATATATATATATATATGTATGTATGTATGTATGTATGTATGTATATATATATATATATACAATTTCCCATGGAGAAAATCATGTAAATTTAAACAGACGTTACAAAATACTTAACTGAAATGTAGTATTATACATTTTATGAGTAGTAGTATATTTCAGTTTCATCGATGGAGGTAAGGAAAACTGTTACGTTAATGAAAAATTTGTTGTTAAATCTCAAAACACGTGCGTGAGAATTACGTTTTTTTAATCCTTTAATTTTAATTGATAATTAAAAAGACGTAAGCGGAAATTTTTTTCATCCAATCAGCATTTGAAATGTCTGTAAATTTCCAGCTGGTGAAAAACGACAAGTGTCAAGTTTATGTTATAACACCTCTCTATGGTGAAAGGAAATATATATATATATATATATATATATATATATATATATATATATATATATATATATATATATATATATATATATATATATATATATATATATATATATATATATTGTGTGTGTGTGTGTGTGAAGAAGATCATTATACAAACGTATATTTTTCAATATAATACAGAAAGAATGTCTATTTAATTAATCTTGAGTCGGTCTAAGCTTTCTATAGAGTTTTATTTCCGGGAGAATATAAAGCGGGGCTTTATTTTTTGTTTCGGGAGGAATTAAAGACTAAATTTGGATATTTTATCATGATGTTCATCGATCTAAGCATGAGCGAAAATTAGAGTTGTTATATGGACATTACAACTGAGATGTTCACAATGAAAGATGATATGCTATTATGTTTATATACAATTTTGCTATGTGACGATAACATCGCTGAACAAAAGAATCAGGTAATAAATTCGTATTTCTGTTCTATGATATATATTAGACATAATAGATTTTCGTTGTCCGTCATATTTAATAATATATGTTTGAATATATATATATATATATATATATATATATATATATATATATATATATATATATATATATATATATATATATATATATATATATGTGTGTGTGTGTGTGTGTGTGTGTACGTGTGTGAGTGAGTGTGTGTGTGTATATATATGTATACAGATATATGGATATATATGTGCATATAATTATTTTAAAAAAAAATATATATATATAACCATATACATATATAGATATATATATATACATACATATATATACATACATAAATATACATGAATATATTTACAGAGATACATACATATATACACACATACACAAACATATATATATATATATATATGTATGTAAATATATATATATATATATACATATATATATATATATATATATATATATATATATATATATATATATATATATATATATATATATATATATATATATATATATATATATATATACATACATACATATATATACATATACACGTACATATAATTGATA
This sequence comes from Acanthosepion esculentum, assembly GCA_964036315.1. Lineage (NCBI taxonomy): Eukaryota > Metazoa > Mollusca > Cephalopoda > Sepiida > Sepiidae > Acanthosepion > Acanthosepion esculentum. Next base: position 107,969,414 of record OZ038475.1, read on the forward strand.
CAAATAAAATGTTTAACTTAATTCTATATTCATACCGCGACTTTATCGTTTCGAGTTTTCTGTAATTGCTCGGTTCACTCATCAGAAGGTTCCAGCAATCTACTGCGTATATTCTCATTTTCATCATATTGTTACTAATTTGAAAAATAATTTATGCGCTATTTATAGGCGGTATGTATACTTTTCTCCTCTGTTTTGTGTCTGTGTTTGTGTACGCGTGTTTGTATGTGTCTAATGTGTTATCTATTTCCCCTTTTAATAATTTTTGTTTTCATTATACTTTATCTTTTTGCCTTTTCCTTCTTTTTATCCTTTTCGACTCTGTGTTTCATCGATAATGTAACAATACACAGACACGCACGAGCACACACACGTACAAATCATGCAAATACCTTTTCATCATCACAGAGAAAACCATGAAATCTCCGCGACAATTTTGCAATCGCAGAGAAGCTTTAAAAGTCTATTTGGACTTATGTTCAAACTATACCTCAAGTGGAACTAATATATACGATATTGCACTGGAAGTGGATGGGTGCGACTATCGCGTGGCTCACAACCTCAGGGTTTTTTTTGACCAGGAGTTCAGGTTTTTCCCTTGTTTCCTGTTTACGATTGGTTTTACGGTTTCTTTCTAAATTATGAGAAAGCCATGGTCTGTAAATGTGCTCATCTATGAAGTAAATGAAAACAAACAAAAAATACACTTATACTTAACAATCAATATAGACTGTTGAAATTTCAGGGCACATAATGAAAAAGAAGGCTTTCAAAATTTAACGCTCCCACAACATATAGAACTCTGTGGAAATCTATGCTAACCTACATAACGGGTTTGTTTAAATTTATTGTTGAAGAGGTTTCAGGTGAGATGACAGGAGGAAAATTTACTATGAGCTAGAAAGAGTAGAAAGTTGTTGAGAGGCAGGGCTGTCAACCTCCTGGGAGACATGGCAAATAATAGAAGAGGAAAACACATATATTCTTTTTTGAGAGATATTTCATCATCATCCTTTCTTAATATAGGTTTAACCCTGATGTGGTAAGTAATTTTCTTGCTGTCAATGATTTTTATCGTATTGTCAGTTTGAAAAATTAAGAACAAAAAGGTTGTCATTATATAGAAATAAGAATATAACAGTGAAATGCACAAATAGGGATCCTGTTTCCAAACATGTTTTCATTTTCAGGGCAAACACTCCCAAAAAATGAAAATCTATCATCAACTGATATGTGCGCATGCGTAGGTA
>OZ038475.1:107973163-107980663 GCA_964036315.1 Acanthosepion esculentum
TATAAGTTTTTGGTGATAATTTTGTTTTTTAATATATCTATTCACTCCACTGAAAACTATTCCCTTGTTTTCTCTTGTTAACTGAAAACATTACTAATTATGATCAATTGTTGAATATGAGAGAAGCGCTCGAAATTTCATGTTTTTTACATTTAGATTTTGTAAAAAATAGTTTAGGATTAGCACCTTTTCTTTGAATCCAGCATTTTTCAACTAACGAAAACTATCGGAACACGTGACTGACAGTTATTTCCCGTCGCACAATTGTTTCGTTTTAGATTCATTGTTCAAGCATTAAATTGTTCTGAATGACAACGTTTCTTTTTAGCCTTGTGATTACCCTGTAAAAAAGCCGCATTTCTTGATTAATCAGCATGAACCCGAGAGAGCTGTCTATGAAGAAAACAAGATATTTAGAAGCTGAGAAAACTAGGAACATCTCTGAAAATCTTTGGAGAAATATTGGTCTTAGCAAACACAAAAAAAAATGTCCTGAAAAAGAAAGAGACTTCTGATGTACTGAGCTGCAAGCATACAACAGGTCGGCCAAAGAAAATCATTTTGTTTGGTGACAAGAATATTGTGAAATCTGTGAGCTAAAACCCCAAAACAACAATGACATGTCCAACAACCACCACAGTGCAGCGGTGTTGGTTTCGCACTTCACTTTTCGGTAGTAGAAATATAGATCCCCTGCCACAAGATGCAAAACACTCATCAACAGTAAGAATCGAAGATAGATTGTAATTTGCAAGGATGTATATAGCTGAGCAAGAGTTCTGGAAAAAAGTTTTATGGAATGATTAATCTCTAACAAATTTATGAAAAAGCCACAGTATGAAGAATGAAGTGACGTACTTATGATCCAAAGCAAACAAGCGTCTCAGTGAAGCATGATGGAGGCGGTGTCTTGGCTTGGGCTTACATGGCAGCTTCTGGAACAGGCTCATACATATTTATTGTTGAGGTAACTCATGATGGTAGCAGGAGAATGAATTCAGAAGAATGACGGAACATACTTTCTGTCACTTTACAGAGAAATTAATCCAACTAATCGGTAGTACAGAGGGCGGTGATCTGATTTTTCTCTCCATACGTGGTCAGCCTTTCTGGTGTTCTTGAAGCCTTACCTTAAGAGAGCGGCTGGTCTCACCTTTATATTTCTTTCCGCAGTCGTACGGGATGTCGTACACTCTGTCTTTAGTTATGTTTTCCTCTATGGAGGTTCTTACGCGGGAGATATATCTTCGATCTTGTCGTCCAGCTTTTGAAGGTTGTCCTGATGTTATATGGACCGTAGAATCTTTGTATTTTCTCTGATAACCCCTTCACATAAAGCAGGCATTTCTGAGTGTTGGAGAGAAAAGGGGGATCAACGCCTCTGTGGGGTCAGGTTGAAACCATAGACAAAGTACATCATCGGAAAATTCGTAAACATAAGGCATCAGCACATATGCTAGGTCACAAAAATCTCCTGAGCCGACCAAGCATACAAATGAATACAATATGGGTAGCGTAATAATGAGTGCCGGAGAAAAGCGATAATTACAACGAAAATTGCAATATGAGCACTGGTTAAAAAAAACATGCAATGATAGCAGCAAATATTGCAATATGCGCACTGGTTAAATGGTTGCTGAAGACATTAGGTTTATAATACACAGAAATTCACGCACAGATGTCTTCAAGGACACATGGCACTGTGGATAAAGGCGTTAGTTAGTTTCAGTGACAGGACCAAAAGAGTGTGACTTCAATACTTGGCTAAGGCGGTGGAGAACTTAGAGAGGGGAATAAACAGGAGATAACTGATAACTGACATCCATTAGACATAGCGCGTGGAACTGGCACAGTCCACCCCAGTGATCGAAATAAATGGTTCAGTTCAACATTCCAACCACCTGAAGAAGTCCGGGGCGTACAAGGGCCGAAACGTTGTGAGAAATATCGCAACAAAGATGAGGACAATAGTCCGAATAATATAAGTAGTTTACATAATACCTCATCTCAGAAATATAGACAGATACAAATCGGGGGTAAGTTTATCCTGCAGTAGAAGAATTACACACAACATACTACCAAAATTTAATCAGTGGAAAAAGTTGACAGTTTTAGATTGGTCAAGTCAATCACCGGACCTTACAATAAAGCCAGCATTTCATTTGAAGAATTATGCAACTAAATATTAAATGTCATTACCTTTATGTTTTTCTGTTCCTTTCTTTTGCTCAAATAAAATGGTGTGAATTAATAAAAAAGTGATATGTCCTAATCATCTAAAGGTAAATATCGGGAAATAAAAGCTGATATTCTGAACTCTTGTCTCAGATTCAGCATTTGATGATAGAAACTAATTTATTCAGTGAACGACAATTGGCTTTGTCATTCCAATCCATTTGGAGTGGACTGTGTGTGTGTGTGTGTGTGTGTGTGTGTGTGTGCATATGCGTTTCAGTATGTTTTATTAATGCCCAATAAAAGTGCATTTGATCATTTTAGAATCGTAATATATCCTTGTATCCAAGATGTGTGGAGAGAACATCATTTAAAATATAAAAAAAATGTGATATTAAGACATTGATAAAATACATAAACTATGAGTCACTTATCCATTTTAGTGTCGTTAAATTTTCGAGCGATGCTGCAAATCTAGCTATCCTTCTCTAAAGTCAGAAAATAACAAATTAATATTACAACTTACGGCGGACATATACATAACTGATTACTCTTTGTAATTGTATGCAAAGACTATTAATTCTAACGCACCTATATAAGTAACTACGAAGATACTTTTTTCTCCGATAATTGCTCCTACACACAGAAGATTAACGACAGCAAATTATGTATTCTTCTTCATTAATATATTGGACGTTTGGAATTGAATATATATATATATATATATATATATATATATATATATATATATATATATATATATATATATATATATATATATATCTCAAATAGTTTTATACCCGGATTTTTCCAAACTCAAAACGATACTGAGCCATGCAGATAGGAATTTGTTTAAATACTTGTGATAATTTGGATCCACTACATAATACAGCGATATATTTGTTTGGCTTTATGTCGGTGAAATATATGATAAGCTATTTCTTCCTCTGGTTACGACGATAAACATGCATAATTGATGTTGAGTGAAGGATAGACGAAACAAACGAACAGAGCAAAGCGATATCGTAAATAGAAATGATTACAACCAATGCTATAAAGTTGCAGAAAGCAGTGATGACCCAGGTTCTGTAGAGACACACCAAACAAACACACACGCAAACACACACACACACACACACACATATAACCCTCCCCACCATACAGACATATATATGTTGTCTGAAGAAGACATTTCAGCATAAACTGTGGTTGTAAAGTCATCGTTTCTGATATTTTTATATTAATTTGCTTTACATCTTCGTTGTATTAAAACCATATTGAGCACACTTAATTTGTCAGTTTTTGATAGTCTTGGTGAATATTATTTTGTCATAACTCTATCTATAAAAGGCGGGATGTGATTGCGTGTGTAACGAATGCACGGCCGCAATTTCCGACGGATTTGCACCAAATTTACATGCACATGCTCCAACTTAGCGGGAGAGGCCAAGACTGACTTTGCATTTCCCAACTCCCATCGATAGTGGAAATAATCGATTTTGTCATGCTTCTACGGCAGTTTTCATGTAGTTTGCGACCATTTTCTACTGGCCAGAGTGAGAGCCTATAGATGGCTGTCACGAATATGCAGGAAGATTCTATTGGCCAGCCTGAGAGCCAACAGCTGACTGACACGAATGTTAACTAGCATGCAAAAACTCGATATCTGCATTCGTCACAAGTGTGAAAAAATTAAATCTGCATGGTACTTTACTTCATTTGGTTCATTCGCTTGCTTAAACTCAACGTTGATTCTGATTCCGCAGAACTGGGTTGGGTGTGAAAAAATATTTGTTGTTAGCATTCTTTTTTCATTCGGTTTTTCCAGTTAAGAGTCCTTTTTTAAAGTTGATAGTTTTGTGTTCATTTTGTATAGTTCTTTTTTCGTAACAGATTTAATGTTTACTGTAGAGCTTAGAAAAAATTCGCACTGTGAGATAGGCAAGAAGTAAGGCATGTAGCAACATCAGCACGGGAAAGGGCACTCCTTTAAAGGGAAGGAAGTGCAAAAATATTTAAGTCAAGTGATAGCGATTGCTGTATGAGTCATACGATTTTTTAATCAAACACGCGCAACGCCCGGCCATGCTGCTAGTATATATATATATATATATATATATATATATATATATATATATATATATATATATATATATATATATATATATATATATCTTCGACTCACCCATCGAAATCGACGGATGAGAATCAAGCAGATCAGTACCTAGGAAGCGACAGCAGTACATGAAATTTGAATATAATAGTGAAGGTTTTTATGCAGAACCATCCACACTTTTTGAAGGGCCGAACACAGAGACCTGGTGCACTACGTACCACAAGGTCCCCAAACAAACATCCGCTGGATTTTGAATTCAACGTTGTCCTTCGCCTAGAAAAGTTGCCATCCAAGTCTACAGAACCCAATCTGTCCTGCTATATACCCATAGTTGGAAGAGGATTCATGCATATACCAAGGGTATTAGCACATAATGAATGTAATGGATTCGACGCGAATTCGAACACCTTAATCCAAGCCACGCTATTTTATTACTCCACCGTGCCCCTCTCTCTCTCTCTATCCGTCTGTCTGTCTGTCTCTCACTCTCTCTTTCTCTATAGAAATATATTACTCCATTACTCCACCGTGTGCGTATATATATATATATATATATATATATATATATATATATATATATATATATATATATATGTGTGTGTGTGTGTGTGTGTGTGTGTGTGTGTGTGTGTTTACATGTATTTGAGCTAGGGAACATTGGTTTCTTGATGAATCGATCCTTCTGAATGCCGCTACATGATCACAAACAAAGTGCTGTCCCAGATGGGAGAAACCACAACACTTGAAGACTTTTAGCAATACCAACAACTAAAATGGATATTAAATGTAACTCGAATTGAAAATAATAGCATAATGTTGACGTTGCTATTCCAAACTACTTCAGATAAATATTTAATTAGGAACCCCCCTCAATACAGAAATAACAGCTAATGTACAATAAAACCTATCTTACTGAACAAATTGTTTTAAGAGAAATAGTTTTCAAAATTCAAACGAGAGTAAATCAAAACGCTACGTGGTGGAACGCTGAATATTTCCTTATAAGGAAAAGTCTAATGCTAACTGTAGCATAACCACATAGACATTGTCATAAAGTTATATAGAAATACCAATTAACTCAGAACCGAACCACGCATCATCAGCTCCTTCACAAATCCAAGAGACTATTTCCTCGTTTTACAGTCGCGTATGATAAATAGGAGACTTTTTAATTTCCATTAAGCTGATAATTCTAATTTTCTTCTTGAATCCGATAGATACTTCATATCCACACACACACAAACACACACAGACATGTATATATATATATATATAAATATATATATATATATATATATATATATATATATATACATATATATATATATATATATATATATATATATATATATATATATATATATATATGGAGTACTGTAACGAATTCAAAAAGAAAATTACACACACACACACACAGACACACATATATATGTATACATATATTGAGAGAAAGAGGGTGAGAGATGTTGATATATATATATATATGTGTGTGTGTATATCTATCTATCTATCTATCTATATATATATATATATATATATATGGAAAGAGAGAGAGAAAGGCAGGCATACAGGCAGGTAGAGAGAGACACAGATACAGGTTACGATGGATTAATTGTCGTCTAAATTACCCAAAAATGGAAATAACACGGACATCTAATTTTAACAGATATATTTAACAATATTATACAATAAATATCTTGAAATACTAAAGAGTAAATTTATGCTATTGCCTTGTAAAATGCTACCACAATAGTTGCCTTTAATTTATCTTTGGTGTTACAGTGAGTTTTGTTGGTCTTTCACTCAACAGCGCCTCACACAAAATAATATAATGTTGGGGAGTTAGTTGGCCAGATGAAAGGGTAATGGGGTCACCTTCTTGCGTGTGTTGGTGCAGAGTCCTGTTGCCGGATAAAGGGTCGTCTATTAACCCTCTCTTGACCCAGGACAATTGAGTCTGAGGTCCTCTTTTAAGATGAATGGAAGCAAAATTTCTCCATCACATGTGATCTCTCGAAACACCTTCGTAATCACCATTAGACGCATCCAATTCTTTCCGAATCCTCTTCAATGTCCACAGACTGACACCCAAACACTCTGAAAAATGCCCATTGGAGCTTCAGGACCGAATAGCATGCAGTACAGTATTGTCTTTCCAAAATTCTGGCAGTGTAAATTTCGTCATGACTCGCTTTTTCTCACAGATGGTATCCAACTGCACATACTCTATTTTCAATCTACAAATTCAAAAACAAAGTGCAGAGACGAAATCAAAAATATATATTGCCAACAATTTTCCCATCGCACCGTGTGTGTGTGCATGTTTATATATATATATATATATATATATATATATATATATATATATATATATATATATATATATATATATCCAGGTAAGATGCAAACAAATGAAATATAATTACACTGTCCATAACATATATTTTAAAAGAGCGTTCAATACAGATCAGAGCTATATATTATATTAGATTAAATCAAAAACATGTTAAAAATCGCTGCAAAAGAAACAATCGTTTTTCATCAATATAAATGTAACTCCGCCGGCGATGGTAAATTACTGGCGAGTGAACAGTAAATTTAATTTTAAAAACAGAATACTTCATCTTTTTTCGAAAAAAATAAAGAGAGAATTAAAAGTAGGCTTGTCTAGTTAACCGTGAGTAACTAATCAAATGTAACCAATGCTAACTTCAAACCAACTGAAAAAAATATATATAGGTCGTGACATGAAGGTGTATGCATATAAATCCTTGACCAATTCTTTTGGGAAAGATACAAATGGTTACATTATTTTGCAAAAGGTATAGAAGTATCTGGTCCAACTTCCACAAAAATTTAGAGGGAAATAGGTAGGGAGGTAATTTAAAATAATGCTAACTAGTTATATGCTCGCTCAGATTCCGACATAAAGTTTTGTAGTTGGTAACTTAAAGGCCTCTTTATGAAACTGATAAATAACTTAACTGTTTAAAAAAGGAAATCAGATCATATATACAAAATACTTTGGCAATTAATATGCAACCTGTATGTAAAGGGCATCTATATATGATAATAATATTACTTGATCAATGTAAGACGTTATTAATATGAACTAAACACCAGTACATCGATATAAGATGTTAATAATACTAATTAAATATCTATACAGACCTATATTAAATCTAAATGAATCTTAAAAATAGGAGAGT
>OZ038475.1:107985663-108000663 GCA_964036315.1 Acanthosepion esculentum
TTTTGTTGAGTGAAATTACGTGCAAATACTTATTTCATGGTTTGTGTTTTCTTTTTGAGGCAAGGCATAGTTTCTTCACCATATTGCTATTAAATATATGATAGTGTAGATATTGATATTCATTTTTTTTACTTTCAGATATGCAAAGATTTTGATAGATTGAAAGTGATGATAAAATCTTTAAAGAGAAACTCCACTTGTCAAATTATTGAGTGATAGGAATACAACGTTGGATATGACGAAAAGATTTATTCGACATCACCCAAAAATTAAAAAAAAAATTAACGGAATATATTTGCAACATACGAACAAGAAAAAAACCCTCTTTAATAATCTCACAAGAGTGAGTGGGGGACGATTTAAAAGGAACAAAGAAGAAACGTGGATTCATCAGAGAGGAGAATATCTGAGAAAGCGAATGAAAAAAACAAAGTGAAGAGATGCAGACTATTAAAATAATTATATAAAAAGATGGACCCAACCCAACTATTATTTCTAAGTTAAATAATATAAACATGCTTAGTGCAGGAAGTCAGACATTAAAGATCATTTCTTAACTGCAATATTAAGTGAAACATGTAGATCCAAAATGGATGGTCTTGTTGCAGAGGAGTAGGTTTTTAGGAAAAAATATGTATATATCAGAAGTTATTATTTGTGCTGGCTGCGTGAATATAAACTTCTCCACAAACAATTTACTTTGGGTATGACACAAGGTCGTCAATGAGAAAATATAAAACAAACAATATTCCTTTTTAGAATAACAAGAATAAAGCATTTATATAACAAATATACACAACATGAGAAACGAGAATGTTCTTTAAGACAGATAAAGCGTTTGTTCAGTGTTCTTGTCAGAAAAGGTTTTCAAAGAATTACTCAGTTCAGATTAATTAATATTTTACTTCGCAAATGTCTGTTATAGTTTGATATTGGAGATTAAGGTAAGAATTGTCTCCCTTTACCTGCTGAATCCGGAATATATATTTTTTTCTTAATGAAACAGATAACAAGATATAAGTTTAAATATTACATGAATAAAGTTGATTCAACAAATGAGTAAAGTCTTTTGGAGAAAGTAAGTTGTGTTCTTCCTGGGAAGTTTATTGTAATCGAAATTGGTGAATGAAATGTTGGTAGATACCAAATGTTGAATTTTGTGTTTAAAAGATAAATCTTTAACCTTATAACTTTTGAATAAATTGTGCATTAAATATATCAAGAATCTTTTGGCTGTAAGATTGTTGACTCGAAGTCAGTTTGCATTAGTTAATTTTCAAAGTTGCTTTTTGAATAAAATGTTTGTTTGCCATACTGTAAGTTCTTTGAGTAGAATTCTTATCTCGAATAAAATTGTAAATTTTAAAATTGAAATGTAGTTTGTTGGTGAGTGAGTGAATTCGAAGTTTGCTTTTATGTCAGAAAATCTAACTTAGAAACTTCAAAGATTTGAACGGCGTGAATATTTTTGGCGTATTTTTGATGCCGCAAAACTAAGAAGATTAATGTCGGGCTACTTAATTTACTTTCTAGTCTCGTGGTCGTCTCCGGGAGGTGGTTCAACCTTTTGGGGAGGTAAATTAATTTTAACCATGCGGACGTAGTCGAAAGCATGATATCTGCATTAATTGACCAATCAAGAGCCAGAGAAATATCAAGGCTCCGTGATCCAATTTTTTTACAGATTTTAAGGATCGCAGTACTGTTACGTGGGGAATGAATTGGAAACTTTTTTTAACCAATGGAATTGGTTAGATCGCAAATAAAATATTATTAAATTGAAGTTAAACAATAAAGTCTTTATAGATGAACTCGAGTTAGGGTCATCCATGAAAGTAGTCAACCAAAATGACTTACAAAACTAAATAACGCCGATTGATTACTGCTTGGTTTGGTTTGGTATAACTCAAATTAAATGAGTTAGTATCTTTCAGCTTTGAAGCTGGAGTTAAGATTTGTTCAAATAACTGTTGTAAGTCCTCTACCTTTCATATTAATCTGGCTTTTAACAAACTCGGCAAATTTATATGCACATTAAGCGTTTGAATTTAATGCCTCCCCCAGCTCCGCTGGTTATCCTTTCAATAGAAAACTCCAGGTTCATCATTAAAATATATGTAAAGTGAATTGAAAAAGAATCAAGAGAAAATCTATGGGAAGCAATACCAACTGCTGCATGCGAGGATTCAAAATTAATGAATGAAATACTGATGAATGTAATAGAATCTGAACGAGACCCATTTTTTAAATAACATGAACCTTCATTCAAGCCGAGCATGGATTTCCTCCAATTCATTTATTTTATCATATTTAAATTTCCATTAGCTCTTCAGAAAGATAGTGTAGTTTTGTTCATTGCCACATCCACAGTTTTTTCTGAATGCTATTCCATATTTTAGATTGTCTAACAATCAATGCTATAGATACTACTGTATCATACGATATAACATATCGGAAAGTTTGGAAATATCTTCAAGCCTTCAAAGGATATTACTGAGATGTCAACACAAATAAATCGGTCAGAATTTGAACTCAGATCACCGATTACTCATTCTTCATCGATTAATCTTTCTGCTACCTACGATATTACGTTAATGAAATTTATGTTTCTGTGCCCCGTACATTATAGATTTGTTTATAAATAAGACCAGATATCAGACTATAAATAATATATATATATATATATATATATATATATATATATATATATATATATATATATATATATATATATATATATATATATATATATATATATATATATATATGATATGATGCATTTGAATTATCATATATATAATTATATCTGACAAACACAAAACCTGTTTTTATTAATATTTAAAAGAATAAGGATATATATTTTAAACATGCACGGGTGTAAGTTATGGCTAAGTTTGAGCACCTGATTAAAATACTTTGCGAGCCGGTCTAAAATGTATCGCGGGCCGGACTAAAATCCGTCGAGGGCCGCATGTGTCTGGATGTCTGTGGTTGTTGACCCATGCTGTAGACCATAATAATTCTCTATGAAAGAAGATGTTCATGTTAACACATTCGATCTGCTATGCTCAAAACTCAGGGTAATCATACCTGGTGTTTAATATTTTCCTTATCGTTTAATTCTGAGCAGCCTGTATATTTAAACTTGAAAGATGCGGCGAGCTATATCAATGTCGCCACAATTAGTTGCATATGTAGCTTATATTTCCAGCATCATTTTTCGTAAATGTCTGGTGCTGCATGATTTTTCATATTAGTCTTAAGTTTTATGTGTATGCACAGATAAAATTTATGTACAATTAAAATATATAATCACATCAAATAGAGACTCGGTAAAACGGTGGGAATAATTTTAAATGATTCACTCTTAAGTTTCAAGATCTCAAAAAGCAAGAATTTTTAAAGAATTTTTATGTGCTCGTGACGATTGTTTTCTTTTAAGGGTGCTGGATCATGATTCCAACATGTCGTCAAATACGGTAGTCATATTTTTCATTGAGCACTTCGTTTAAAGTTTCTGCTTAATGTGTCAAGAAACTATTGCTATAAAGAAAGCGTGACCATAAAGAAAGTTTCTCCCAACCAAGACAGCATTCTTGACGTAGCGGTCTGAAGTCGAAACAATTTATAAAAGTATATTTGATATCATGGGCATCCGTCGGTATACTACATTGTTGTCTGCTCAGCTCTCTCCAAAAGTTTGCCGACCTCTGGATTACAGTTTATATTCCTTTCAGTAACACATATTTGATTGTCATTTTCGTGACCGTAACAATTTTCACATGTCTTCAGTAGAATGGCAAAATGTGAATCTGGGAAAACGAGCGGGAGTAGTGGGGCAGAATATTGTCCGTGTGGTGATTGCCTTGCCCTGTTTTTTAAATTTTTGGAAGGGATAACCAACTCGACTTAGATATCATCTAAATACTTGTGTACACCCGCATTTGCAGATTAGTTGATATATTTGAAAGTATTTCACAGTTGAAGCGTGCGCGTTAATTTTATCAAAACTGTCAGCATATCGTACATATTTGTCGGTGAGATATGTGTCCTGTAGATATATTTCCGACTTGGTGTAATGAAGGGTATGTTGATCATTGTATATTATCATGGTTGCCTCAACGTTTTGGCGATATGCGGGCTCACTGAATAACAATAATAATAATAATAATAATAATAATAATAATAATAATAATAATAATAAGGAGAAGAAGAAGAAGAAGAATGTGTTTTCTTATTGTCATCGCAGTGCATGCTAATCGTAATGTATTTTTGAAGATAACCAAAACACTATCGAAATACAAGGGTCTTTGAGGGAAAATCTCAAAAGTGCGCCACAGGCAAACATCAGTAATTCCATTTGTAGTTGGAGTCCTTGGTTTGATTGTAAAAGACACCGGTAGACATATTGAATTGATCCCTGGTGGTCCATAGCTTAGAGAAATACAAACAATTGTAAAAACAAGTACAGCTCACATATTACGAAGAGATTTATCTATGCAAATATATATATATATATATATATATATATATATATATATATATATATATATATATGTAACCCGGATATAAGAGAGTTGTCAGGACTGGAGAAGAAGTCTCTTATATCCGGGTTTGGTCTATTATATATACATTCACACAGGCTCTAATTTGGGACCAGAGGAAATCTCTCTTATATCCATGTTTCTCTTATATCCGGGTCTCTTATATCCGGGTTACAATGTATATATATATATATATATATATATATATATTACGAAAATGATCAGGGAAAAATGTCATGAATCCATTTATGACTTTAGGTCCCTGTTTGCGACCCGGTAGGAAATGTGTGGACAACAGAAATCAAAGGAAATACTACTACTACTACTACTACTACTACTACTACTACTACTACTACTACTACTACTACTAATAATAATAATAATAATAATAATAACAATAATAATAATAATAATAATAACAATGCCAAAAACAACAAAAAGAACAACAACCACAACTATAATAATATCATTAATAATAATAAATTGGCCGCGATACATATGTCTGGCATACATTTATTAGAAGGGATATCATGATGTTTGTGTTTCATTTTGTATATTTGCTTCCTAAAATGATTTTCTAGTCATGCTACTCTCTTAAATAAATTAAATAATAGTCACGAGGCAGAGAGAAAATGTCCGAAACCATTAGAATACTATACCTTATGTATTCTTGAAGGATTAACATCACAGTGTTAGAGATGAAGCAAAAAGTAAGTAAAGAAAAGCCCATTTCTCAGTATTCTTGTCTAAGTGAAAATTCAAAACCTTCCAGACGACGGTATGACTATACTCAACTCGAGTAATGTTCTATGCTATGGAATACTGTAGTAACTTACTATCAATTAACCTCCAGTGTATGTCAGTATATACGAATTGTGTGAAAATGAACAATTATTAATATAGACATCCAATATATTTTTGGAATGTTTGTGTTTTTTTATTATTAAAAACAAGTTAACTTGTTTTAACTGTGGATGAATTTGTAAAATTCTTATCAATAAAAAGAAAACAGCTTTATCTAAAATATGAGCGAAAACAGAAAGAAAAAACGTCAGCTACATTATTTTTAAATCATTTTTCATCTTTTGTTCGGGACATATATCTTGCTTTAATACAAGTTAGTTCAACTGAGAAAAATACGAGAGATAGAGTGGATAAAATCGAATTTATTACGCCCTTTGATCTAATGACTGAATTCAAGAGTAAAAATATCCAGACAACGCATTTAACAGTCGAGTAGAGATAAAATAATGTTTCTAGCATAAATGCAAGATTTATCCATTTAGTCTTTTCGAATCTCGAAAGAAACGATACGTAGATGGCATGCCTGGACCAGTGTTGTTCTCTTTTAATGTAATCGAATACACTCGCTTTTGAACGAAAATTTAAATGGCGTTTACAGGATCATGTATCTAAAAAAGGAAATAAAAAATGATACTAATATGTAGATCGGTTGTCAACTTTCATCCGCTTTGTTGTAAATTGTATAGTTTAAATAATCCATTGATGATAAGCCTGTGTCGACCTCCATTGCAGTAAAGTTGTGTTATTTTTAAAACACGTTTCAATTCATCAAGTCGAAATAAAATACATTTAAGGACAAACCGACGGTAATATTTGGACATATAAGTAGAGAAAATATTACAGCAGAAGATAAAAATTATAAGTGGATATGGAGATAAAAATTTTAGGAGATGCATAGCAAGATAATTAAAAAAATACAACACACATCAACATTAAAACACCCAACCTCTGTAAGAAATAATTAACTATTTAAAGCATTATACAGCACTACGTGTGCAAGAGGTGGTGGATCTTCTACGTCCTGCATTGACTCGGAATATATAAAAAGAAGAAGAGATAAACCTATCTCTTGTAGGATTGGAACTGTTTAAGCTAGTAATAGTGTCTTACGCCGATTATGTTTTTTTTGTTTAAAAACATCATGTACTAATTAATTTTTTAATATTTGACCTTATAGAAATCGAATGTGAAATAATTAAACGCCTCATCAATTTTTTTCTTTTGATCATCCATGATAAGTACCAGAGTAAATCATAAATTGTCCGCACTTATGTCATAACATACCTAGGTTATGATGTTGATTTTATAACCATTTTCACAGAGATTAATAAATGGTCAATATGCGTAACACTTTAGACACTACACATGTCAAGGCCTTAGTCCAGCACCTGTCTAACACGTCGTAATTGCGTAACATTCTCCAGCGTTTAAGTGATTCACTACTTAAGTTCCTTTAGGCACCACTTTGGGCCTATGTGAAAGGGCAGGTCTATATCCCCGCCATACCTAAAAGTATAGCGGGGATATAGACCTGCCCTTTCACATAGGCCCAAAGAAAAAAAATCACAGGTTGTTAAGTAAGGTGAGCTTGTTGGCTATTTCAAGAACCCATTGTTATTATCACTGGCACGCCCGATTCATCTTTCTGGTAGATTTCCATTTGCATAAGTCCACACTGTCAACTTACATTTTACACTTTATTTTTTAATTTAAGAACACTGAGTAAGAATTGGCTATGTTATTAGACTACACAACCAATTTTGTGAGGACATAATGCATCTCTGGGAAATTTTGGAATCGACCAAGGTGGTTCAGTGACAATGCAATGTACATTCTACATTCTCTTAAAATCTATTCTTAGCTCTGAGTAGTTCACAATATTTTCATCGTTTCTGTTTGCCATGTACTTATCTCTAGGGCTTGCTGCGTATATCAGCGGACACACATGAGAACACTTTTTATGATGAGTTTTATGCCTGGCCTTGTGTGTTAAATAACATTGTCGGTCTGAATTGTAAAGTCTCATAGGAGTTTCTCAGGATCCATTTCCAATACCTACTCGTGCTTTTGGTGGCACCACTTGTTGGAAATTACGTATTATTATTATTGTTGTTGTTATTATTATTATTATTATTATTATTATTATTATTATTATTATTATTCTATTTTTAGTTTTAAAATGTGTTAATCTGAAAGTATTGATCAAGTTATTTAGAAAAATGTAACGCTATCAATGAAACAAAAGAGATTATATACTACTGATGGACATTAGCACAGGTCCGGATATATATCATACGTTTACATTTCGTTGTACTATATATAATTCTCAACTAATGATGATATATTTTCTAAAAAAAAGTGGTTACTAAACATGTAAATAGAACAAAAATGCTCATACTTATATAGAAATAGGGAAAAGAGCGCTACTGTAAAACCTAATATATTAAATTCCTGGACTAAAGATTAATGTGTTCGGGATGAGAATTTATGTACCATTCAAATACTCACTATTAAAATAATAGTACATAAATATTTAATAAATAAATAGCATTTCAAGATATTTCTTCGACTTGGAGTTTCTCACTGAGACGGTTCGACTCGGAGTTTCTCACTTAGACGAACCGTCTAAGTGAGAAACTCATTAGAGTAAAACATATCTATTGAATTCACTAAGAGACATCACCATTATTTATTATTTATTTTCACGTATAAAATTAAGCAAATGTGTTTATAAAATTGACATGTGTTGATGAATTGAATTGATTTATCTTACAATGTCAAGAGGAACGTTATACCTGCAAATTTTTAAATTCAGAGGATAAGTCAATTGAACTACTCCGGCAGCAATCTCTCTTTTATACAATATTCATTAAAGACGATTGACAAGTTACTAGGGTTTTAACTGCCTTTTATTTAATTTTACTTGTGTTGGTATGAGTTGGTCAGAACATACTGTTTCTAAAATTTTCCGAATGTTTTGAATGATCGAGAGTTTTTAATCAAGGATGTATTTACAATATTTATTTCTAACTGAATGTATATATATATATATATATATATATATATATATATATATATATATATATATATATATATAAATATATATATATATATATATATATATATATATATATATATGAAAGTCTCAAACACTAATATTCTCTTTTTATTACATTGGAATCATAATCACGATTATAATCCATCAGACATATATATATATATATATATATATATATATATATATATATATATATATATATATATATATATATATATATTTATATATATATATATATATATATATATATATACATGTGTGTCTGTGAGTATGTTTGTGTTTGTGTGTATCTGAAGAATTGGATCGTGATACGATTACAATGTAATAAATTATATATATATATATATATATATATATATATATATACAAGTTTTATTGAATGCGATAGACAAGGTGCTTTGATTTATTTTTATACAATTTCTCAGGTGATTATATAAATTATATAAAAACTGTCCAGTTGTTCTTTCTTTCCGAGCGGTATCGACTATACATTTAGCAATTTTCAAGGTTAAAATATATTAACTGTTAGCAAGAAATAGGTTGCTGTATGTATGTATTTATATAATGTTTTCATTTTCAAAACTCGGTCAAGATAAATACTCAATAATATCAACTATGAACATGGACATAATATATTGACCGTATTTTGAAAATAAAAACATACCTAATCTCTTTCTTGTTCACAGTTAATATATCTCAACCTTGAACATGGCTATATGTGTTGCCGAATGCGCTCGGAATGAGACAGTTTTTATATAATTTATATTTCGAAAAAAGAAATATCACATTAGAAATTGTATAAAAATCTAAATCCATTTACCTTGTTTGGGGTATTCAATGAAACGTGTATGAAAGGAAGATTCCTGCCAAAATAGACACACACACACACACACACACACACACACACACACACACACACACACACACACACACACACACACACACACACACACATATATATATATATATATATATATATATATATATATATATATCACTGTATATAATATAATATATTAATATAGTGTGGGATTGTAAGTATATTGCAACACAAAGATTATGAAGAGAAAGTGATAAAACAAAACATTCAATTCTATTAGTATTTAATATTTGTATATAATATATATAACGGCAAGGTACTACTCTTTCTCGCGCACAAATATATCAGTATGGTTAGCCATACTCTATTTGGGATGGCTCCTCTGTGGTTTATACTGCAACCATGCCGTGTAAACACAGTTTCGAGAAGAGAATTCATATTCTGGCGTGATCATTTTTTGAAAAAGGCCAAGTACACCTAAACTGCTGATGATTTACGTGCGAGCTCAACCATCGAGCTGCTTCTGAACAGCTACATCAACCAAACTTCACTCACAATTCATTGCTCAACTTGTGTTATAGTTTGCTGGTACTTTCTAATGGTACCGCGCGCTGTGTTCGCCTTCCCAGTCCAATTATATCAGACACTCATTCCCCTGACCAATCGTTCTAACCACTTGTTTCATGTGCCACCCATACTGACATCTGTGTTTGTGTTTGTGTGTGTGTTTGTGCCTCTGTATGTGTTGGTGTGTGGGTGTGATAAAAAAGGAAGATAGTAATTAACTTTTTATTGCCATTTTAAATAATATATTAAATAAACGCAAGTAGAAATAAACAGATATTTATCGGTTCAAATTCATACACGCCCGGGTACACATGACCATTTCAAACACGCCATAGTACGTTTAGTTCATTTCCTCTACCAGTGATGCTTGATTATTTATGATGGCCTTTTGACCAAAGATGGTCTTCTAGAATTTCATTGCTTGAATCTGCTTTTGTTTGGCAGACGAAGATTAATAATATCAACTACACGACAATGATCATTGGATAATAAACTTCAAATGCATCTATTGAATGTAAGAAGCATTTATTTTATGAAGCTTAGATACATTCTTTCCCTCTCTCTAGAAACATATATATGTAAATGTCGGGCTTACGGTTTAGAGTATATCTTCAGCAAATATATTATACTTAAAAATTAAACAAAACAGTTTCACTTGTTGTTTTGAGAGGAAACTCTGTTTCTATTCGGCTGAAATACTCGATGTAGTCATCGTAATATAACTTGATTCCATTGAATTCACTAACGCTTGTTAAGACCTTATTTTACGAAGATCCAGTAGTATGAAGATAAATAGTAGTTGTATATAAAAATCAGACAATATCGACAAAAAATAGAATATATCAGAAAAAAAAACTGAATGTGAATTTTTTTCCCAGAAATTACTTCAACCACCAAAAATAGTGAGAATGATAATAGTTTCTTATTTTAAAAAAATAAATAAAAAGAAATCCCCATTTTTATGTCCTTGGCAATGTTTAATTTACTGAGATTTTCTAGAGACATTTTTGTACATGCAAAATAGGGTTTGAATTTAGTAGAATAAGACAGGCAATTGTTGTTTAATATTCTTTAGAGGGATATCGATCTCATTAGAGGTTATTCAATGCCGAAATGTAAGTATTCTGAACAAAATTTTATGGCTTTCAGTAAGTATATTTTCAGCGCAGTTGTACGCTGTCAGATACAGATATAATATATTGTTCGTCAATTTGCTATAAAATATTTTGTTGGTAATTCTACTGTAACATTTTAGTGCAGATCATTTTATTTAAAATTTTATTGTCAGTAATTTTAATATTGACAGCTATCGCTGGTATATTTTTATATAAAAATATATTGCTATAATCTTACCATAAAATAATATTTTTTATACTTTCATAGTGATTTATTTTTGATTGGAGTTCACTATATGCCCAGAAATGGAACCCTAAAACAGGTGCTACCACCACAGGTAGGGCTTTGAACAAGAGCAATTAAGAGGTGGTTCCACATACCTCAAAACACGCAATCTCCCAATCAGAGTCCTTGTTATCTGAATTTAAGTTATTTTCATTGTTCATAAACGCCCTCTCGGCTGGGGCTTCAGAATACTTCGACTGAAACTACGAAGGCATCCTGTGTATAGCGATAATCTACATCTGCGTCTTGGGTATGAAGATAAGCTATATCCACGCCTTGGGTATGAAGAGAGACTGCATTTGGTAGCAAGGCCTCTGATCAGTAGCTATTTAAGAGCGTGGAACTTAACCGTTGATGTCCCCAGCTCTTCCCTGATCCGAGGTGGTAGCACCTGTTATGGTTCCAGGTATGGGCAAATAGTTAAGCCCCAAACTGGAGTCAAAGCACTATGGAAGTGTAAAAATAGGTTTTCATACCAGCAATATATTTCTGAAAAAATAATTATTACCGGAATTACATTTTTGAATAAATATTACCAGCAATAAAATTCTTTTGGTTGATATAGGGCGTAAAACAACCCAACCTAAACCATTATTTATAAATGATAATTGATGACATTGACATGTTCGGGAAGAGAAAATTCACCATCAAGAAAAATATCGGGTTCATTAAATAAGCAACCTTGCACAAAAACACTCCAGACGATTACAGAGCCAGCAATATATGTAAAAAAATGTCTAATGTCCTGGTTTAATGATATATTCAGCCACATGTTTATCTGACCGTTAGGGATTGAAAGTTTTATTGTCTGAGTGCGGAACAGTTGCCAGTATTCCATATTCTAATGACAATGCTGTATGACGCAACAAATATGCAGTTACCTTAGCTAGAATGCCCGTAATGATTGACGAATTTCATCGAATGCAGTGTAAGAGATTTGAACGATTGCTATATTTTGTTGTTTTCTATTTTACTTTCTGAATTACATCAAAGCGCTCGCTGTTTAAATTCACCTCTGTTTTCTGTTTAGAAACCATATCTGACTTTCCCATCATCCACAGAATTCGAAACAGTCTAGTTGAGAATATCCAAGATCGCTTTCATGTCTCTCCCTACCAAGATGAGATCTAGCATGACCTAATTTGAATACTCTGATCAACTATGCCTGGAGATTCTACAACCGATAAAACAAGGTCCCCACTTTTTGAATGAGTCAGTGAATGCATCCATAGGGGACGTCTTTACCAAGATACAACAGATATACCCCAGACCTCGTGAATTTAAACGCCGCACGAGGCTGGCTTCCCGCTTCCACCCCTACACCGTGGAAACTGTTAGTTGTAGACGTCTCTTCTACTCCAATAGCTTCATGTCTCGCACATCTCGCCTATGGAACTCCCTTCCCTATTACCGTTTCCCTGACAAATACAATCTCCAACGGTTTAAGCGGAGCGTCAATCGACATCTCCAGTTGCCTTGATCTATTCACTTCCCTTCTCCACATCCTTTCACCTTTCATTCCTATCTGCTCTCGCTCCAAATCTTCTGTAACCCCTTGACTTGATCGACCCACTGTCTTTCTTTTTCACAACATCCTCTCCTTTACCACTCCTATCTGCTCTTCCTCCAACCCTTCTTTAACACCTTACGTGATAGTGGCATAGTGATACGCTTAAAAAAATATATATATATACATGCACTCGCTTCCGTAGAAACATTTATGATTCCCTTAATCCTGCAAGAAGTTTTCCTGAACGATCACATTCTCTCTATCTAATATGTATAACGGTACATATTTCCCTGATATGAAAATTACTTTCATTTATAATTTCATCAATGTTCTTGGAGCACACTGGATATATATTTAACGAAATATTCGTGATTTATAATTTTAATTTCACTAACCTGTTTACCATCTAATACTTAGAATATATGGTACATTCATAAAAGTCTAATTACTTCATAAGAGTGACATATATTTTGCAATAATATATAAATATCATCAGAAATACACGACGCAATTAAGGTAATAATATTTCCCGAAAACATTTCATAATGTTTTCTAACAAATAAGAAATAATTATAGCTATCGAATAATGTGAATAACGCATTTCGGCGTGAAAGTTTGTCACGATGTTCACTAAGCCTCTCTATGTAAATGGTATATATTCGAATTTCAGCAGACTCTACTAAAAAAATTTAAACAGATTTTGAACAAGATTTATATATATATATATATATATATATATATATATATATATATATATATATATATATATAAACGCAAACACAGTTTAGATTTCATAAGTGCTACACACATAAAAATTGATAATTCATTCATAAGGAAAATCATCGAAGGTGCCGCTATTGAATATTATCCAAATATTAATCTACGCTCCGATGTTTTCCCAATATCACCTTTCCTAAAAGAATCACTACTCTCCCAAGGCAACGTACACAACAAATATATAAGAAACCAAAAGAATATTGTCGAATCCGTCAACACAACAAACAATATTTCTATATGTGAAAATATTCACTCCAAACACAAAGTAATTGACGTAATTTTTCAGTTGACCATATGAATGTACAATAGCTATTCTCGTCACTTTTAGTTGCTATACGACATTTCTTGTGGATACATACGTTATTTCAAGTAAATTCATTTCATTTTATTACTTGAAAAATCCATATCGGACGGAAGGCGTCATCTAAAACTACACAGTTTTCCTATTGTCTTTTTACCTTTATACGGGTTAATTCTGAGAAAATTTACTTACACACACACACACACACACATATATATATATATATATATATATATATATATATATATATATATATATATATATATATATATATATATATATATATATATATATTATCACTCTAATAGATACTTTGAATAGGTAGCTATGAAGATTTCAGAGTATCGTTCTCGCTGTCATTCAGTAATAAGTAAGCGCCAATAGACCACGTGAAACACAAAAGCAAAATAAGACAGCTAACACTGTTTTAACTGCACTTGGATACAATACATTCTCATTTACAGTTTGTGGTCTTTTCTGTAATTCTCGATCCGGTCTCAAAAGTCATGCCCATCATTGGCATGAAGATAATTAGTTCGTGGTCGTCGGAACCATATACATCGAACTCGATGGGAGAGTCCAAGATATGTCTTTCAGCTTCATGAACGCAATGTACGGTGTGGTTTGAAAGTCTTATCACTCTTAGCTTCTCTTTCAAACTGTAGGAGCTTGTGTCAGCCGTCTAAAGAAGAAAAACTTTATGTAGGGGTAACAATAATTTCGAACTATTATGTAGAATGGAAATAACTCAAAAGTAAGAATTTAATTCAATTTTCTTTTCCAGATCCGTTATATTTATTCAGTTTGTTGATCTATAATACCTTTAATTTCTGTGAATATATAGATCAAATATAGATGAAGATAGTTTTTCTCTAAAATATATTCAAACACATTCCGATTTTCCCCATGAACAAAGGCGTATCTCTGTGGCATGGATATTATTAGTAAAATGACAAGTTAAAGTTTTTAGCTATGCAGACAGTCCAATAACTGGTGAGCCGGCGAAATCTGAATACGCTATTATTAGCAATTCATACTAGCTTACTAATCGGAATAGGAACCATTTCTGCTAACAAAAATAAATCTAATCTAGCTAAATTCTGGTGACCTCCAACTGATTAATTTTTTGATGGATTTTATAGTAGACCATTTATTACAGGGACTTGTTTAAATATTTGAAAATAAGGTAACTAGCTGATGATAGAATTGTTCGTAGGT
>OZ038475.1:108005663-108060663 GCA_964036315.1 Acanthosepion esculentum
AGTAACTATTAAACCACATTGATGTACCCTCTATTTTCTAGGCGAACGTTGACCGTGGAACAAGGCCGAAAGTGTGGCGCATCCAGTGTGGATCGATCTCATTATTCAGTCGTAATGATGTGACACAAATCCGAGGGTGTGGAACACGTAGTGAGGATCATCGGATTTACAAATCAGTCATAATTGATCCAACGAAACAAGCCTGCTAACAATTACACCATCTCACGCCCTTTTATATTAGTCACTTATGAGCCATGATTGATACACAATTAGGCGATCATGTATATTTTGATACATGACTGACGAGGCAGATTTTTTTCCTGCAGTAGTCTGTCATTTCTTTCTGCGGTAGACCAGTTGTCATCGAAAGCAATAGCAACCGGTCTGTCCTGCTGTTTATCCATAGTTGGGGGAGAGGAAGGCAATACATACCTTTCCCGAGTTTATTAGCAATGTATTATGTAATGGATATGTATGGAAAAGCATTTTACGTCTTCTACTGGTGAGCATGCATGGAAATTGATGCCTGCCTTGTTATTGTTTCTATTGCTATAGCTAGAAGTTGCTACTAATCTGTTTTGTAGGAGAAAGAATCCAACTTCAACACTGTGTGTTAATCTGTTCAGTATAAGCAGGATATTAATCAATTTTTAAATTTTCATATATTTTCTTATATTCTTTACTCACGACAGAAACCCAAATATATTCCACAAAGATCATGTAGTATCAGCTTTCTGATTAATGAAATCGAATGTGTGGAGGCACTGACGTCTTTATCATGTCACAATGATTATGCCTTTTTTTTCTGAAATTATCTTAGATATAGACTAAACGCTGGTATGTGTGTCATCAACTGACTTAAGTGAGGTTTATATATTTGCACCACAAAATCAGCCATGGTTTGACCTATTATCAATGAAATTATTTACTTTTGTACCTTTTGAATTGTGTATAAGTTAAACATAAATATATTAATGCAATATTTAATTCTAAGTCGGGAAAAAACACCATTTTAACAATTTGAGTGCGAATATATTTTAAATATGTAAAAATCGGTAAAAGATATTAGATTTAATGAAAATACGCTGGTGCTATTAATCAAGGATAAATATAATATTTTTTTTTCCATTAGGAATGGTGATTTGAGAGAAACCTAAAATGTAATCCTTTTATTCGGAAAAATGTAATGTTTTCTTGAATTTATCTAATGAATTTTTCTAATAAAAATGCAGCCACATCTAGTTAAGTGCTTCTGATGCTTCTCTTGGCATTATTGACAAAATCAAAAGAAGAATCGGCAACGTTATCGGTCTTTGACCTAGCATCTAGGCTTCAGTCATTTATGAAGGCTGTAACGTAGATTAGTTCATTTTTCTATAAATATTTTCACGGTAAATTTTTCCTGGCGTACTTTCCTCTTGTCTCCTTATGTTTATGAACGTGAACGCAGTACTAGATTTGATGCTAGGTCTCACAAATTTGCAGTGGTAATTGCCCGTTTTAACCGTAAGTTGTATGATTATTTTTACCTAGAGATTTTCCTGTCATCGACGACCAATAAAAATAAGTTCAGTGTCAATCGTCCCCTCTTGTCTTGAATCCTGTTCTTTCATTGTGTCTCTTATTTCTTTTACTCTAAATAATCCATTGCGTCTTATATTTTCGTTTGGGGGGAAATGATAAAAAACACATTTTGACTAGATCGTTCTTTTGGTAGTAAGGACAGATATTGTTTACATTTAAATACGTGATTAAATTTAAATTATGATTAAGCAATCATCCAGTATATAGATAAATATTAATAATATAATTGCCAAGAGACTCAATATTTTTTTATTTAATTCCTGAAAAATCTGTAGTTTATGTTAATTTCAGGAGACTAGGTAACATTTGCTTCTTTCTGATCCGTAACTGACATCTTATTTCCGGCCGTATATATACGAGAAAAACGGTCGGCTCCTCGTATCTCTCCAGAAATTACTTGATCCTTTATTTCTTAACTTATACAAGTGTAAGATCAATGAAAATAGGAAATATTACTGCCCTATCTGGAATGGATCTGCGCAATCTTCTCTTCAGCTTTGACAGATTTTCAAAGCGTTTATGTAGCCTTGTTGGTGATAAATTATTTTCAGTTCAGTTCTATTGATTCCATCCCAAGACGAAGGGTTGCAAAGCCTATTGCTATTCTGTCGCTATTTCCATGGAAATGTTCAGACAAGTTTATTTCTTTTGTATCACCGGCTCAGCTGTTTAGCGCTACGACCAACATTGCTAAGTCCAACACGTTGAATCACTCTCATCCTCTATGTATTCCATTGCTATGAAGAGCATTCCACCCTGAAAAAAGGTTTCATATATTTACTTTATGGAAATTTAAGAAATTTCTCACATATATCTGCTTTCATTTTGTCGGCATTTTGTAATTGCGTTTAACAGCTAATGACAAAAATACGTTGATTTAAAAAAAATGATAACTGATTTACACCTGTCTCTGATACGATATGCGATATCGAATATTTTCAAATCGAAATCAGTGAAGAGTTATATTCCACTAATTACTCATCTCCCTACGGTGATACAAGGTGACACAAGATCGTGTGCCGTAAAAACAGACCAAGAGCAGGTATCGCCTATTCAAAGTGATCACTACTGCACTGTCCTCGCAATTATAGAGCGATGTGGAAGATATCATTAAAGAGTTAGGTTTTTTGGGAACAAACTTCGGCAAAAGATATCTGAAGCATTGCAGTGCGAGAGAAAGGGTAAATAAAAACGGGACAGATAATACACATAGATCGCAAATCTTGTTGCTTGGGCACTTTTATTTGGTGAAGGAAATAAAATATAAACAATGGACCCTTAATTTTGATTGTTTTCTAATTAATTTAATATATATATATATATATATATATATATATATATATATATATATATATATATATATATATATATATAAGAAGCAGGCTGTGTGTGTGTGTGTGTGTGTGTGTGTGTGTGTGTGTGTGTGTGTGTGTGTGTGTGTGTAATGAATGCACGGCCGCAATTTTTCGAAGGATTAGCACCAAAATTTACAAGCACATGCTCCAAGATAGTACTTAGGCCAAGAACGACGTTGCATTTCCTAACAATCGATTTTTTCATGATTCTACGGCAGTTTTAATGTAGTTTGCGGTCATTTTCTACTGGCCAGAGTGAGAGCCTAAAGCTGGCTGCTACGAATTGGCAGGAATATTCTATTGGCCTGCGTGGGAGCCAACAGCTGACAGACACGAATGTTAACTAGCATGCTAGCATGCAGAAAAAATCGATAGCTGCATTCGTCACAAGTGGAAAAAATTTAAATCTGCATGGCACTTTACTACAATTGGCTGGTTCGCTTGCTTAAACTTAACGTTGATTCTGATTCCGCAGAACTGGTTTGGGTGTGAAAAAGTATTTGTTCGTAACATTCTTTTTTCATTCAGTTTTTCCAGTTACGGGTCCTTTTTTAAAGCTGATCGTTTTGTGTTCATTTTGTTAACTTCTTTTTTCGTAACAGATTTAATCTTTAGTATAGAGCTTTAAAAAAATTCGCAGTGTGAGATAGGCAAGAAGTAAGGCATGTAGCAACATCAGCACGTCAAAGGACACTCCTTTAAAGGCAAGGAAGTGCAAAAATATTTTAAGTCAAGTGATAGCGATTGCTGCATGAGTCGTACGATTTTTGAATCAAGCACGAGCAACGCCGGGCCATGCTGCTAGAATATATATATATATATATATATATATATATATATATATATATATATATATATTTGTCATCCACAGACAGACTGTTTCGCTGTTTCACAGCTCATCAGTGTAGCTAGACGTCCGGTTGCCTCTAGCTAGGATTGAAAAATTTGCGTCAGTCCGAACTTTTCCCACTAAGCCGTCAGCGTACGGTACGGGACCTACATACATACATATATATATATATATATATATATATATATATATATATATATATATATATATATATATATATATATATATATATGTATATATATATATATATATATATACACACACACACACACACACACACACACATATATATATATATATATATATATATATATATATATATATATATATATTGTTAAATATAACAATATAACAGACAAAGAATGACTATTATATTTGATCCTGAGCATTGTAAACCCACGGCAAGCACGCTAATTTGCGTCGCGACACAGAAAGGAACAATCTTAGGACTGCGGCTTGAGTTTCAGGCCAAAAATTAACGTCGATTAGCGTTTTGCATTCTCCCTCTATCTCTCGCTCTCTCTCACACACATTCTAGGTTTCATTGAAATAAACGTTGGGACCTACCAAGTATATCCATAACATACACGTTGATAATACAATTACAATAGCAACATCAATCAACACGCTGAAAGTTATAGAAGCTTTATTAATAAAAATGAGAAAGCCAAGACACAGTGATATCACTATGACCACGGCCATAATAATCTGGCCATGTTTGGAATATGAAAATTTCTTAAAACTCTATATACATGCAAAAAACAATCCGTATATTGAATTAAAAGTAAAATAAAATAAATCCTTGATAACGGCTAAAAGTATAGCCACAATATCTTGTAAGCAACAATATATTCAAATAATTGTCGGATTTAATTCATTTCATAATATATGATGAACTTCATTTAAGTTAAGTAAACGCTTCGAGCAGATATGAGCGTTCAACAGAGATCATAGGATGTTTGTAGTTTAAAAACAATAAGTTAACCTTACTAACCAGAGGCTTCCTCTGTAGCTAAATAGTATAGCAAGTCAGGCTATATGGCGGTCCCGTGTAGGTTACAGGTTTTATTCCTGTCAGAGGACACATATTTTTTCTCTGACATTTTTCGGATATTCAGACCGGTAAATGTTGTTTATACTGTTTATTATTAACAGAGGATCCACTTAAATATTTATATCTATAAAAATAACTTTATATATTGTGCCAGCAAACTGCCTCATATTTCATTAAGTATCAGGACGCTGCAAGTGCGTGCTATAGTCGTGAATGTGTGACCGATATTTTGTAAAAAACTAGATTAATGCATAGAATTTAAAATGTCATCGATTAACTATCTGTAAATTTTGAACAGAAACGTAATAATTAACTTGATCATAACAGAAACGTAATAATTAATTTGATCATATTCTTATTATATATATATATCTACAAATATTCTCATTTCAATATGATAATATTTATTTATATAAATGCTATAGAAGGCGATTATATGATATCGGCAAAGCTTTCGTTAAATCATGGATTCTATTATTTTCTTGCTCCAGAGAAAAAAATAAAACATATATATATATATATATATATATATATATATATATATATATATATATATGTGTGTGTGTGTGTGTGTGTGTGTGTGTGTATGTATGTATGTATGTATGTATGTATGTATGTATGCAAGAGCTATGTGATGTATTGCAATAGCCTGGACGCAAATTTATTAGCAATCAAGGCACTTTCCAGACATTTTCGTCTAAATGGATTATTTTCTATTTTAATCGAATAAACAATTTTGACATAGTGAATGCTATTTGATTAAAAGAGAAAATAATCCACTGAGACGAAAATGTCTGGAAAGTGCCTAGATCACTAGTCCACCCTCATTGCATTTGCGTCCAAGGTCTTAAAAATCTCCGAATTATGCCAAATCATTCGGGTTTCGATCCAGGCTTGAGGAAATCGGATGCCTAGCCACACTGATGTGCTGTCATACCGCGAAAATGTCTCTCTTAGGATGACTATATATATATATATATATATATATATATATATATATATATATATATATATATATATATATATATATATATATATATATATACGCCACCGATAAAATAAATTTCGGTCGAGAAAACGCGAAATTGTAAACAGTGACTGCTAATGATGATAATGCAAAGTGCAAAGGTTTTCTATTAATCGAGCCAATTGCGCGTTTATTCAAAGTAAATACGTAAAAATTCACCTACTAGCTAAGGGGAAAATATCTCCGACTTTCGGGCATGCCTTGAAACAATCGGATGTCTAGCCCCACAGAGGAGGTGTGCTACAGCGAATATATATATATATATATATATATATATATATATATATATATATATATATATATATATATATATATATATATATATATATATATATAAGTTTTAGGTCATTCCCAGACAGTACTGTTTCGCTGTATCATAGCTCCTCAGTGCGACTAAACATCCGAATTTACTCAAAAGAGTATCGAAACCCAACCGATTTTGTTTTAGTCAGAGCTTCTACCACTGAGCTAACTTCATTCGGCAGAGTGAAACTGCTAAATCTAGGACCTTGTTTTTACGAATGTAAACAAATGCCGGAGTGCTCTATTCATTTACTGAAGGGATTTGCATTAATGCAGGTGGCTGTTGTTTATAGAATTAGCTTATGACTGAACAGTGCTTAATTGAAATATATTTTCAAGAGCTAATTTATGTCATTCGCAGACATTACTGTTTCGCTGTATCACAGCTCCTCAGTGCGACTATCATCCGAATGCCTCAAGCCAGTATCGAAACCCAACAGATTTGGAGTCATTCAGAGCTTCGATGCGTGTCTGTATGCGTGCATAAAATAATGCACCGGTTGACATTTTAAATGGTTCCAGGGTTGCATATATGACATTCATGGTATGCTGAGATTAGAAACGTTAAAACGCATTTATTATTTGTTTATTTTTATTAAAATGTCGGTGAATACACTTAAATCAAGAAATGTCATTGACTTGGCGCTCAGACGTCAATTAGCAAATCTTAATTCAAACGACAACATTGTAACTGCAAACAATTTGTAAACATTTCAAACCTAGTAAGGAAATAAAGCCACTAACACGCAAGAGGTTTACTGAATGTTAGAATGTATTAGAAAGAAACACTGTTAAAACGAAGGAAGAATAAAATAGCATTGAATTAAAAAGACAATAAAATTATTGACATTCTCAGTCTATTTTTTTCTTCAAATATTTAAATGCTCTGTCAATAAATATATTGCGTTAGGGTGCTATTTTCTAACAGACGTTACCCAACTGACCATACTACATTATGCAATCGGCATAATACAAAAACAAACAACGCACATGCGTGAAATTAAAATTATAAAATGGTTGACAATTTACCCATCGCATGTATACACAGTTCAATTTATATTACAATGAATCATTCATAGAAAAAGTAGATTAGTAAAGTTAATGATATAAAATGGCGAAATCTCTTTGCTAACAAAATTTTAAAGGTGCATTAACCTACAAATCACTCGATGAATGTTATGTTCCTTGTGGTTTTAAAATTATAATCTGTATAAGGTATTTCTTTAATACGCAAGTACTTTCAACTGTACATTCAGTCATCTTCAGACATGGAATATATATATATATATATATATATATATATATATATATATATATATATATATATATATATATTGTCTGTGTGTGTGTATGCATGTGTGTGTTGGAAAATATTCAGTTATATGCAGTTAAATTAAATTTAAAATAACTACTACACACGATGAATGTTATGTTCCTTGTGGTTTTAAAATTATAATCTGTATAAGGTATTTTTAATCCGCAAGTACTTTCAAGTGTACATTCAGTCATCTTCAGGCATGGAATATATATATATATATATATATATATATATATATATATATATATTATTTATTATTTATTTACTTCTTTTTACGTGATTAAATAGGTTCTGTTCTTGTCGATCTTTGAACAGAAGCAGAGTTGTATTCCTTGTTTCCTTGTTAAGATTGGGTTTCCGTTTCCTTCAAAAGACTTTCCACTTGCCTCTTGCAAATTTTTTTTTCTTTGTTTATTCATTTCACCCCAAGTCAATAAAGCCACTAATACAAAAAATGGTTTCTGAGTGTTAAAGAATAAGAGAAAAAGAAAAAAAAAATATTAAGGAGAAAAACAAAATGAAAATAAGAATAAAAAAAAAACAGAATTTTTAAGATCAAAGTTGACTGGAAAGCAAGTATCCGGAAAAGAGATGCACAAGCGATATTTGCGTTAGAAGAATCCGGTGTTATCATTTTCCTCAGGGAGAATTAATTAAATTTTCGTCGATGCAAGGATCTGCTCAAAAACACCTTGCTGCGGACAAACATTGATCCGATCAATTGGGAGTCGGAAGTTGCAGAAAGAACCAATTGGTGAAAAGCAGTCCACGAAAAAAAAAAAAAACATCATTCGAAAACACCAGAAAACAAATATAAGTGTCGAATTGAGCCAAAAATAAATCAAAAGGTCTCCATCCACTGAACCATCCTACCCTGCCCTCCGATGGCTGTATCATATTTCATTGCTTTTAATATTAATATAAATAGACTCATCTATATAACACAAACAAACACCGTGAAAATATTAATATGCAAAAGGAAAATTTTAATGTATGTCATAAATTTATATACTTTAGTCTTGTAGATTAACCCGTGGGCATCTTTGAATTTCGATGTTGAATATTTGTTTTATTCTCAATGTATCTATAAGTAATTAAATATAATTGAGCTTTTTTCTTCTATTTTTTTCTTTGTATATTGCAATAATGTACGTATTCGGGTAATATTAACTTTTCGAACTTTTAAACAAATTATATTTTATACAAACATCTAAAATTCTATATTGCATAACGAACACACCTACACGAAGTGACCTTTGCAAATGAGCTGAAAATAATTTAAAGCGATGAATTCAGGCACAAAATTAAATCATAACAAATACTTCTCAATTTTTTTCCTTGGTTTGTTATCGAGAATGACTTCGAGAGATGCTTGCAAAAGAATGGCCAGCGTGGGACGAATAAGGAAAAACCAATTAATAAGTCATACTTCTATTTCTGAATAGAAATCGAAGCGCTTAAGTAGACAAATCGTTAGGTAGAGTTGAGAATGTTAATAAATAAATTAAATACTTTTATTTATTCTGTGATAACCTTTTGTAATAACAACAAGAGAGGTCGAATTTAAATAATAGAGGAGACAGGAAATGATGATTGACGCTTCATTTAAATTTATCTTCCCAATTTAGAGAAAGGAAAGAAGAGATGCATAAGCGAGAATCCCGACGTAAGAGACTAGTTGCATCGTGCTTACAATTACACAGAACAATGATGAGACCAAAATATATGTGACTATAAATTCTTAATAAGACATACTGCAGAATGACTGCCATATGAAAATGAATATGCTTATCTTGTAATGTATATAAGTTGATAAATACAATCACTACGCCCTTATCCGAATTTATCGATATATGCCTGGAGATTAGAGTTCGATTTCAGTCGGGTTTCTTACGTTCACTTACACAAAAAATACACGTGGGAAAGGTATAAATCCACCTCTTATTCGCTCAACTGTCGGTTGAACAGCAGTTTAGACAGGGTCCTAACGAATAAAGAAACTTTGGGAAACTATTCGACAATCATGAATCGTGTAATACGTATTCTACTTAATCTCTTAAGCATTATATAATTGTTGTTGTCAACATTGATAATTCAATATTAACCCTACATGCACAGATGAAAAAGCAATAGAAGAATATTGATGAAAAGACCAAATGACATTTGATATTCTCTAGGAGAGGAAAATTGTAGAGAATGTAATAAGTAGAATAAAGGTACCATATTAGTGGTTGAAAATGAAAATTTTGTATTGGGATATCCAAAATTCTTAATAAATCACCGAAGATCATACATGATTTAACCTAGCCATCACACTCTGTCTGTCTGATTCTTTGTCTTTCACTCTCACTCACTCACTGACACACTCACTCACTCACTCTCTCTCTCTCGCTCTCTCTCTCACTCTCTCTCTCTATATATATGTATATATATATATATATGGAGAGAGAGAGAGAGAGAGAGAGAGAGAGAATTACAGAGAGCATACAAATTCTCTCGCAAATTATCATCTGGTTGTTTCCTCGCTAAAATTGTTGAAAGCGCGTTTGGATGAGATGCATTTAATATTGGATGAATCTAATATTATATCTGCATGAATATATATATATATATATATATATATATATATATATATATATATATATATATATATATATATATATATATATACATATATATACATATATATATATATATATAATCAATAATTCATGCTGCATAGAAACTTGACTTTCACGCTTCAATCAATATTTGTATTATGTCGCGACGTGATCTGAGAATCGACTTAGGCGTGAAACAGTCACAGAGCAGTGATGAATACTCTGTCCACACTGCCTCTATCTGTAAGCGCTCTTCCAAAGTGACAAAAATTCCCCCAATGCTACCTCCCGTTGAAAAGTATAAAATGTTTCTACTAAAAATATAAAAAAGGACTTAAATAGGTTTTTGAAGTTTGCTAAATGCCGTTTGCCTCTCCAGCATGGATAACTGCTTCTTTGATCAACTATTCTTGAAAGTAGAATGGAATGTCAACTTCTGGATAATGTCATTATTTTCTCTACAAGCTATATCCATTTTCGTTGTTGGGAAGAGATGTAGTGTCTGTTATTTGGTACAGTTCTATTTGTGATTCTACAGCGCTAGTCTTCGGCTCAAAGAACGATGGTCCTCTCTAATCATGAATCTGAAACCGGTTGTATAAAGTTGACAGTTTAAATATACAATAACGTCCAACATTAAAGAACAGAAAAATATATAATTTTAATTTTTCTGAAATTGTTGCTAAATGTAAACCAATGTCAGTTCATTTGTGCTTTAAACCAATCAGTTATTTGAAATGGTGCAGAGGGAGTTATGATTTATTAAATTCTTTAATCAAATATCAAGCGTTCAAAATGAAGGAACTAAACAATGTTTTAATAAAAATAAATGGACAACAACATGCAAAATGTATTATCATTATTTACTGATAAAACACATGTTTTTAATTGTTACTGCACACCAGCGTCCAGAGGATTTTGCTAAATCTTGATATTGGGGAACTGTAGTTTTAGTCCATTCCTCATGTATTTTTCCCATAGATCTTCAAAAATTGATGAATTTCTAGCCATGACGTTTTGTCTTAAGAACAACCATGAATCAGGACTTTGAGCTGGCCTACCCATAACGATTATTCCTTGGTCTTTCACTTAAGCAATAACCTTCTTTGTCTTGTGTCAGGGACAATTAACCTACATGAACACAGGATTTTCGAACCCAGAATCTCGTAATACTGGAACATGTTCTTCTAATAAATTCTCGTACAAGAGATGACGTAATCAGGCTTGAAAAAATGACGACGAAAGCCTTCGCCAAACTCTTTTTGTTGCACATTGAACTCAAACTTTACCCAATTCGTCTTCTTACACACTGTTTTCCATCAGAACCAAATACGTTAAAATTACATTCATTACTGAAAAATATGCAGGACCTCTGTTCTCGTGAAATGTCTGCCGCAGGTCGAAAATGGTCCTTCAGTCCTGTCTTCTCTGGCATTTGATTTCTTTGTTCTACCCACCTCGTTAGGACTGGCTAAGCGACAAGTTTTTTCGCACAGTTTCAGAATTCGGCTCACAAAGTTTTTGGGATGCTTCACCTGTTCAGTGATTTTCCTTTCGCAATTTGACAACGTCAGCTCTTAAAAACTTTGTCAACTTTTTGTGGGTTGGAAAATGATGTAGTGATGATAAACAATGATTTTCATCTCGCTTATCAGAAATTTGGATTGTGAGCTTGTTATATAACTTACCTATGAACAATAATGTGTATGTCCGAATGTTCATAAATAGATTGGGCACTATTTTAAGTCGGAGTAATATAGTGTTTATGTTTTGGTGTTAGGAATATTGTTTGTATATTTGGGTCTGTGTTTGTGGCTAGCTAAGTTTTAAAGTTATGACAGATGAAGAACCTCCTTTCCCCCGTCCCCTTTTTCAGGCCTTGTGCCATATTTTAATAGAAATAAATATCGTAATATACTGTCTATTCGTCCACCACAAACAGTGGTTTACCTACTTCACGCCGCTGGCGAGTATTGTATTTTTGTTGATGATATAAGGATTAGAATTCCATTGCCAAACTCCGTTTTGGTTCGTCCTCATCCAGTAAACTTTGCGAAGTTACAATAGTACATTATTCTCACATATTTCCTGAATTGTTCCTTAATCTTGGGCGCATAATATTTGTCTAAAGAATTAAGAATTCTGGCTTTCTCTGTATCATTGCAGATTTACAGTTTTAAAGCACAACTGAACTGCCATTGGTGCACATTTAGTGAATATTTCAGAAACATTGGACTAATAATTTGAAATAACAATGTTTTAATTTTTGTTTTTTAAATTTGGACGCTACTGTATGTGAAACCATTGGGCATCATACATGATATATATGGGAAAGTTTCTATCTGATGAGATTAATATATTTAATTGTATGAACGGGGTTATACTGAATATTCTTTTCAAACATATAGAAAATGTTTAAATACGAATATGTCGTTTCTCACATTTCACGTGCGAGCATGTTAAAAATTCAGCAAGAACCATGTGTTTTCTGTTGCATTGTATAATTGTGCTCTCTTTTTTTTATTTCCCGACTCTAGAATTGTGACAATGTATAATCCTCTCCTCCTAAGATCCGTCGCCAAGAGGCTAATATGTTAAAAGAAATGTGTAAAAGAACGAGTCTGTGAATGGCATCGACACTGCAAGCAAGGTAGTCGAAGAATACAAAACGCATAGCAATGAAAGCCTATTGATAATATCCAAAAGCTGCACTAAAACGAACTGGCTATAAGGAAGACCAGGAAAGCTAACCATAGCAACTAAATTATGAAAACAAAAACAATATTATGACTACTTCAGAAGGTAAATCAAAAGAGTTAGCTAATGGCAATATTTACGTAGATAATTTAGGAAATATATCAGAATACTTTAGAATTTATGATGGAAGGGTATCGCATACATACGAATGGAAAATAAATTCAGTAAAATAAACAAATAGATACGAGAGTAAAACAAAATAATTATTATCGCCAGCCCATTCAACCTTTACATGGAGGGGATCCCGATAGAACTAGAAGTTCTAACAGGATTTATTATTGGTGGATACTATCGTAACAACATTAGAAATGAAGATGGAACAGTGTTGATATCAGGCACATAAAGAAAAATACAGGAATTAATATAAAATATAGTAAAGCAAAGCGATATAAATAATAAACATAAACTATTTTTAAATAAACATAATGTATAGTTGTCAGCTAGAGCTAAAGCCGCAAAAATGTAAATTATGGATTGGAGTTAATGGAAATGAGGCGATTACGAAATCTTAATAACTGAGTAATCATTTAACAGGTGATGGCGAACAAAGAAAACCTATTAAAATAGAAAATGGTGGCTTACTAAATCTAAGTAAATCACTGATGCTAACAATGACTCATTGTGCGTTCTCGGACTCAGAATTAATAGTGAATTACTTGATAGGTATGCTGCTGGGAATTCTGGTTCAATATGTCGCGCTAGACAATTCTTGTCGGCAGAACTTTTCCATTCGTCATTGCCTTCAATATTGCTGCCCCATCTGCTTTAGTGCCCCTGCTATAAATTTTGAAATCCTTGATGAAATCCAAAGAAGAATATGAAATGATTTCTTTCCTGACGTGGGATTTCGGCTTCACTTTCCACCACAGAAACGTTGCTTCCGAGTGTCATTTCTGTAAATGCGTCCATGGTAATTTTTCTGGTGAATTTTCGTTAGTAGTATGTAGATTAAGTGCAGTACTAGATTGGCGGCAAGGTCTCAACATTTCCAATTCTAAATGGCTAGATTTAATAGTCGGGCCTATGCAAACATTTTCTTCGGTCACAGTTCTCGTTTGTGGAAAAGCCAATCATACCCATTCGAGATAAAAATAGGCACATTCCGGATTTTACCGTTATTATCAAGAGCTTGATATATGAATAGCTCGAATAATTTGCTGAAAAGCTGTAGGAGAGTAATAAGTAGATAGGGGTCAGAAAATTCTCAAAGAGTTGTAAAAACAGAAACTACAGAGGATAACTTCCGGGAATCTGAAAGCAGTGAAGTGATAGTTTTAGAGTTTAGAGAGGACTGGAGCCACCTCGAGGGCACTTCAGGAAAACTGCTGAGATACTGTCACCTCCGCTTGCCTTACGGCAATCTAATTTAGAAAGGATGAATAAGTTATAAAGGAGTTCTGCTCATATAATTCAGTAGGATCTCTGTAATTATGGTTTAAAATCAGGTGTGGGTACTCCAATCGTTTCGAGTGTTGAGTTGGAAGAGAGTTTCCGAGCAAAGCATTGTAAATGTCAGGATATCGAGTTGAATAGTTCCGAATCGAACTTGCGATATGTAATACATTTTTTTATAATTATATCGGCAAACAGTACCGTCGATTATTTGAGACACACTTGCACTCCTTACTAGCAGATATGAAGAGACGTTTGTTAAAATCAAACGTGAATCTCTGGTTCAACCTGAGGAAATGATTCTTGTTAGCTATAGAGGCAGGTGAGAGCGTAGTAGATGAACGCAGTTTAACTGGAATTAAAGCAGTGAATCCAACTTGCATCCAGGTGGAGACCTCAGATGTGCATTTTTGGACAGGATAATTAAAAACTTCAACCCAAGGGACGTCACGAAGGTTTTGTAATAGATAAAATAAAATAATATTTCGAATTTATTTGAAGTATAATTAAAACGTGATATGTGAAAGCAAAACAAAAAGCTGATAGAGCAAATCTGTTCAGAAATTTTAATTCAGAACATCAAATTATTCACATACATCAGAGAAGAAAAAGTAAACCTGTGTTATTATTATTGGGTTGAATAATTTTTTTATTGTAAATAATAATGATAACAATATTAAAATAAATATATCAGAGTGAAGACATCTTTCACCTAAAACTGGCAATGATAAAAAAGAAAAATCAGTTATCAAAATTAAGAATATTTTGATATGCTGGAAAATGGCATCATAACGATGACGATGTTACTATAAGAGGCTATTGCAATAGATAAAGGCAACAAAGATGTTCGTATATATTTTATAAGTACAGTCTCTATTTATACTAGAATATATGGATTACAACAAACTGATAAAGAGAGATGATGTAGAAAAAGAAATTATAAACATGGCATGAATGAAAACAAACGGTAGTACAGAGGAAAATTCTGGAGTGTTTATGAGAATTTCTGTCGTTTGATATATTTCACAAATTTTTTCTGGTACTCGTATAAATATTATAATCATGAATATTATTATTATTATTATTATTATTATTATTATTATTATTATTATTATTTTCTTCTTTCATATCTGGCATTTCTTTCCGGGTCGCGCCCAGGGACCTAAGTTTATAAATGTTATCATGACACTTTCCACTGCAGAAAAAAATTTACATAGATAAAGCCCTTGGTATTCTTCTTCTTCTTCTTCTTCTTCTTCTTCTTCTTCTTCTTCTTCTTCTTCTTCTTCTTCTTCTTCTTCTTATTATTATTATTATTATTATTATTATTATTATTATTATACTAATAATAATATAATGTGTTGTATTTATCAACGTCTAACAAAAATTAAAATATTATTGAGATATCATTGGCCATTTATACATTTAGACTGTGTGCCATAATTGGTGTATGGGACGCCATAATTTCTAACGTGATAATCAGTCTGCGTGTCTGTCTGTCCATCTAACAGGGCACTTTTCAAAAACTTAAACGTTTAATTGCATGAAATTACACGTTATTTGTTTGGATTTTCATTTGGTTTATAATTATTAAAATTTTCAGGAGAATAATTAGAATGGGTCAGAAAAAATGAAAAGAGATCTGGTCAAAAATTGCAATTTCATTAATAAAATTATGAATTAAAGGACAGTTCGAAAGAGGATCGAATCTGGAATTATCAATCCAAGATGCTGTAAAATTAAGGAAAGCAAAGGTTCCCAACTCTATCCACCTCTCAACGATAAGAAGAAGACATCATTATTGTGTTTTCCGAATTCTATCACTCCTCAAAAAAAAGAAAATTGGAAGTTATCTGTCCCAAACGTTTTTGGTCTTGCAGAGGATAATGATTCAAAGTCATTAAACAGAGAAAAATATATCTGTTTTGGTTACATTTCAGGCATGGAGTTATTTTACATTATACTATATACAAATTGTGGTTGTTATTCTAGACAAAGAAGAATTTTGAATTTTGTCAATTTCTATGCTGGCTATTTGTTTATTCTTATTGTCCAGTAACACAATTATCTTTACAGAAATATATTTCTGGAAATGGTAAAAAAGGTGTACCATATCTTTAATAGACAACTTTTCCTAAGTTAAATAGGTGTACGAACGTGAAATTAAATATATCTATTGTCGATTTTTTGTTGGAGGGAATTATCTAGAGCTTCTTAGACATACGGAGATAGGTGGGGAATCGGGCCCAACAAAGAATGTTGCCAGCAATTCGTTCCATTCCCATTTTCTCTGGCCACAGCGAAAGCATATACAAAGCGATAGAGATGGGACCAGAGGTCGGCTCGAGAGGCCATAATTGTTCGTAACACTGCCATGGCTAAAAGACACAGCAGAAATTCTCATGACCATGGAAAAAAAGAAAAAAAAAGACATACGATTGACTGAAAACTTGGCAAACGACAGGCTGATAATTGCAGAAGATTTGAGTCAGAATCCACTGGCAGACTGTTAAGTTGAATATGAAGAGTCGACGGTTGTTCATTAATTCAAAGAATTGAGGAAGTGTCGACTCGTTAGTTATTACTTTAACTTTTGAGACTCGATTTTCCCAATCACCATTCTCCTGTTTAGAAGTTAATTTTCTAGTAAATAATAGCCATTTTTAAAACCAGTTTTTTCCTTATATTGATTAAACATGATTAAATTTCAACAGTTTGGGGCATTTTATTGAAGGTGTGTTTTTTTTCCAGAAATTAAGCAAATCTTTCTGTGGTACACTAGGAGGATATTAGACCACAGCACTAGTCTACAATATCGTAAAATATTTGGTCATCAGTATCAACCTCATGGGGACGACGCAAACCGTCCCAAAGGGAGGAGAAAGCATGATGAACAATAAGGTCGAAGTACACAACAAATTTAGATGAGCTCGCAATTGAGCAGAGAAAGAAGCGGAGAATAGACAGGGACGGAGAAAGCGTTTGTGGAGTGCTTTCAACGGATGAGGGCGTACTTAGATCTCGATCTCACTTTTTAAACATACACACAAG
This sequence comes from Acanthosepion esculentum, assembly GCA_964036315.1. Classification (NCBI taxonomy): domain Eukaryota; kingdom Metazoa; phylum Mollusca; class Cephalopoda; order Sepiida; family Sepiidae; genus Acanthosepion; species Acanthosepion esculentum. The sequence goes on from OZ038475.1 coordinate 108,022,955, forward strand.
CACATAGTAACACACACACACACACACACATATATATATATTGTGTAATTAGGCAGAAATCCTTCATTTATACACGTTTCATTAAAAACGACAGACAAGGTATTATGGTTAAGCTTTTTATTTAATTTTTCTTCTGTTCGCACAATAGCTTTCTTTTTTAGACACAGTGTGTACAAATTGTCCAAATGTTCTATAGGTCCGAGCGCTTTCGGCTATACGTTTAGCTACAAACAAGACAAATCTTCACTTAGAAATATTATAAAGACATTCACCACCCCTACCGACCTGAATAAAAAACATCAAATTAAGTATCTACTATAAAAAAAATTAGGACAACTAATCTTATCCTCAACAACAAGAACACACCAAGTAAGTCAAAATTACAACGAACGAACATTATCTATGATTTCAATTGCCCTTTAAGGAACTGTATTCCTGATCAAACTGAACACATAAATAATTGTGTCAGTCTAAAAACTACATGCCTATCCAGACGCCTTACCTTATACATATCTGACCAGATCTCCATTAGAACCGATTTAATCACACACACAAACCTACCAGACCACATTCGAAAGTTACTAGTAGAAAACAAACATAATAACGCCATACACTTGTAAAAAAAGATTAAAAAGAAGGGAAGCAGTAATAATAAAAAAATGAAGGAACCAACTCTTAATATTAACTACGAAGTAGTCCACAATGTGCTAACCGTGTTTGAAAAATAAAACACGTCTATAATATATTAAAAGCATACACATAACGCACGCACTCAATTAAACTGAAAAATAAAATCATCATTGATAATGGCTAAAAGTATAGCGCTCGGAACTATAGAACATTTGGACAGTTTCTACACACTCTGTGTCCCAAAAACAAAGCTCTTGTGCGAACACAAGAAAAATGAAATATAAAGCTTAACCGTAGTACCTTGTCTGCCGTTTTTCATGAAACATGCATATATATATATATATATATATATATATATATATATATATATATATATATATATATATATATATATATATATATATATATATATATATATATGTATGTATATATATATATATATATATATATATATACATATATATATATATATATATATATATATATATATATATATATATATATATATAAATACATATATATGTATATATGTATATATATATATATATATATATATATATATATATATATATATGTATATATATATATGAAATCATAGTAAATGTATTTGGATCTATAAAAGAATGTATATATGTATATATATATATATATATATATATATATATATATATATATATATATAAATATAAATATATATATATTTATACATTCTTTTATAGATCCGAATATTTAAGTAAATGCTCTGTTTTATAATAATAAATAAATACTTAAATATTTGTATCTATAAAATGGATGTATATACATAAATATATCTTAAAATAATTGACGAACTTTGTCCATTTCACTCACACACACATCCACACACACACACATATATATATATATGTATAGACTCATTCATATATATATATATATATTCATATATATATATATATATATATATATATATATATATACATATATATATACATATATATATATATATATATACACACTCATTCATATATATATATATATATATATATATATATATATATATATATATATATATATATATATTCATATAGTCAATCTAGGTCTGCTCTATGTCTGTATCGAGCTCTTTAGTTAGTTAGTTGTTTTCTCGTATCGTGGTTTTTCTTTGGGCCTGAAACCTGTATCTGTGCGATTATTTTCGACAGACTTTCATGTTCCTGGCACTTTCTTTTTAAAACCTTTTTTGCCTTCCACATTGATTTGTCTATCTTTATAGTATAGTCAACTATATATATGTATATAAATATATATTCATATATAAATATATATTCATACCTGTATAAAAGCAAAAAACAACTGTACACTTATGCAGTTCGATATTGAAAATTATTACCCATCAATATCTAAAGAACTGTTCTTGAATGCGTTGGACTTTGCCACCCAGTACACGGATATTACTGAGGATGAAAAGAACATTATATTAAATGCGAAGAAATCGGTACTGATTCATAATGGTGAGCAATGGGTAAAAAATTCATATGACCACTTTGACATCACAATGGGATCACTAGACTCAGTTGAGTCTTCTGATCTCATTGGTCTTTTTATTTTATACAACCTAACAGCGCACCGTGATATTGATTCAACTGACATTGGTCTATACAGGGACGATGGTCTCATGGTTATTAGGAATTCTACTAACTTCAGAATAGACAAAATTAGAAAGGCATTATATAAAGAATTTAAAAGCATGGGTTTAAAAATTACCGTCAGCACTAAAATTAAAAAAGTTAACTTCCTTGATATAACATTAGATTTAAAGAACAATACATACACATCTTATAAAAAACTCAATACGAATCCTTTATATATACACCCTAAATCAAATCACCCCTCATCTATAATTAAACATATACCTTTATCTATCCGAAAAAGAATTAGTACAAATTCAGCAAATGAGAAGATTTTCGACGAACATATTAATTTCTATAATAAAGCTCTAAAAGATAGTGGCTACAAAAACCTAAAACTAACTTATAGTAAAAATGAAAACGGTAAGCATAGGAAAAACAGAAGCAGGAAAATAATTTGGTATACACCCCCATACAACCAAATGGTAAAAAACAAATTGGGACAAAAATTCCTTGAATTAATACTCAAGCATTTTCCCGCTGGAAGTAAACTTAGTACTATTTTCAATAGAAATACATTAAAATTAAGTTATAACTGTACTGATAACCTAGAAAAGATTATTAAGAAACATAATACTAATATCTTAAATAAACACTTATACCAGAACCAAAAAATTGTAGACAAGGGAAAAATACAAACAACAACTAATGAGGGTGAACAAAAATTATGTAATTGTAGAAACCCTCAAAACTGTCCTTTACAAAATAAATGTTGCATGGAATCAGTAGTATACCAATGTAATATATCTTCTGTTGAAAACCCTGAAAACATAACAATTTATATAGGTTGCACTAGCCATGAGTTCAAAAAGAGGTTCAACCAACATCAATCCTCGTTTAGGATAAATAAGTATAAAAGTCAAACATCTCTTTCGAAGTACTTTTGGCACCTAAAAGAATCCAATAAAACACCTACAGTGAAATGGAAGTTAATAAGAAGGGCTAGAATATGTAGGTCATTAAATGACCCATGTCCTTTATGCATACATGAGAAACTATATATTACTAAGTTTATAAAAAATAAAAATTTACTGAATCACAGAAATGAAATAGCTATTTTATGTCGTCATTGCCAAAAGTTGTCTTTAAATAATCTTTAAATAATCTATAAAAAAAAAAAAAATTACCTGATTATTATGCATACTCATATTTGATGGGTATAAATAATTTTAAATAATGTAGATAATTATATTACATTTACTTGGTTTATAAAGAAATATAGCCGATTAAAATTAAAAAGTTAAATTTGAAAGTAGAATTTTAAAAAATGTTTTAAAATTGAAATTAAATAAAACAGATTCTAACCTAAACATCTTTTAAAATTGTAATTAAATAAAACGTACTCTAACCATAACACCTCTCTCAAAGCAATTCAAACACTGAAAAGAATCCAAGTGAACACCGAAAGACATATGAAATTAATAAGTTAGAATATAATATTGAACATTAAATGTCCTTTATACATACATATATACATTTATAATACTAAATTTATAAATGAAAGTTTATTGAATTAGTGAAATAATTTAACCACCTTTGCCGTCATTGTCATAAAGTTTACATAAAATAAAATAAAATAAAATAATATTTACTTATACTCGATAAGAATAAATAATTTTAAATACTGTAAGTAATCCTAATACATTTACTTGGTTTTTGACTAGGAGTATAGTATATTAATTATTAAAAATAATTTTTTAGAAAGGTGGATAAAACATATTCTAACCTAAACAGTCCCTCAAAATCTTTAAATATAGAAATAGAAAAAATACCATAATAATTTTTGCCGTTAGAAAAAAACCCAGATGACATGAATTTAGCGGATGTCAGAATTTGTTAAAAGATACATCCCTACCCATCCCTAAACATAACCCCGCTTTCAAATGTAACTATTAACTGATACAACGAAAATTGAACCCTCTACCACCCCTTGTCTAGATGAATGGATTTATCGGTAACCTTGGAGAACCTCAAACTATGAATCTTTCCTGTGCCGTTAACAACCGTAAATTTTAAAATGTAAGTTACTCCAAAATTCGCTTGATGAGGAAATGGAACTAATGTCTTTGGTTTAATAACAAAATTAAATTCAGGGGCTTTAGCTTCCATTTCTGAAACATGGTCATCACTGTGTAGCGGTAAAACCATATTTTAAATCTCTTAATTTATAATATATATATATATATATATATATATATATATATATATATATACACATGCATAGATACATACATATATATATACATATATATATATATATATATATGTATGTATCTATGTATGTATATATATATATATATATATATATATATATATATATATATATATATATATATATATGAATATATATTTATATATGAATATATATTTATATACATATATATAGCTGACTATACTATAAAGATAGACAAATCAATCTGGAAGGCAAAAAAGGTTTTAAAAAAAGAAAGAGCCGGGAACATGAAAGTCTGTCGAAAATAATCGCACAGATACAGGTTTCAGGCCCAAAGAAAAACCACGATACGAGAAAACAGCTAACTAACTAAAGAGCTCGATACAGACGTAGAGCAGACCTAGATTGACTATATGAATATATATATATATATATATATATATATATATATATATATATATATATATATATATATATATATATATATATATACTACTTCATTAATGCTACATTCAGTAACATTAATACTACTTCAGCTCAATACGCATTTTTTCAATTTTTTCCAGAAATTTCCGTGAAAAAGGCGAATGAAATATTTCACTGTGCTACTAACACCGTTTCAGGAGACATCAAGTTAAAACAGATAGAAAGAGAGAAGCCGGAAAATATATATGATTTACAAGAGAACCAATTCGAAAACATCAGCAGGAAGGAATTTAATGATTTTTATAGGCTTATGTTTGTTGTGTCTGTAGCCTTCGTTTTAATAGTCAACATTTAATTCAAGAAGATGTCCATAAATAACTATATTCAATACTTGACTCACACTTCCAGTGCAACATTAGGCAGAGATCTCTTGTAATAAATGTCCTTTTCGTAATATCTAGATATAATATTCCTGCTTATCGCTAATGTTCTGCTCTAATGCCTTTCGATTTGCGGCAATTTCCTGTCAATAAATTCTTTAAAAGAAATCTACATGTCAAAGGGCTTCACCCTAATCTTATATTTTTATTAAACGTGATTCATTGTGGTCATTCTGGTAATAAATAAAGAATTATGTTGTGAAAAAGTCACATTTTTTTTTACAAAATGAAACAACATGAAAGAATGTACTTCTAGGACTATGATGCACTTGCTTAGACAGGTCTGTCACTTCCCCGTTTCTACTGAGATAATACGCCACATTTTATGTTTTTCTTCAGTTTTAGTTCTAGTTAAATTCAATATATTTGTTTTGTTTTTATTATACTATTTATTATTTCACCGCATAAGTATTAAAACCACAAAGAAACAAGACGTTGCTGAATGGGGGAGAATATTAAAAGAGATGAACAATATTGAAGAACAATAGAAAAATGATCAAGACGACAGTAAATAACGAGTGACATTGCATATAAATTATTGAAAAAACAAAGATGGCTGGGTAGCTTGGAGCGGGAAGAGATTTTGCACAAGCGGGAAAAGAAACTCTTGGCATACAACTTGACATCTACGCAATTCGTTTAGCCAATCTAAGACTTCGCTTAAATTCACTAGTTTCTCTAAGTAAGAGTTTATCCGCACAATTACCAGGAAAGAATTTATAGCAATGTTACAGAAAATCTACATTATGGCGATAGGCATCCTATTTATATTTGAGTAAAGAAAATGGTTAGAATATATTGAAGGTTAAGAAGTAATTAAAATAAGATAGACAAACAAAATGAACAAAATGGCGTATGCAAAATTAGTAAAATTTGTTAGTTTTCTTCGTAATTATAAAAATATAGATAACAGAGATTAGTGCTTTTTTTAACAAGAATGCTTTGATACGCTTGTATAACTGTTAGGGAAGTCACACAGCTTTAAATTAATGTTTCAAAACCGTCATAAAAATAGAAAGGAATCCTTCGGCGAGAATTTTGTAGTGCAGGGCGTTTAATGTATAATTAAACCTGAAATAAGTAAAACGACCACTTCGTAACTCATCGTTATTATCACTAAAATATAAAGTCAAATTACTAAAAAAAGCATGAACTTTTTATTCTACTAGGTCCTGTTTAGGGAATTCGTTCATTACTATGTTAAACTATAAGATCTATATATAAATAACAGAAATTTGCTAAACAAGCAGTGGTCAATCAAAGTCGCTATCCATTATCTGAGTGTAGAAATGAATATTTAATATTGCGGCACATGGTCAATATTTTGAAAAGAAATCATTGCTGCATTTGTAGTAGCAAATCAGTGCGCATGAGTTGTTTATAAGATAGGATGATTCGAAAAACGTTCGGCTCTATATTGTCTTCTGTTAGAAGTCACTTGATGTAGGTATCCGTGTTAAGGGTAAAAGTAATGGAAGCATAACGCTGACATCACTAGGGATCACTGCAAGCATAATGATGTTGACTAGATATGTAATATCACTCTTTCCAAATCCTCCGCACTGTCCGTACATTGACACCCGAACACTCTAAAACTTTCATAATGGAGCTTCAGGAGCGAATGCCAAGCAGTACATCATGCCGTTTCTCGCTGAGTGGATTGCCTCATTGTGCTCCTGACCTATCGCACACACACACGCACGCACACACACACACACACACGCACGCACATACACACACACAGATATATATATATATATATATATATATATATATATATATATATATATATATATATATATATAGAGAGAGAGAGAGAGAGAGAGAGAGAGAGAGAGAGAGATGCACCTCGTAAAAATCAGATGGGAATTTCCAATCATACTTTGGATTATTTAACCACACGTTTATTAATTATGTTCTTTTTTACCTTTTCGATTATCTTAAAGATTATCAGTGACCTATTTGGTTTAAATTACTCTCATATAATTGCAATCTTTATTGCAGAAAAAACAAATATATGATATAAAACTAGTGACTTAACAATAGCAACAACAACAACAACAATAATAATAATAATAATAATAATAATAATAATAATAATAATAATTATAATAATAATAATAATGAAGAAAATATTATAGGATAGTGTGTTTAATACTAGAAAGTGAACCTAACTGGGCCAATAAAATGAAGGCTATCAACAGCTTTGTTATACCGTAGTGACATACAGCTTCAACATTATTAAATAGAAGTTGAATGGCATTAAAAGATTGGACACTAAGACCAGAAAAATGCTTACACAAATGAGGATACACCATCTGATATCAGATGTTAATAGGCTGTACTTACGAAGAGGTTTAGGAGGCCGAGTTTTAATCCAATTTTTAACTCACTATAAAAACTGCAACAATAGGATTTGAAGCATAGATCACAAAAAATGACCCTTTCCTGTAAATAGTGCAAGCACCAACTCCCCTCCATCAACAAAGTAGCTGCATTTTTCATGAAAGTTCTTAATATACCTGAAACCCTACCAACAAAAACGAAGTGAATAACATCTACGCCAGACAAATAAAACAGAAATTGAAACAACTTGGCCAAATGGAATTACCAAATAAACAAAAACAACAACAACAACAAAACTGGAAGGACAAGCAGTTGCATACCTAATAAGAACGAAAGAAGCATAAGTGGGCTAACAGAAAAGATATCAATCTTTGAGGAGCACCGGGTTTAAAACTGCGACAGAAGCTCTAATTTTTGCAGCTCAAGACCATTAGCTTCGCAACCAGATCCTGTTTCACATAATCAAGGATGGAACTAACCTGGAATGCAGGATCTGCGGAAAATATCAAAAATGAAACCATATTATTTCATGATATCCAGAACTAGTAATAAATGAATATATCCACAGATATAAAAAGGTAACGGCATATGTTCACTGGAATATATGCAAGAAACACAAAATCGAAACCACTGAGAGAGATAGTATGAGCACCAACCAGACAGTTATTCATAATAACGATATAACTATCATCTGGGACATGCCAAGTTTAAACTGACAAGGAAATAAACGCGATCAGACCTGATATCATAAAAGACGAGAAATTTTGGAAGTGTATTTAAATAGCAGTATCATATGAGAGAAACAGTTCCATGAAAATTATCGAGACATTGTCCAAATACAAGGAACTACCTGGAAATCGAGATTAACAGCATGTGGAGAATGAAGATTGAGACTGTAACAATAGTAATCGGAGATCTGTACCTCGTGAGATAAGGAATGGACAAATTAAGAAAAAGTGTCCCAGGTAAAATCAGCATACAAACTTTTCCCAGGAGATCGCCCAAATACAAACATCCCATATACAAAGAAAAGTTTTATCATTTAAATGACAATTCTCATATAGGGCATAAGAACTTTATACTGAACTCGACTCTACAGGATACAACACACACAAACGACGATAATAATAATAATAATAATAATAATAATAATAATAATAATGATAATAATAATAATAATCTACAGACTGCAATGTATCTTTGAAGATCATCGAAAAGCTATCAAAATACAATGATTTGAAATCGAAATCTCAAATATCTGGCACATGGGAACATCAAAAATCCCTGTTATAGTTTGAGCTGCTAGATTGGTTGGAAAAGATTCCAGTAGACTAATTGAAGGGATTCCTGGGAGCCCATGCCTTACATAAATATAAAAAAAATGTTCTCATTAGTACAGCCCACACCTTACGATGTGCTTTATCTATGGAAATATGTGTGTGATTTTTGTTCTTAATTGGTCAATGGAAAATGCCATGATGGCATTTTTGACCTTAGGTCTCTGGGCGGGACCTGGAAAGAAATGTGTACGCACCAGAAATCAAAGGCAATGAAATAAAAAATAATAATAGCCATTTTATAGAGAATTTGTGGACTATTAGTTTCAGCATCATTGCGGGAGCAATCTGATATTAAAGAATTGTGTTTTTATAGTGTACAATGTATAAAGACATTATGTTTATGGATTTGGAATATAACTAATCCGGATATTTTCTCAATTGACAAAGTTCATTCAAATGCAACGTAAAACATATAACTTGGAGCAGCGGATAGTTTCATCCAAATGTTCACCAATTTAATAAGAGAAAAATAATGCGGACTCCATTCAAAGATTGGTACACAAGAGACACTTCTGAAGAGGACCGGAAATACTTCGACTAAACGTTGCAATTAAAAAGATCCGCATATCATGAAAAACATTCTTCTCGTATTGTGCAAGCTTTAAACAACCGGATAGAGTCGGAAGCATGTCTGGGTCGAAAGAGTGTAAGCGGAACCACAAGGGAAGTAAAACTTTTCAGAAGAATACATAAAACAATGCTTCATCTCAATATATTAAGGCATAAGATAATGATCGAAGCTTCCAACTTAAATAACAATGCAACGAAGAAAAGAATAATACTCTAAATAAGTTTTAGAAATATGAAAATAATCTGTATAATCTTAGTAGTTATCAAATATCTTTAATAGATTGCGACTGCAATAGACCAAAATATTATATAAATATTGAAGAACCCGTCCCTGTTGTCAAAGCGACCAGTTCTTAGGTAACTGCTGAATAAGATGAGAAGTGAATGATACCTCTCTGATGTAATGTTGAGACGAGGAAATTGCCAGGGACAAGTTAGGTAAAACTGCCAGATTATACATGTATATATATAGAGAGAGAGAGTTAAATAACAAAAGGAAAACTGTAATATTAGCCGAAGTACTTTGAGCAATGTGGACGTCTCAAGGCAGAAAGGAAATGAATTGAAAACGTCCACATTAAACGAAACGCGTCGGCTGATAATACAGTTTTCCTATTGTCTTTTACCTTTATAAATACTGTCTTTTTCTACATGTTATCTCTGAGAAATTCTTCATATATATATATATATATATATATATATATATATATATATATATATATATATATATATGACAGATAATGAATGTCTATTATATCTGATAATGAGCCGTTCTAATTTTCGAATGTTTGATTTAATTTCTGGTGAAAATAAAGACAAAAATTGCCTGTCACATTTCTGATCTTAGTTCTATTAAGCAGCAATTCTTAGAAAAGCATAGTCATGTACGTAATGTTAGAGAGATATTAGTTGATAACACAATAAGGCTCACACATACACACAGTAAAAAAGAACTTTTAGGTATTGGAGGTAACTTACATGAAAACAAAGCAACACACACTCAACAAAATTACATTTCAAACTATTCACAACGCATTACATTGAATCTAGATATTGGTTCTGTTTTAATACTTCGATCTATCTCATGATATGACTTCATAGAACTTACGATCTGCGTCTGCGATTCTGCGACTGTTAACAACGCATAGCAATCGTCTATGTCAAAATAAGAAAATATCATCTTTGATATCTTTGTTTCATGATATCAGATTTCCTGATAATAGGGGTCGGTCCCAGCATGCGACACATTTGGAAAATGCCTGAAAACCACGGGTTGACCCAATCCTTGTGAGTGACATTGGGTAGAGGGGACCCTTGGGTGCCGTCAATAGATGTGCTAGCACGAAGTCCCAAGTCATCGATAGCTTGAGCGTGCTTGCCTTGTTCAAATCTTTGATCACGCTAGATGACAATGTTTTTTGCAGGCCTGCACAGCGTATTTGCAGTATAAACCACAGGTAGCCTCTGTAGTTGTTAGATTTACACAAATGCTCCTTCAATTCCTGACAAATATATATTGTTAGATGTTATATATTGTTATATTAGATATATTTTTATATTAAATATATATTTTTATGATGTTCTTAGCAATCTCTCTCTCTCTCTCTCTCTCTCTCTCTCTATATATATATATATATATATATATATATATATATATATATATATATATATATATTATATATATATATATATATATATATATGTGTGTGTGTGTGTGTGTGTGTGTGTGTGTGTGTGTGTGTGTGTGTGTGTGTGTGTGTGTGTGTGTGTATATTTGTATATATCACAACACTTCACAACAATGCTCAAATTACTTGGGTAGGTTTTCTGGCGGTTTATCTTGATTTGTTTATTCTTATCCGGACCGCTTACAATTAGAGCGTGTAGAATGGAGATCAACGTGTTTTACTGGACTCGGCAGTTTTCCATCTGCTTGTCTGAATACTCTTCTATAAGCGAGAGCAAGATCTAAAAGGTCAGCCAATCTGACAGTGATCTCATTCCACAATCCTCACCTTGCTCCATGTGTGACCTCCTTTATAAATCGCTAGCGGATCTTAAGTGCCACATAAGGTTATCGCCCAAAATTCCATAACTACATCAATTAAGGTGTCAGATCCTCATACGTCGAAACAGACGGGAGAGTCCATTATTATTATTATTATTATTATTATTATTATTATTATTATTATTACATATATATATATATATATATATATATATATATATATATATATATATATATATATAATAGTAAAAGACAAGAGGAAAATATTTTTGTCTTCCCTTGAATATCCTTATCATATATGTTGTTCTTAGTAATCTGTATTCATATAGCATCAATTTAAAAGATGTATTAGATAAAGTTCTAAAGTATTCTACACAATTATTGCCCAAACACAATTTTTATATAGAGTAAGTAACGTAATCATTCAGAATATGAAAGAAAAATATATTCAATCCGTTGTTGTTATTTATCAAAATATATACGTGACTGTTAATTTTTATCTTGTGCATTTTGATTTTATTTGGTTTTTGTGTGTTTAATTATTCATTAAATAAAGTGAAAGAATATCCGGAAGAATTTCAATCTAAAATAAATCTAATGTTGCTAAAAGAGAAATTCAGTTTCTCATACGCAATTTTCTGGAAAGTGCATCTATCGATCCTGGATAACATATTAAATTACACACTGGAGCTTTTTTTCAAATATCTATTTTCTTAAAAAAAATGCGATTTTCTCATGCTATAATATGTATGTATGAGAATAAAAATTAAAAAATTTACAAGACAATACATACCATTGAAAAATTCAAAAATAAATTTAAAAAATAAAATAAGAAAGACATAAATAAATAATCATAATAAATAATCAAAATAAAATTAAATATCTGTATATATCGATACCTATCGACGTATCTATCTCCCAACATATATATATATATATATATATATATATATATATATATATATATATATATATATATATATATGTCGTAAAATACATTAATTGGATGCTTTCGCACACATCATAAGTGATGTTTCTAGCCGAGGTTCATTATGGGTTTCGGGTCTTTCAACATCATTCCCCATCTCCACATTGACCCAACCGATACTGATCGGGTATCGACATGTACCTTCCGTTAGTTACATTAAGTCTATCTTTATAACTGATGGGAAAATTGTAGCTAACTTAAGATACACAACTCGGTGTATATATTAGGTTGGTGCAAAAATAATGTCGTTTTCTCACGTGAAGATGAACGTCAAAAAACGACATTATTTTTGCACCAACCTAATATATATATATATATATATATATATATATATATATATATATATATATATATATATATATATATATATATATATATATATATATATATATATACATACAAAAGGCAGAATGTGTGTATGTGTGTTTGTAACGAATGCACGGCCGCAATTTTCGACGGATTTGCACCCAAATTTACATGAACATGCTCCAAGTTAGTTGAAAGGCCAAGACCGACTTTGCTTTTTTCAACACCCATCGATAGTGGAAATAATCGATTTTTTCATGCTTCTACGGGAGTTTTCATGTCATCTGCGACCATTTTCTACTGGCCAGAGTGAGAGCCTATAGCTGGTTGCCATGAATAGGCAGGAAGATTCTATTGGCCAGCGTGAGACACGAATGTTAACTAGCATGCTAGCATGCAAACAAATCGGTAGCTCCATTCGTCAAAAGTGGGGTAAATTTAATCTGCACGGCACTTTAATCCATTTGGCTCATTCGCTTGCTTAAACTCAACATTGATTGTAATTTCGCAGAACTGGGTTTGGTGTGAAAAAGTATTTGTTGTTAACATACTTTTTTCATTCGGTTTCTCCAGTTACCAGTCCTTTTTTTAAAGCTGATCGTTTTGTGTTCATTCTGCTTAGTTCTTTTTCGTAACAGATTTAATGTTTAGTATAAAGCTTAGAAAAAATTCGCAGTGTGAGATAGGCAAGAACTAAGGCATGTAGCAACATCAGCACTGCAAAGGGCACTCCTTTAAAGGCAAGGAAGGGACAAATATTTAAATTCAAGTGATAGCGATTGCTGTATGAGTCTTACGGTTTTTTTAATCAAGCCTGGGCAACTCCGGGTCATTTGCTAGTATATATATATATATATATATATATATATATATATATATATATATATATATATATATATATATATATATATATATATATGTTTACCTGAAAACTATTGCAGATATAGTAGAATACAGAGTTTAAAATGTTGGATTGATTACTATATGATGACTGCTTTACAAAATTGATTTTAATTCTCATGAGACAGAATTTATTTTCAGAGACAATAATCATAGAGAGTAACTGCCTAAGAAAAATTAGTTGCATGAAAGAAAGACAAAATATATTTAATTTATTCCAATTAAATTACCAATGAAGAAATATATTGTAAAGTATAGTTTTTTTCTATGAGGCAAAGTAATCTATGAAATTTCTTCATAATTTTCTTAAAAAGCCAATTGTTTGCTCGCGTTATAAATGCCTAATGTCCTAATATTTCCATTACTAGGTTAATAGTTACTAGGAAAATCTTTCTCTGAAATAGAAAAGCGAAATAGTGACTCTTTTCCAAAAATGAAAAAAAAAACATTAAAAGCTTTTCAGGAACTAATAATTTTGTTCACCATTGTTTAGGTTTGAAAACAAATGAGTTGTCTGTGCGCAACGCAGAAATAAAGAAATAAGCAATGTTCACACACACTCACACACACACACACTCACACACTCACACACATACATATATATATATATATATATATATATATATATATATATATATATATATATATATATATGTATATATGTACATATATATATGTATACATATACATATATATATGTATACATATATATATATTTATATATATATATGTATACACATATATATATATGTATACACACACACACACACACACACACACACACATATATATATATATATATATATATTAGAAAGGGAGGGACTGAAAGAGAAAGAGAGAAGAAGACAGAAAGGCAGTCCTGTGCAGATGTCTTTTCAAACATGTTTTGTTAAAGTTAGCATACAAATTATGTCTATTCGTCGAAGTTTTTCAAAACTAAAACAAGTACCATCACATCGAAGTGAGTTCAGAAATATGCAAACCTCCAATTTTAAAAACATTACAAATGATAAAACATTAAACAAGAAAGAGAGAGAATATTTCCTTTTCTTTCTCGCATTGTTGATAATGACTGCAACTCGTGAAAATCTTGGAACCTTAAAAACTTCTAACACTTAATATAAACAACATATATCATGAAATTATGCTGCAAAACATATGGTAATATCTGGGTATAAATTGCATACTAAATGTACGCCGGCACACGCACACAACGCGCTCACACACACACACACACACACACACACACACTATCTCTCTCTCTCTCTCTCTCTATATATATACATATATATATATATATATATATATATATATATATTATATATATATATATATATATATATATATATATATATATATATATATATATATATATGTATGTATGTATGTATGTATGTATGTATGTATTGCACAATGATTTATTATGTTAATAAAATAGTGTTCGATGCAAAATAACAGAGCTAAATATATATATATATATACATACATATATATATATATAAAGAGTGAGATATATATATATATATATATATATATATAGACATGTTATAATAAATAAATAATTATTTCTGGTTTTCTAATTATCTCATTGATACTAAGTTGAAAGGCGCCGTAGTTCTTGTTGACCCAACTATTTTCGTTTTCTTCTGAGTATATGTACAGGGAAGTATAACGAAAACAAACTTAATATCATCGTTGTGATGGTGAGTTTTAAAGACGCAGGAACACTCTCTGTTATAATTATTTATAAATTAACCGTTGTAGCTGTGTCTTTATAAACCATCTTCCACTATATAAGGGAAAAAACAAATACTGTAAAATGCAAGATGGCGTTTAAGTATTAATCTTCTTCCTTTTAAAACTTTGCTAAAACACTCGTAATTATTATTTTTCAGTGTTGGTATGTTGCTTTTCATATAGTCGGCCTCGAGTTTTTGATGTCTATCATTTTCATGATGTTGTATATTGGTGTTGTCAACATGTAGTTTCCTGTATTGTGAAGTTGGACAGGAATGATTATTTAAATGTTATGTGATAGAAATTGTATTCGACATATGGCGTGTAAGACATCTTGGTAATGTTGTGGTTCTGAAGCCATCAAATGTACTTACTTTTATGTCAGAGATACAAACTCCCAAAAGACATTGAAACTGATACACAACGTTGGTCTTATCCAAAATACTAGTTCACGGTGAAGATTTATAGTGTATGATTATGTTGGATGTGTTACATTTAGTATAGTATATAATTAGTTTTATTTTTATTACTGGGATCTGTGGAGAATATATTAGTACTTACAAGATTTTTATGATTTTTTCATCTTGTTTATAGTTTGTATAGCATTTGATTACGGTTGATAGGTTTAGGTTAATTTGAGGAAGAATTATGTTATTTTTTTATTTATGTTAATATATTTCTAATGGCGCATATAATTTTTTCATCACCGATATACGTAGTAAAGTCATTATTAATGTGAGTTTGTTTCACGTTTTTTAATCCAAAGTTGAATTTTTCTCGTGAAAGAATTAACTTTTGCACGATTTATTTTGTTGTAATAGCTATTTTGTAATATGACATTCGCATTTATAGTTTAGCAAGCACGTGTTTATGCTAATTATTTTTATGTATTGTTATTAGTGTTTATCAGAACATAAAGGAATTTTATTATTATTGTTATTGTTAAGTTCGTATGTGAAGTTTAGTACGGGTTGACTTAAAAGAAATGTCTTCTTGTAGTTCATGCATTACATCCATGCTTTGTAATTAGATAAGAATATCATGTACATATCTTAAGTAGATTGGGGGATATTTTAGTTGTTTTAAAATTCTTATTTCAAGGTTAGAAGGTACTAAATATTTGTCCTAGGACTGGAACCATGGAAACACCATCACCATGTTCATAGATATTATTTTGATGGTTATAGAAGGGAACTTCAGTGGTACAATTCAAAGTCATTTTCGTATTCTAATGGGCTTAATTTTTCGTGGAGTGAGGGATAGATTGTTTTAAATATGCTTTATAATTATATCAATCATTTCTCTAACTGGGACATAAGTTTTGTTCTGTTTGGTTTGTTTTACAACATATCAAATTCAATGAGATTCTTATTATCGACAAGATTCTCATTGCAGCTGATTTTTTTCAAAATAGGTATTATTACTATTAAAACAATTTAAACATTCATAGTGTTTTGTCGAAAGTGTGGGTGTTAACTATTTGCCTATAAATGTGACCCTAAGATGTGCTACCACACGGGTCATGTTCGACCTGGGAACAGCGGCAAGTAAGAGGTGGCTCCACCCTCCTCAAAACCTCTTGCTGCTGCTTGTAGTTTATCTTCATACCCACGACGCCTCATTGATACTGAAGTGCAGTCGGCGTATTCTGAAGCTCCATGCGTGGGTGTGTTTGTGTGAAAAATAGTTAAGTAGAAGTGTAATGCCTTAGCTCTTTGTATATTTACTTCCCTTTGTAATTTTGTAGGTATTAACACATAGTCGGTTTAATACAGTGGCGGCCAGATGAAGATACAACGACCAAGGTAAGAAATTGTCCAAATACCGCAAACAATGTCACGCCGGTGTTTGTCTTTACAAATCCTCATCATTTAGGAGAATGAGGATGTCACTGCTCGGTTCCAATCTGCAAAAACTAAAATACCTTTTTAACAAAAACCGAAGCAGCTAAACAATAATAGGAAAGCAAATTATCTACAAGAGTTAATTTCATCTTGAACGGCACGAAATCTGGGATCTGATCATCACACATTTAGGCGTGACATTGCAAAAGGTTTTGCAATATAGATATCTACCAGATATTATTTTCCCTTTTAATCGGATCGCTATTAGGATAGATGTCGGATCATTTAAGAAAATATCTCTATATTCAGTACAATCTCATAACGTTCAGAATTACTGTACCAAGGAAATGCTTTACACTTAAAAATAACAAAGGTTATCTAAATTTTAACTTCTTAAATCGTGTTGGTCGTTACTTAGGCAAGTATATACTTTACTGTCTCCGTTTTGTTCACTACGATTTAACATTCAAAAGTAGATTAGTTACAATAAAATTGGAATTATGCCATTGAAAATGGAATTATACCAATCGAAATGGAAAGGTGCCAATCAAAATGGATTAAAAACATATTTAACAAAAGTAACCGAGCAACAATATAACAAAATTAAAATACAAAGAAAAAAAACTGTTCTGAATTCATTCATTTTTAAGTTAGAAAAAGGTAAAGAAATAAGAAGTGTCTTATTATATGATCATTCCTTATCATACATTTGGAAAAATGTTGCCATTCTTATCGAGAGAGGGACATTTTCTACATGAAACATGAAAAGAATATTCACTTTATGAGTGCGGGATACAGAAAAAGGGACATGAAAAAGTTAATCTCTCCAAGATAAAAACTGATAAAAATCAATACCGTAGATGAAATTAACAAGCTTGACGTTGTGCGCGTATTTTATATATATATATATATATATATATATATATATATATATATATATATATATATACATTATTCCAATATTGAACTGTGTATATACATATATATATTTGTGTGTGTGCACATGTAATTATATATATATATATATATATATATATATATATATATATATTCAAATGTGTGTGTGTGTATATATATATATATATATATATATATATATATATATATATATATATATATATATATATATATATATATATATATATAAAGACAAACGCGCGCGCAGACACACACACACATACAAACACACACACAGAGACACACACACATATATATATATATATATATATATAGAGAGAGAGAGAGATAGATAGATAGATAGATAGATAGATAGATAGATAGATAGATAGATAGATAGATAGACAGACAGACAGACTGACTTTCGGTTAAATGTTAAAGTTACATAATCCATGAAAATGGCTTAAAGTATAGACAAAGGCGTGCAGACATCAACATATCTATACAATTGCTATATAATTTATGACCAGAAAAGAAATAAATATTGAAAATTCAATAACAATTTAAGAAAAACTTAACTACAATAAATTATCAGTCGTTTTTAATGAAACTTGCATAAAAAGGGGATTTCTGCCAAAATAATAAAAAAAATAGGCTATTGAAATATTTTCAGACAGACCCACATACCAAAACCTGAATAACGAAACAAAACAATCGTCGAAGACCTCCTCTTCTTTTTTCGGAGATAGGATGAAATGGAAAACGCGAACGAGAGAAAACCTGAGAGGATGCTAAAGTGTAAGATGGATATAAAAAGAACATAAAAGCAATTAAGTGTTGAATTCTTACAAACAGAAAAGAGAACAAGAAAGAAGTAGTAACGCATATCTCTTTTGAAAATATATAGATGGTCGAATGTGGAGATTAGAAGAAAATAGATGCGCACCTATATACATTTAGGCAGATGTGTTGAAATAGTCTCAATTCGAAGCACCTCTCCAAATAAGAAAAAATACATTCTTTCGAAATCAGCTGAATAATGTACTTTAAAATACACATCCATTTATACATACATACATGTATAAACAACAGAATGATAAACAACACAGATTTCAGATTTTATACGACTAAATGCAAGGACAGATTTCAATATCCAAAGCTCTTGTAATACAAAAGAATCAGACAACATAAAATAAGGTATATTTCTCTGTGTGTGTCTATATTCCAATGGGTATAATTAAGTAAATTCATGTAAAAATTCAGTTTGATTTTTTGCAAGTGTCGTCACATTCATAATAGTTCCAGAAAACTAAAGAACACTGGAATTCGAAAAACACACATTTTATAAACAGACTACAAAAGCGAAACTTAAAACAAGTGTCGTGAAAATCGAAATTACTCGTATTAAAAAAAATGAACTTTTGGAATGTCTGTCTGAATTTCTGGGAAGACTAGTTATCGTTATTTACAATATTTAAATAAGAACTACTGTCAACATCTTTGTTTTTTGTATCAAAATAAGTTATGTAATTAACAACAAGAATGAGATCAATAGATCGCAGGAATCCAGTATAAATAAAGAATTTTGTCGTACATAGGAATTCTAATTCTGACATTAAACAGCGTATTCGGAAGGTGGGAAATATTTTTATCTAAATTAAACGATGTTTATGGAAAAACATTGCCAAATAAACATGCGGATAACAACAAAAACATATTGTATACCTATTCTACCAGACCTACATACACGTACATATACGAGCATTCAATATCAGTAAATCCACGTAAATAAACTAGAAATACGAGAAAATAACATGCATAAAGCGATATTTATGGGGTTTTTTTTTCCAGTTAGGCTTGGAATCCGTTAATTTCTCGTCGTTTTGAAAGGACGCGTTGTCTCGCCTCGATTTCGGAACTTCTGTAAATTATATTAACGTTTATTTCACGTGAAGCATGATTAGCAAATGAAAATCAAATTCCCAGAAATAAAAATAAGATAATTTCTTTCTTCTTTTTTCTCCATATGTCATTCACTATTGAAGACTAAGAGAATGTTAAATGTGATAGACTGACAAACTTTTCCTAATTGTTCTTTAAACTATCCTATCAGATATTTATTATATATATATATATATATATATATATATACATTATATATATATATAATATATATATATATATATATATATATATATATATATATATATATATATATATATATATATATTAAATTGTCTTCACAATTAACCACTGATGATGATCTGGGATGAGATCGAAATTACTTCGATTAAAAAAAATCCGGCGCCTTTCTTGATGAATTTCAGCGTAAAATAAAAAATACAAGTAAAAAACAAGAAAGGTTTATTATAATAATATAGATAAATGACTGATATTTAAAGAAACATGCATATGTGTGTGTGTGTGTGTGTGTGTGTGTGTGTGTTAGCGCGAGCATGCGTGTGTGTATAAAATTGCGTGTATAAAATTGCGTGCGTGTGCGTGTGTGTGTGTGCGTGTGTGTAAGTGTGTGTGTTGGTGTGTGTGTTAGCGTGAGCATGCTTGTGTGTATAAAATTGTGTGCGTGTGTGTTCGCGCGAGCATGTCTCTGTGGAAAATTGCGTGTGTGCTTGCGTGTGTGTGTTGGATGTGCGTGCGTGTGTTCGTGTGAGCATGTGTATGTATGTGTAAAATTGTGTGTGTGTGTAAAATTGTGTATCTGTGTGTTCGCGCGCCCGCGTGTAAAATATGCGTGTGTGTGTGTGTCAAAAGTTTCAAACCAATATCTACACTGCCTTGGACCAAAATGAGCCTTTCGAGATATTCGCTTATAGTCGGCACTAGCGGGAACATCTTTTGCTAAAATCACGTTCCTGTAGGCGACAGTAAAATTACACTTGAAAGATCCGTATAATTTCTAGTGGCTAATAAACTTATCCATAGAAATTGAAATCAAATCCAAATAAAAAGAAAGGAACATATGTCTGATTTGGCTTCCCCACTAGTCACTGGTTCCTGCTTATCGTCTTCAAGTCCTTCAGTCTGAATAGAATAAATCTATTCCTATAAAGATTTCGACCACTCTTGAACTTGCCTGACCTCACATCTATCATCTTATCATGAGAGACAACTTGATTTCAATGAACTGAACGCTAGGGTTAAAAGAGTGATAGAAAAGCAGAAATACTAGAGAATATATTAATACATTTTTCCAGTGATTTTTCTCATTGTTGTCTATATGGATATCATTGCTTGTCCTGTTGTCTGTTTAATAGAGAACTGAATATATGCTCTACTTTGTTGAATTATTCATCATCAGTAAATCGGTTTATTCTTCTCATTTGCGTGAGAGTGATTTTTACGAGGTATAAGGGACTGTGTACAGAGTTCCTTCTTTTTTTTTCAAAGACGTACGCGACCAATGCTAAGTCATTTAACACTTGAGAAAGTCGAAGAGATTTCTTTTCCAGTCTGTACAGATTTACTTATGCATAATTTTCATCGACTGATCGATTGATGAATATTAAATTGGAGACAACCTTTTGGTAAATATACAATTTCTTTCTGACATTTATATTTATCAATTCGTATGCCGAATATATGAATATTATTTGAGAGAAAAGAGGTCAAGTCAGCGGGTCGTGTTTGCACCAAACCTGATGTAAATCACTATATACAAAAATTAATTGCCACCATTTACACTCCTACACAAGCGCAAATAGACACAGACATAAACACTCATACACTCAATATCTCAATATTATCTTCACAAACCAGTATCTATCTATCTATCTATCTATCTATCTATCTATCTATCTATCTATCTAGGTAAGGATCATTGGGTGAATAGATAAATAGATAGATAGATAGATAGATAGATAGATAGATAGATAGATAGATAGATAGATAGATAGATAGATATCCACCCAATGATCCCGAACTCTTTTTATGCATGTATCTCTCTATTTCAATCTATTCATTATTTATCTAAAGCTATCATTATCTATCTATCTATCTATCTATCTATCTATCTATCTATCTATCTATCTATCTATCGCAAGCTGTTCATTTTCTGTCAGTTGATACGTCTGTATGTCCGTCTCTCTCACTCCCCATCTATCTATCTATCTATCTATCTATCTATGTAAGGATCATTGGGTGGATAGATAGATAGATAGATAGATAGATAGATAGATAGATAGACAGACAGACAGACATACAGACAGACAGACAGATAGATAGATAGATAGATAGATAGATAGATAGATAGATAGATAGATAGATAGATAGATATCCACCCAATGATCCCGAACTCTTTCTATGCATGTCTCTTTCTATTTCAATCTATTCATTATTTATCTAAGGCTATCATTATCTATCTATCTATCTATCTATCTATCTATCTATCTATCTATCTATCTATCTATCTATCTATATATCTATCTATCTATCTATCTCTCTCTCTCTCTCTCTCTATATATATATATATATATATATATATATATATATATATTGAAAGCTGTTCATTTTCTGTCAGTTGATACGTCTGTATGTCCGTCTCACTCACTCTCCATTTATTTATCTATCTATCTATCTATCTATCTATCTATCTATCTATCTATCTATCTCTCTCTCTATCTATCTATCTCTCTCTATGTGTATATATATATATATATATATATATATATATATATATATATATATATATATATATATATATATATGTTTATATATAAGGTAAATATATAATGGTTGTACAAGAAATAAATCGCACACACTTACTCATAAATGTATAAAGTTCTAGGTATATATTATTCAATTTATGAGTCTTCAACACTTGTTGCAGAATAACCTGTCCAATCTACAAGAAATAGGCACATGTGTGATTTAATAAACTAAAGAACAGGTGAATCTGATAAAAACCGTATACAGTTTCCATAGACAGTTCATTCTATATCGTAAACGAAAAAAATCAAATTAATGAATAATGTACTATATTTGGTATACCATTACGAATGATACAACCACATCAGGTGAAGTATACCATTAAAGTTTTTGCAGATTGACTTCGACGATCCTGAACTCTCGTCATGGAGAGTGAAAATACAGCAAAAAGATCCCCACATCAGGATCAAATCGTGAATCACATATGTATCTCCTGGGATATAAGGCAATAACAATTTCAAAAGTAGGATCATTCCAATTTGAGCCGATAGCATAGGATTAGAAAAGTGTTGCATGAATCTAATAGTCATTACGAAGGTGATGGTGACGTTATGCCGCCATTCATCTCTCCACATTACCTCAGACTCAACAGGCAGGCCTACATCAAACATCTTGAGGAGGCAGTGTTTCGCTGGATCAATAATGTATCTCCTGTTAGAACCTATATCTGGCAACGGATCTCTAAACCAAGCCACACAAGCAGAAGAACACACTCATGCCTGTCACACAATTTCTGTGATCATATAAGTAAATACATCTGGCCACGTTAACTCCCCACACTGCAACCCACTTGATTATTGTGTGGAACGCAATTACGCGATAGACCAACAAACTCCTTGTAACATCAAAGATGAACCGAAAACAGGGAATATGGCAGCATTGACCGAAATATATATGGTGACTGTCCAGAAAAGTTGCAGGTGATTCCGATTTCGTTTGAAGGACTTGGTTGAAGCCAATAGCTATTTTACTGAATAAATTTACTCTTTAGTATTTCAAGATATTCTTTGTGTAATTTTGATAAATATATCTGTTAAATGTCATTTTTAGTTTTGCTTAACTTAGCGGACAATTTTTTGATCGCACCCAGGATCTATGAATTGATTTGATGATGTGAAGGTCATGTAGCGGTTCGGTGTCAAGAGAAATCCAAATCTTCTCCCCAATATGGATAGGGCTGAATTCGAAACATGAATATCTTCGTTTTAAAAAGTGATATGAAAATAAATGCAACGGTTCTTTGTATACATTTCTTTAAGAAATTTAACACATGCCTTCATAATTAGAATCAGCTCATGCGTGCGGCCTAGAGTGAGAGTTCGCATCTATGAGCTGACCTGTTAGACTCTCAAACTGGAGCGTCATATACATACATACACACATATATATATATATATACATATATACATATATATATACATATATATATACATATATATATATATATATATATATATATATATATATATACATATATATATATATATATATATATGTGTGTGTGTGTGCATGTGTGTATGTATATATATATACATATATATATGTGTCTGTGTATATATATATACATATATATATATATATAGAGAGAGAGAGAGAGAGAGCAAGAGAGAGAGAATGGCGAGCATAAAGATCAGAACGATGTTAAGAAAAAGTCTAAATGTGAAATAACTTTTTATTTTAACGCTTCATAGAACATTTTATCAAGGAAAAATAAGGATATAAAGGTAAATTATATAATTCCAAAATATAAAGCTCAATAATCTTGAAGGATAATTAAAGACAGAAAATAATGCAGATCATAAAATTTATGAACTACTGAGACATGTCTTAATAATAATAAATATATATATACATATATATTTATATATATACACACATATATACATAAATATATATACACGCACACACACACACACACATATATATATATATATAGAGAGAGAGAGAGAGAGAAAGAGAAAGAGCGAGAAAGAGAGGCTTTCATTCATATCCCGATTGATCACAGTTTGTCATATGATCACCGAAGTTGAACAACGTGGTAACTTGTTTGTACGTAGAGGGCTGACTATTTGTGAATACCAGGGACTGTATATTTCTATGTGCTGTTGGTGTCATGGATAACGGTTCGGAAATCGAGGTCGGAGAGTCTAGTTGGGATTAAAACAAGTTTGCTTATATTCACTTACGCGCAAATAATCTTGGGAAACATATAAATCTTCCTCTTCTCCTCCGGTTACGTGTTATTTAGAGAGACTTGTATCAGTAAATTATAATTATCCTCCGCAAAATGTTGATAAGTCGTAAAAAATAAATAGCTTTGGTGAAGTAACTAGCATTATGTCGGACTTTCAGTAGTCAGTTGAAAGTCAGCACTGATATTAGTATGTGCATGATTTAGCTTGTGGATATTACTGCGGACCAATCCGAATAAATACTCGATTAGACTCATCTTTGTCAAGCAGTGATCTTTTTATGCATAATCTCCAGTACGCTCGCCAAACGAAATTCGGGACATATAAGGACATTTATTCCTGCAAGATAATTCACCCGAATGTGTGAATTATCTTGCAGGAATAAACCATCGCTTGTGGCGAGGGAACGGTTTCACAATATGCCGGATGTTCACACTTCACATCATCGTTGATCCAGCAACAACCTGGTGTGTAGATGACCTAGTGATTTTTCTACTACACATGTCGTCACACATCAGTCTGGAGCCTCCGTATATGTAACGCTTTGGATCATGCCACACATTTGTACTAATCGTGGGGCCAATAAACTGCATCAAATTTATCCGGGATTGTACAGTTAATAATGACATTATTAAAAGTCTTTTACTCTTATATACTTTAGGATCGACATGATTTTTTTATAGAAACCCTCACCCAATATAATGCCCAAGAATCAATAAAGGTAGAGTATTATTTCTGTTCTATGAGCGTAATAGAAGGCAACCTGTAGAGTTTACGAGGTTGTGCAGAAAAGATAAATGTTAATTTGAAGAGTTTAATATTGTAGTGATCATGAAATAATTCTGATGGATTCTGTACGACAAATTAACATTTCTCGTGAATTAGTGTCCGAGTGAAACTTCATTCTTATTTATGGAATACAGGTCCCATCTGCAAAGGTTAGGACTGGTGAAATCCAGGAATGTATCTCGTCTGAACACTCGACATGGAATTATCAATAAAGTAGATAGAGGCATGCAACGTTTATTATGTGGGAAAGCTGATGTATGTTGTAAATAATTCATCAACCAAACTTAAACGCATTAGAACTACATCAAGACAGACATTTGAGAATTGGGCAGCTTCAGCGCAGATATGGAAGCCACGTTCCATTTCTGGTTTCATTAGCCTAATAAAATAGTGTCGTAAATTCTGAACAATCTTTTTACATTGGTAAGTAACCACCTCTTACATAAATTAAGCGCAGTGACGCATTTGCCTATACAGATTCAGTCTGTCCTGCAGTATTTCCACATATCTTGTATCAATCAATATTCCTAGAGGTAAGAATTAATGTCCAGTTTTTCTAGATTATGACATACCACCCAGAATTATCGGGCTTGCTGGGTGCGTCATAGATATAATAATATATTTTTCATCGAATCGCTTACCAGGGAATCTTCTAATGGTTCTTTTAGGCATGAGAAGGTGTTGCAGAGCAGATTCGTTTTCATCCGTTCTAGTTTTAGGTTGCTTAGAAAATATCAGATGATTGCATTTCCTAGCTGCAGTTCGTCATCGTTCTTGAACCAGTTGAAATGATTTGGGAACATACTCAGATCTCAGACAACATGGAGCATGACGTAAAACTGACATTTATCTTATTTTGAAGCAGAGCAGTAACTATTTACTTAAAAGAACATGTTAAAATAAACCTATCGCTTGTACAGCTTTTCCTTGGATGTCGACTTCTCTTGTCACTAAATGTTGATGCATTTTGGAAATTCAGGATAGCAGTGTGTAAAGTTATTTTGTTACTACAACCAAGTTTTCACTAATTTATGGTCAGAATAACCATATAGCTAAGTAGTCATAAACCACTGTTAATTCCTCCTCGCAAGCCTCTAATGATTACAGTAATATTGACAATTTACAAGGTCCGTGGGCCATTTCTGGTAGAGGGTTATGTTAGGAGGCCACTTTTACGTATAGGAGTGGAACATAACGCTTAAACCTAGCCTTGAACTGGTTAAGTTTGTAGTGATCAGGGAAATATCCTGGTAGGAGTCAGTTGCACAGGGCAGTGGTTCGCCGGAAGAAACTGCTCTAGTGGAACCTACTTCCCACTGATCGAATACGTATGGAATTCAGGTGGATTACTTCTATGTAAAGAGAATGGCATGTACTTGACGTGAAGGTTTGACTTTTGGCGTGGAATTAGCGGTAGAGCAGCGAGAGGCTTGTCACGTTTCGCCTATAGGAGAGAGGTTAGAGGGTGTAAAATAACACGTCGCCCACAATGGCTTGGAAGCGCTTTTGGACTCTATCAAGGCTTGGGATTGAGGTTTAGGAAGCTCCCGCTGAAATATTACAACAGTGCTCCATTTGTGGCCTTATCTGGAGCATGTCACATTAAAGGATAGCAGGAGGGGCCAAATATTTACAGGAGAAGCACATGGAGCCGACAGTTTTACCTGCATCATTAGCAATGTATCGTATGTACAATTCCTCTAGAATTCGTTTGTGAGTTTGAGCCACAACAGTTTTTAAGACACAGTGCTTCCGCGACAGGACATCTGTTCAATGAATGGTGGTAGTTCGGGATGAGATCAGAGATGATGGAGTTTAACAAGTCTGATATTCCAGATATTGACTTTAATCAACCACTCTTTACCCCATCGAGTAGTTGTGCAAGATCGGAAGGTAGATCAGTCGTCAATGTCTGACCATCGAGTGTTATAGAGATGCGCTTGCATATAGTGGTATCCATGGTGTAGATGTGTGCAAATGATCGGAGTATATTCTTAGGTAGACAATATATATCAATGAAAAAGAGCGTTAGCCCAAGGACTTACCACCGGTGCGGAGCCTGCATTGACTGCCAAGACTTCGACGGAATAGCCATTATTTACTACCTTCAGGGACCTACCAGCCAGGAACGAATTTATGACCGAGAAGGCTCTTGCAGCGGTTCCATAACTGGAGAGCTTGTGTTGTAAAATTTGTACCACACCTTGTCGAAGCCCTTTGAGATGTCTAGTGTTATGGTCTTCGAGGTGTGAATAACGTCAAGAGCCTCGCTGATTCTGTGAGTGAAGGTAATTAGGGCGTCGGAAGTGGGCCGGGCTGATAGAAATGTTGAACGTGGCTGAAGAGTTTGTTTCTGGGTACTCGACGACCTTATTATATATCATGGCTTACTGATGATAATGAGAAGAAATTATGGGTCTGTGCTGGGTGGGGAAATATCACACACTCGGGCACTTGATAACGGGGCATACGTTTGATACTTTCTACAGGATTTGTATATTAGGCTCCTTCAAGGGTCGAATAACTTTGCTATGATTGATGATAATTCCGGGTAGATATTATTCACTACAACAACTGGAATTTTGTGCTGTAATGGTAATATTATTGAGATTGTGCTCAGTGATAGGAGGGAAGTTGGGCGAGGTTGTACTTTGTCGTCTAATGTTGAGTTAGAAGCAAAGATCAAGGCGAAGAGATTCACCATATCTGTCGAGGAAGATATGACCTCGGGGTCATATATAATTGTGAGCACAGACGCTTTATATCTGTTCATGATTTGGTTGGTGATCTTCCAGAATTCACGGGATCCAATTTATTTCATTCCAACTTTAGTCATCACAGCTCGTGCGTAGCTGATCTTGGTGTTTTCTAGAACATATTAGAGGGATTGCGGTCAGGTCTATATACAGTGAGTCCAAACTACACCGGTCTTTGCGATAATTATTGACTTAGTGGTTTCTATGAGTTATGGCTTCAGTGCACGTAGGGGTGAACAAGGGCTGATTGTTTTTTTGCCGGAATTTTTAGTGGGTATAACTCTTCATTCCACAAATCATCGAGTCAGTTAAAAGGGCAGCAGTTTCGAGGCAGCAATCGTGAAGAATATTGGGAGATGAAGGGTCAATTACGGTTCCCGACTGCCTTCGCATAGTAGAGAAATCTATTAAACGGTACATCAAGGTATATATATATATATATATATATATATATATATATATATATATATATATATATGTGTGTGTGTGTGTGTGTGTGTGTGTGTGTGTGTGTGTGTGTGTGTGTTTATGTGTGTGTATATTTGTGTGTATATTGATAAAATTACAAGACAACATATAAAACGATCCTCTCTCTCTCTCTCTCTCTCTCTCTATATATATATATATATATATGCATGGATATATATATATATATATATATATATATATATATATATATACACACACACACACAAACACACACACGTTGTAATTAAAAATAAATTATCCCATATTAAAATGATTATACATTATTAATAGCTATATTTTTTTAAATAAATGGATATGAGAGGAAAGTGTTTATCATGGGGTTCTATTTAAAATCCAATACGGACACCGTATTTCCTCATCAGCTTCTTGATTCTTCCAGCACTCATGTCAACAGATTTCAACAGGAAGTCTTTTGGTATGGAAGACATTCCATCTTTTATACGCCGTTCAAGTTGTTCCCAAATGATGGATACGTATTGTAGAATTGCTCCTTTATCACTCACAAAAAAGTCACATTATGTTAAGTCAGGACTCCTTTTTAGCCTCTCATACAGCAGAGATCACTTTCCAACCACCCAATATATATATATATATATATATATATATATATATATATATATATATATATATATAAGACATAAGACCCAAACATAAAACTGGATGAGGTGGCTGGATTCTCATACTTTAAAATCGACGTGAGCCACCATCATATATATATATATATATATACCATCATATGGTATATATACCATCATATATATATATATATATATATATATATATATATATATATATATATATATATATATATATATATATATATATATATATATATATATATATATGATGGTAGCTCACGTCGATTTTAAAGTATGAGAATCCAGCCACCTCATCCAGTTTTATGTTTGGGTCTTATGTGGCACTTCAATCCCACTGGTGATCTGCATCCAATTCCAGATAGTGTGCAACAGTGAGGCTCTCGGTAGATATTAACACGAATATTTGCTGACGCTTTTCGCCGTTTTCGTTCGTGTCATAGATGGTCAATACAACTGATTTTAAAATTTCTGATACAACACCGGCACAAATATCACCAGTTATTTCTAACCAGCACAACATGTTCGAAGTTAGTATGAGGTCCATTGACAGCTGAGAGGTGGCTCTTTATTCTGTCTTTATACCTGGGGAACAGCCGAGCAACACACCTTTCACCACTGTCAAGCTATGTATATATAAGTACCTTAGGTATCTCATTCTAAGGAACATGGCCAACCCAGCGAAATTTTGACTATATCAGGGAAATCTCAATTACACCAATGTTGCATCTTCCGTAAAGATCAACATTGGACAAACTATCGTGAAACTATATACTTATAATACCAAAATATACATATAAGCACATATACTTGTACGTATGTAAATATATATATATATATATATATATATATATATATATATATATATATATATATATATATATATATATATATATATATATATATATATATATATATACACCAATGTGTGTCTGTATCTAAATGTGTGTATGGGTTTTTAAGTAACATAAAATAAATACGTTGATTTAAAAATGCAGAATCAATAAAAAAAAATAGACATACATGTTAAGTGCATAAGCTTCTACGTTCAATATTTCTGTCTACAATCGCCTGAGGCTGTTACAGTACTGATGGGCTAAATGCATTCAAATTTATTCAAGGAATTTTATTGAGAAAATAAGCTCTGTCCCGATTTTTAGAAACGAAATGTTTTTCTAAAGATTTTCTTTGTTCTATTGTATTGTCATTTCCATAATTAATCCGATCTTTACTCCAATAAATGTACCTGGAATATTTAAGATATTACTACGAGAGTAACAGAATCATTGCAAATATTCTACATTAAAAAAATCAAAAAATGTAATAGCATTTACAAAGCCCCTTGTATTGTCTACCTTTTAGTTTTCCCTGAAAGAACATATAAATAAATATTTAATCTATAGTTTTCCTTCAGAAAATAATCCATTGTCCCCAATAAATATGTTATTATGATTTTAATTCTCTGAAATCGCTTTCTTTTCAAACATATTGCCGCAAGTTATTTTTTACGAATTTAAATTTACCTGAAAAATTAAGGGAATTATTCTTGTACAAATGCACACCATTTATATTTATCAATATATAGTTTTTGTAGGATGTTATAAACTTCAGTATCTCTTACTGAATTTTAATGACCGGAGTGCAATATACACACACGGACATACACGTGTTTATATATATAGTGATAGAGAGTGGATGAGTGAAATAAAGAATGAAAGATAGTGAGTGAGATAAGAAGAGGTCTTGAAAATTATTAACAATTCTGTTCTCTCCTATTCCTAAGAAATAAGAAAAGCATATACATTTTTAATTTATGTTGTGGACAGCTTAATAGTTCTATTTCCGACGATGTACATTTAAAATTTACATTCACACGCATAAACACATATTCATCTCTCTCTCTCTCTCTCACTCTCACTCTCTATCTCTCTCTCTCTATATATATACATATATATATGTATATATATATAGAATTACACATATCACATATATCTAAGGTTAAAATACGACTCAGATATTCATAGCTTTGCCAAACATCAGTTCATATATATATATATATATATATATATATATATATATATATATATATATATATATATATATATATATATATATATAGCAGTTGACCGTTAAAGAATCAAACACAATCGCGTTCCACACCACGTGTCGTCCGAGTCTAAAAACAAACACACAAACACAGTAATTTAAGTACAACACACATACGAAGAGAAAAAGAAAAATACTGAATTCTAAAATTAGACACATAGAACTATTAAGCTGTCCACAACATAAATTAAAAAATGTATATGCTTTTCTTATTTCTTCGGAATAGGAGAGAACAGAATTGTTAATAATTTTCAAGACCTCTTCTTATCTCACTCACTATCTTTCATTCTTTATTTCACTCACCCACTCTCTATCACTATATATATAAACACGTGTATGTCCGTGTGTGTATATTGCACTCCGGTCATTAAAATTCAGTAAGAGATACTGAAGTTTATAACATCCTACAAAAACTAGGGGTAAACTAACACGTAGATATTTTAAATCTACATAAATATTTCAACAGTTAAAGATATTTCTTAAAATATTTCTTGAGATATGGTCCAAAAACTTTTAAACAACATTTAAGACACTATCATGAGTCTTCCGCCAAAAATTCAAAGTCGCATTGCACATCATGTGACATGCACGCTTCACGACAAACGCTGTAAACAAACGCTGTAAACAAACACACAGACACAGTATCTCATTTGATTTCTGAGGAAAGACCTAGGTGGTCTGAAATATTAAATAAATAAATATATACAAAAACGCAGAAATAAATACTTTCATAAAAAAACACCCAATTTTGTTTCATTTATTTTATCCAGATATTATATATATATATATATATATATATATATATATATATATATATATATATATATATATATATATGTATATATATATATATATATATATATATGTGTGTGCGTGTGTGTGTGTGTGTGTGTGTGTGTGTGTGCGTGTGTGTGTGTGTGTTTGTGCGTGTGTGTGTATGTGTATGTGTGTGTGTGCGCGTGTGTGTGCGTGTATATTATTTGTGTCTGTTTATATGCATGTGTATGAGTAATTTTGTTTTTGGATAAAATATTCAACTGTATCATTAAATTTTGAGCAATTAAACAAATTAACATAATGAATTACCTTGGTGTATATTACTGAGAAATAAACTGCCACATAATTTGGTAGCTTTCTGGTTCAATGATTTCACCTTGCCTATCTATCGCTCTCCCGTCGAACTCGACGTATGATGGTCAGACAGATCAGTTCCCAGAAACTGAAAGCCCGACCGCCACACAGGATTTGATTATAGTGGTGAAGGCTTTGTGCAGGGCCATCCACACTTTTTGGAGGGACGAATACAGGGACCTGGTGCAACGGATGCCACAATGTCCCCAAACGACCCTCCGCAAGTTTTGAATTCAGAGTTGTCCTTCTCCTAGGCCAGTTGCCATCCAAGGCTATAGAACCCAGTCTGTCCTGCTATTTACCCATAGTTGGAGGGAGAAGAGGATTCACACCTTTCCCAAGGGTATTAGCACGTATGTGAATGTAATGGAATCGACTGGAATTCGAACTCGGCTCTCCGATTCCTCAATCTAAGCTGTTATCCATTATTCCACCGTGCCTATCACCTCGTTTGAAAATTGCCCAATGCATTACATGGGTTTAACTGTCTTCATGATTTGTAAGTTTCAAATTATTTCGATCCCAAATACCAACTCAGGATCTTCTTTACGACTGCGAGAGATTCTTTGAATCACTTCTTGGTTTATGCTGGGGCCCGGTGCCGTAGGGCAACTCGCCGTTGATCATTTGCTTTGGTATTCTGCTTTCGTCAAAGCGAATGACATAGCCTGCACGGCGAAGCCTGCGGCGATGAATGTGCGCTTCAGTGCTGATTGCATTTGCCTCTTCGAGACACACATACAAACGCACAAAACCTATCATACATGCATACACACATACATATATAAACATATATGTACATACATATATATATGTGTGTGTGTGTGTGTTTGTGCATCTGCACACACATACACACACACATATATATATGGAGAGAGAGACAGAGATAGATAGAGAGAGAGAGAGAGAGAGAGAGAGACCGTGTCTACTCGAAATTCAGATAGCCCGATTATCGCTTGTGGCGTGAAACTGACAAGCAACAGTATGCAGTGTTAATATTCATGTATATTTAGATTTTATCTATTTCTAAATGAAGATATCTATGAGTGGGGAGTCACAGAATTTGTGAAAAACAGCGGGATACAATATAAGATAAATTTTATGACATTAGTTAATTATTAACTGCTCTATTCTCCATAGACTATCTATCTTTCTATCTATCTATCTATCTATCTATCTATCTATCTATCTATCTATCTATCTATTATGACTTTGTCAGATTACATTCTTATAAACATGTATTTAATTTTATTTAATAATTTTATCACATAATTTATCATCCAACACTAACTAAAGAATCGCTGAAATTATACGTTTTGTGAAAGAGTTTTTGTAATGGGGGGATATTTTCTAAAAAAAAAAGTGCTATGAGGATATATGTAGGGTAGCTAACGATTGAACGAAGACCTGAAAACACTAAGTTTGTATTGATTGTTTAAGTATCCTCTCATAAATCTGTTCTCAGGAGATAGGGGCGAATTGCTTGCATATAACTTCCTTTGATTTAATATGTATGCAGTGAGAATGACTGGGCCCAGTGTGCATGACATAGCGATACTTAGAGTTAAATCACCGGACTAGTGAAACCAAAGAATGTAAGTCCTTCTAACATTTTCCATGGAATGAGTGAGTTGTTTACGACATTTTCACCCGTGAAAAAGAAGTTGTAGGAGGGAAAAAGGAGTTTTCACCGCAACTCATATAGCTCGTTCTCAATTATCATGTCTTTCATAAAATGGACGTCCGTAGCAATCATTGTTATTGACAAATCCTTTGAAGATTATATTATTAATGTCGACTCACTATTCATTCGTTTCGACATTGTATTAACGATCTGCAAAAGATCATTCCCAGATCAGCAATAAAAAGAATGTAAAAATATTAATGGACTGGATGTTGTTGCTGTTCCCACATATGACATTTTACGAACTGCTCAATTACGTAGGAGGTAGCTTGTAACCGTCAATGCCTCAGAAATCGGGCTAGTAATGTCTCACAAATCACAGAGTATTTGTAGCTTTAATGTTAACGTTATTGTTAGGAACGTCACCTGAGATAAAATCTCACTTCAGACCACACGTGGATCTTGTATATCAGATTCATTGATAAACTTGCTGGAAGACTTACCGGTTCCTTTACCGCTACAGAAATTACCTAACACCTTTTCACATACTCAATCTTTACAAGCGCCAGATCAGTCCCTATACGGAAAATTACTGCACTAACAGACCTGGAGAAGCCGAGTCGTCAGGGTTAAGCACTGAGAAATTTCGGAAGCGATGGCGCGACCTTCGGGATGATGAATTGTTTTCTACATATCCCTTATCCCTCGACGAATCGTTGCTAGTCACTCGATAGATATATTTTTGTTAAAAAAAAATCTAGTAAACGGCATTCCTTACTTCCACCATCCATATATTCGCAGCTAGGATTCGTCATGACACTTACATATTTACAACTCATCATCATTGTCTATGTATTCCATTTTTTAGGAAGTTGCACTCAGATTTGTTCTCTTTCAAGGCTGCTGCATTTTGCAACTCCCCAGAATATATTTCCTTAGACAAAACAACCTTATTCGAGTTTAAATCTATCTAACCTATTATAATATATAACACATACCTTACACCTGAAGCTTAATTATCTATTCTCTAACTTGAGTGGTTCTTGGGCCTTGAATTGGATAAAAATGATTTAAATTATGTTATTATATGTAGCGAAAAGATACTCACTAAACTCAGATTAACGTCATAGAATGAGTATCGTTTTATTGATTTTTTATGACTTAACTGAAAATTATTTGAATTGAAGAAAAGTCATTTTGTAATATATGTTTTTTGCATTAACCATTTGTTTGAAAAATAAAAACAATTTTACCAGATGTTTAACCCATTGCTGTTTTAAAGAGATACCTATCACAAGGATATTTGCGCGTAAGTTAATGTCACGAACCTAACTGGAATTCGAACACGAGTATCTGATTTGCAATTCATAACCATCAGTCATTCAACTACTCTCACCTCTGCAAAATAAATTGGGATGTAAAACATAATACTCCCAATAAGAAATGTCTGTTTGCTTGCCTAGAGAATAATTATTCTATAGTAAATCTTTTATATGAACAGGACTACCAATTTCCAGTGACAAATATGTGTAATTTAACTATAATATAGGATAGGTTTAGACAATGACTGACACCGTTTGGGCTTCAATCTTGTCAGCATGATTTGTTTATTCTCTTACTTGAATCTGTGGTGTTTCTTTTTCAATTCAGCCTAAAAGCCTTCGTTAATCCTGATTTAAAAAAAAAAGCCCTAATTAATTTGAAGAATTGTGAATCCCCGTCGTATATCGTTTAATAAGGGACTCGGAAACATATTACCAATAGTTAGTTAATATCATTAAACTGGTTCTTGATAAGACCCAAAGAAAAATCAGCAAAACATTGGTTCTTACCTGGCTTCATGGCTTCGGTCACTTTCCCACAGCATTAAAGTATCTTCACTATATCTTTTCTATAAACACTTTCATGGTAATAGCTGAAATCTTCGCTAACGTATCTAGACGTTATGAAGTTAAACGCAGTTCTATATCGATAGAAAGGTCTTAACTATTCACAGATTAATTGGCTCGATATATCCGTAAGTTCTATACAAACAGTTTTTCTGAAAATTCCTGCTAATCATTAACTTCCGTCTTTTTAATTACTATTCTCCTTAATAACACTTCTCTTATTATTTATTTTTCTTATTTTTCCCGCTCAGTAACCCCTTGTATTTTAGCCACTTTACTGCTTTGGATGGGTTGATATAATTAAAAGAAAATTTATTCACGCAACTTATATAGTTAATGAAGAAGTACCATTAACCAAATGTTTCCATCTTAGATATTTATGTTTACTCCACACGTGTGGAATTGGATAAAGACATAGATCCTTCATTCTTTATCTGCCACGGTGTTAAGCAGGAGGGAAAACTCGACCGACTAAACTTCTGTGACAACTTATCTGGGATAAATAAAATATTGAAATCAAAATTATTTTTAAGAAGAACTGACGTTTTAATTCACTTATAAAGAAATCGGATTTGTGGAGATCATCATTGCTTCCGTCGTAAATGGAATAAAATTTTGCGAAAAAAATAAAATTATAAAAATATATATACGGTCATATGTGTTCGCAAATATGTGAAAATATTGTTACGCAATAAATTGTTCAGTATTTATTTCGATTAAACCAGTTACATCGCTACTTATTCTTAATTAGTAATACTATAAGTGACGGTTGTCTATAAAGAGAAACTATTGTTTAGTTACGGATATTTGTATTAATAAAAAACGGACTTTTGTTTGTTTACTGTGGCAATACTTTTAAGTAAATTGATGCAACATTAATTAACCAAGTACTTGTTTTATGTTCTCTGACTATCTGTGGCATATACACTCACACACACACACACACACACACACACACACACACACACACACACACACACACACACATATATATATATATATTTGTGTGCGTGTGTGTGTGTAATCTCTTTTTCTATTTCTTGTTTAGTTGCTGTTATAAAATAGCTACGTTATATATATATATATATATATATATATATATATATATATATATATATATATATATATATATATATATAT
>OZ038475.1:108065663-108100663 GCA_964036315.1 Acanthosepion esculentum
TTTCATGTCCTTCTAAATATATTCCTCCATATTATTGTTGCTTTCGTTGTTAATATTTACAATGCGTAAATTTAATTTGAGATACGAAACCAGCAGGTTTAATAAATTAATTGTTTTCTAAAAATAAGCTTCATTAGAAGTTTAATCAATAGAAAATTTCAGAATTTGCGTCTATTATTTTGAATGCAATTAATCATGACAAATTTAGGGACATTCGTGATAATTTTGCTGCCACAATGGTTGGCATTTATTTTCATTAAATTCCTAAGCAAAATTCAAAACTCTAATCTTTGCGAGAGAAAATCAATTTCAAAGGTGCCATATATAATAGTTTACCTGATATAATAGATCCGTTCCGTCGAAAGTTAACCATTGAATCGGAATTAATGAAGCTGTTCGGTCAAGTGCACGGAATAAGTGTGATTTATAAACGTTGGAGCAGTATCGAAAGTAAAAAAAAAAGTCTGATTTCATGTTTTTTCCAGATGAAACTCAAACTTTAAATTTATGCACCTTCCTTTCACAAATACTGAAATAACTAATTATATAAATTCTTCATATCAGTATAGTGAAATCATGCAGATAGTTCTTCTGGGAATATGGTGGTTTCTGGTTGCAAGTAGGATTCGGTTCTTAGGCAAACAACTTGAAATGATAGTCGTTTAAGGTTATTTTTCTCTGTTATTCTGAAATTAAATGTAGAGTCGACTAATAAAAATAGATTGTTTTATTCGAATCATGAAACGAACCCAACTCTCAACTAATCCAGGCAGATATTTTCGTGTAAGAAATAATAACTAATCCAATGAAATTACTTAATTCGCTTCGAGTTTTTCATGCAGACGCATATATCGATATGCAGCAACACACACACACACACACATACACACACACAAATATATATATATATATATATATATATATATATATATATATATATATATATATATATATATGTATATTGTGTGTGTATTTAGGCAGCATTTTTTCATTCATACATGTTTCATTAAATAATATAGACAAGTGTTGTCTATTTTATGTAAGTTCTTTTCATATCGTCTGATAAGTTTAATAATATTCTCATTAAACGAAAAAAGAAAATCACAATATTGATTCATATTTTTTAATCCAATCTAAGTTTTCGGCTTATATAAGCCATTATCAAAGATGACAATTACACAATATATTAAGCAATACACGAACAAGAAATTGATGATAGTCTGTTTTTGTTTACATGGATGATTTCCAAGCAACGATAAACACGTGCATATAAGACGCTGAAAGCGAAAATCGCACCACCTCTCATGACGTCACACATGACCACGCGAGAGTGAATTCGATGAGTATTGCGTATGGAAAGCCGTTGGTATAAACCAATGGCTTCTGTTACCAATTATAAACATTTAAGGATATTTGTGGACATTTCATAGTTTATTTTGTTCAGGTTAGGTTTCAACTGTTTTATGTATATAGCTTCAAGAATTTTTGGTTTTTGTTTATTGTTTTCATGTTTAATTATAGTTGTGTTTTCACCGAGGATTTTCCGGAATTGTGTATGCGGCCAGGCATGTTGTTTTAAAGGCCTAAAATGTTAGAGTTGTCATTCAAATGTAGTGGCAAGCGTCGTGAAAACGAGTTTGTGGTGTGACCAACATAGAAATTATTTAGTTCGTTGGAGATACAATCTCCCAAAGGGCACTTGAATTTGTAATTTATGTTGGTTTTTTGCAAATTGTTAACCGGAGAGAAGAATCATTGCGAATAATTGAGTTGGATATACTAGATTTAGTGTAGTATATAATTAAGTTAATTTTTTTGCTAGGATCTGTTGTAGATGTGTTAGTATTTACTAATTTTTGTAGTATATTTTCATCTTGTTTATAATTAGTATGCATTTGATTACGATATAGGAGATTGATATGTTTGAGATTAGTAGAAGCAGTATTATGTACTATTTGCTTAGTATTGATATTTCTAAGAAAGCATCTCATTTGTTCATCAATTATATAGTTCGGAAAGCTATTATTAACAAGTGTTTGTTTTATATTCTTTAGTTCACTGTAAAAAATCTGTTTTGTGGATGAATTAGTTTCTGCACGATGTATTAGATTTTTTATAATTGCTATTTTGTAGTAATATGAGCATTCGCTCTTGTAGTTAAGCGTACATGAATTTATGCTAGTAGGTTTTTATATGGCGAAATAGTAAATTTGTTATTATTTGTGTTTATCAATATGTCAAGGAAAGGAATTTTATTATTAGTATTGAGTTCATACGTGAATTTAAGGACATAATTATTTTGGAAACATTTTTGAAGTTGAAGTATTTCATCTGTATTTTTAACTAACATAAGAATATCATCAACGTATCTTACGTAGATGGATGGTTTTTTAAAGTCTCTAAATATCTTATTTTCAAGGTTCGACATATAGAAATTGCTAAATGTCAGACCCAGTACTAAACCCATAGAGACACCATCACGTTGTATATATATGTTATTATTATGATCTAAGAAAGGGACTTCAGTAGTACAAGCTAATAGTAGTTTCCGGAATATATTAGGATTAATTTTAAATGGGGGTAAAGATGAGTTACTGTATATATTTCTTATAATTATGTCAATAGTTTCACTTACAGGGACATTGGTAAATAAGTTTTGAACATCAATTGAAGCTATGATTTCATTGTCGGGTTTTTCACTTTTTAGGATTTGGATTACTTCTAATGTTGACTTAACACTATATTTATTAGGAAGGTAGGGAGTAATGAGTTGGTTAATGTATTTTGTTAGTTGATATACAGGAGATAGAATTTGTGATATGATAGGACGGAGAGGATAGTTAGGTTTATGTGTTTTTATAGTGCCGTATATGTAACCAGGCCTATAATCACCAACAATTTTAGGGAGTTTTAAAGAGTTCTGTTCAGCATTATTAGCATTAATGAGTTTATTAAGCTTTGATTTTAGTTGGTTGGTCGGGTTCTTGTTGAGTTTCTTAAATTTTATGTGATCATGGAGTATGTGGTCAAGTCTTTTGTTACAATTTCAAGGGTCACATTTCTTTTTCCGCAATGCTTTAATGCATGATTAAACCCAGTCTTAAGGGGTTGCATTTATGATTTCAGATTTCCTAATAGCTTTCCTCACCAGTTGGGTCATTATTGCTTATGGTTGGAGACATAATTTGTAATGATTGGATGAATATTTTTACATGTTCTATTTCAGCGGGCATCTTTTTTTAGTGTTGTTAGGGTTGCGATATGATTGAAAGTGCTTTTTGAGTCCAGGAAATTTTTTCTGTGTATGATTTGATTGTATGATATTAATGTGATTTTTCCCTTTCCTCCACATTTTAGTCCATTGGCTATGCTGCTTGGCTTGTTTACTTTCTTTTATCTTTTTCAGAACATGCTGGTTTCCCCAAGAATTAAGTATTTATTTTATTTTTATTTATGTAATATTTTCTCTTTCATTGTTACCTCTCCTGCTTGTTTCTTTCCTATGTCAATTTGTTTCGACTCAGGATTTTTGTCTTATGGGTGTACGATGTTTCGTCTAGATATTCAATTTCCTTCTAAGTATTACTTAAGGATTTTAAACAACATCAACAACTAAAACGTTACTCGAAGGGAAATTTATGACTTTATTAAATCGATAATATTGCGTACTACTTCAAACAAAATGGTATCCTGGGTGGGACGATAAACTACATCCGCCTCCTTTGGTAAAAACATAAACTACGTCCAACAGCAAGGCCTCTGATCAGGAGGTTCTGAGCAGCGTGGAATCAGCTCTTAATTGCTATGGTTCCCAGGTCCTTCCTGACACGGAGTGGTAGCACCTGTTATCGTCCCACGTGCGGATAAACAGTCATGCCCCAAACTGGGATCAAAACAGTATGGAAGTGTAAAAATAGATTTCAATATCAGCAATACATTTTGAGGACAAAGTATTACCACCCGTAGATTTGTATGGAAAAATATTACCAGCAATACATTTTTGAGGAAAAAATATTATCAGTAATACGTTTTTGAAGGGAATATATTACCAGCAATACATTTTTGTAAATAATTATTCCCAGCAATACATTACTGCCAGCAATACATTTTTGGAAAAAAATATTACCAGCAATGAAAATCTTGTCGGAATTAAATAACCAATTGAGGATCATATGCCATTAAACAAACAAAACCAAACCAAACCAAGACAAAAATATGTTAGGAAGGGAACCCTCATCAGTACTCTAAAGAGGGATAACAGCTACTGGACTTGAGAAATCGTATGTTTCTGAAACATTATTTCAAGAAAAGAATATTGTGAATATTGACATAAGGTATTTCTGGCTGTTCGTTCAATGACTTCCGAAATTCCCTTTTGAATAACGGGCTAATACACACCGCTATCTAAGCTAACAGAAAAGGTCCATAATATAGACAAACAATGTTTCCAAATATTAATTGAATTTGATTTTTCCTCAAAGCGTATATCTGCAAAATATACCAGCATACACACACTAAATATATGCCAAATGAATTACACATGCTAACAGCCACACTCGCTAACCCTTCCACATTATCTCAAGGAATTTCAAACAATCGTTCAGATGCACATGTGCACAGACATACACATACAATCCTCCATTTTATATTTTTGAGTTGGGGCTCAATTCAAGCTTTGATTGTTCCATTTTCCAATAACTGACCAATGAATCCAAAATAGTTTTTAGGAACTGCTTCTTGTATCAGCCAAGAGGTTTTAAACCACTCGCCGGATATCTTTGTTAAGTTGATTGTTCTTTTTTATATGCGGCTCATATTTCTGAGAAAATTCGTCGGAAATTATCTGTAAACTTGAATTTATACTGCAAAATGTAGCTAGTCTCAAAATAGTAATGCATCAAGAGCTTAATATCTGTAACTCAGTTCCCTAAATATTTAAAAATATCTTTCTTAATCTTGCATAATTTAAATCATAAGATTATTGATGTTTCTAATAATATTCCTTTCTTCTGAAAATTCATATATTTATTTCATTTTTAAATATCGAACTCTGCTGTTGGGAGAGAATCTATGAATCTGCAAATACGGCTTGCACTAAGGTGTTCTTTTTTTAAATTGCTATTGTTCAAGATGTAGCAAAATGATTTATTCTATAATAAATGTCTTGTTTAAAAAAAAGAGAAACCACCGACATTTGCATACACTTAATATATTATTCGAAGCAAGTATCAATAACCTCAGGCAGAAACGTTTAACTTTGGTTGTGGTTTGATCTGCACACTTCCTCTAACAGAACGGATATTCGTCTGAAATGAATAGAAGGCTGATTTGAAAGGAGAAACCAGGAAGAAAGTTCTGAAATGTTTATAATAACAAAAATAATATGTAAAACATCAGCAACAACAACAATACTACTACTACTAATAATAAGAATAATTCAAAGAAGAATAATTCAAAGAAGAATAATTCAAAGAAGAAGAAGAATTCAAAGAAGAAGAAGAAGAATTCAAAGAAGAAGAAGAATTCAAAGAAGAAGAATTCAAAGAAGAAGAAGAAGAATTCAAAGAAGAAGAAGAAGAAGAAGAATTCAAAGAAGAAGAATTCAAAGAAGAAGAAGAAGAAGAATTCAAAGAAGAAGAAGAAGAAGAATTCAAAGAAGAATTCAAAGAAGAATTCAAAGAAGAATTCGAAGAAGAATTCGAAGAATTCGAAGAAGAATTCGAAGAATTCGAAGAAGAATTCGAAGAAGAAGAAGAAGAAGAATTCGAAGAAGAAGAATAATTCGAAGAAGAAGAAGAATTCGAAGAAGAAGAAGAAGAATTCGAAGAAGAAGAATTCGAAGAATTCGAAGAAGAAGAAGAATTCGAAGAAGAAG
The DNA here is from genome assembly GCA_964036315.1 of Acanthosepion esculentum. Lineage (NCBI taxonomy): Eukaryota > Metazoa > Mollusca > Cephalopoda > Sepiida > Sepiidae > Acanthosepion > Acanthosepion esculentum. The sequence goes on from OZ038475.1 coordinate 108,071,539, forward strand.
AAGAATTCGAAGAAGAAGAAGAATTCGAAGAAGAAGAATTCGAAGAATTCGAAGAAGAAGAAGAAGAAGAAGAATTCGAAGAAGAAGAAGAAGAATTCGAAGAAGAAGAAAAAGAAGAAGAAGAATTCAAAGAATTGGAAGAAGAAGAAGAATTCGAAGAAGAAGAAGAAGAATTCGAAGAAGAAGAAGAAGAAGAAGAAGAATTCGAAGAAGAAGAAGAATTCGAAGAAGAAGAAGAAGAAGAAGAAGAATTCGAAGAAGAAGAAGAAGAAGAAGAAGAATTCGAAGAAGAAGAAGACGAAGAATTCGAAGAAGAAGAAGAAGAAGAAGAAGAAGAAGAAGAAGAAGAAGAAGAAGAAGAAGAAGAAGAAGAAGAATGTTTGTCATATCTGAATATGTCAAGGGTTCTAGATAGAATTGCAAGATATTTAAGTTTGGATGAATTAATTTAAACACTGAAAGCCAAATAAAGCTGGAGTTGACTCATACACATGTCTTACATATTCAGTTGTCGTGGGGGAATTTCCACTCAGACATCTTCTACCCGAAAAGCCGCTCCATTATGGAACCGATTCCCCGAATAATAACATTTAACATATTTAATTCGGGGGTCAACCGTTATATATCCTACATATTAACATATTGATATGACCATCATGCCGAGGTTCAATTAAGTGAATACGTAATCTAGAAGACAGTATTAGTGTAAATAAGTTGGTGATATTCTTGATGAGAATACTGAAAGGATTGCTCTTTCTTAATGTTCAGACATAAATATCACCACGTATCTGTTACTCTGGCAGTTACGAAATGAATATATAGAAATTTGTACGTGTTGTATGTCTCGCTGTGTGCGCGCACACAAACACACACGTACACACACGCACACACACAAAAGTGTGGACCAATATATAGCATGATGTCCTTTTAGATCCTTCAAAAAATAAGGCACAGTTACACATATTAAGGGAATCTCATCTGTCATTAAGATCTTTTGAAGCTTATATCTGCCAAATATACTTTCACATCTGAATGTTGACCAAAGTAATTTGTAAAGAATTAATATAATGCGAATAAATGCATAATTTCGAATTGAATCCATTAATTATATATACATACATATATATATATATATATATATATATATATATATATATATATATATATATATATATATATATATATATATATATATATATATATGTATGTATGTATGTATGTATATATAACGAAAGAAGTCCCAGGAAATATTTTAATATCATACAAGTAATTATTAGAAATATAATATACAGACGTCCATTACAATTACTGTTGCATTATAAAAGGTAGATTATTAAAATAGACCTGAAGGAAACATGGAAATAATATATCAGGTGGATTCTGGCAAGCGAAATAAAGAAAAATATTCTAAAATTAAGCGTAATGTATAGGCTGAGAGAAAGTACCAGATTCACAATCGTCTTGGCCTGGGTTTGTGGATAGCAGTTCCCTACACAAGAACAGAAGAATTCTTTTTACAATCCAAAATGATAAAATTAAAAGTTTTGTGGAAAAAATCTATTACTTAGAAATTGCAGCGTATATTTACTGTATATATTAATGACAGTCGAATCCAAATGTAAATAGAAATTGTTATAATTTATACTTTTACTTATTTAATTTTAAGTAATTGGTTTATATTTTATATAGTTTGCTGCACAATTTGCACCGTTAACATGTATTTCAAAGGCACTACATAGAATTGCATGTAGTCCACTATATTAAGAGCAATGGTTTTTGCTCACTAGATCATTGTACGAATCTGTCAGTAACTGCTTCTGCATCCAATTCCTCAAAGAAATCCCTTTCAATGGATAGCAACGTATAGAATTCCAAATTCTCCTCTGGCAGGGGATTTCTAAACCATGTCATTATGATCTTTAACTTTGAAAATGTCCTGTGACATTTGGATTTCATAATGTTCTTATTCCGCTTTTATTACTAAAACATCTTTTGTGTTTTATTATTTATTACATTTTATTTTATATAGTGGAGGAACAACTCATACAGCAGGCAGACATTCTGTCCCATCCGATACTGTGCTTCATCCTACAGAGGAGACACCGAGTTTTTACTAATAATGATGAACGACTGTACTCTCAAAGAGATTCGCAGCTTGGAGTGGTTCTTGGGAATCAGGCACACATCAGGTCTGAAGTGGGACACGTACATACGATCTATTGCTAAAGATGCTGGGAAAATCGTTGGTTCTCTATACCACTCCAAGAATGACCTTTCCCCTCCTGTCATGCACAATGTGTACAAGAGCCAAATCTAAAAAAAACAAAGGAATATTGCTGCTACAGCTGATTTGGAGGGACCTAATCATTCCAACCCATGCCTGACACAGTTCAAAAATATTTGCACGAATATGTAGCTGATTACATTATTATTCAAAATACAACCACTTTTCTTACAAGTGAAATTTTTCTAGCTTTTCACTACGCCATCACTAAATTCCTTGTTTACAGAAGTCCAAACATTTACAGCTAGGATCCACAATGTCATGTATACTAATTTGACACATTATCATGAACTTCATAGTCACTTGTCGAGGAGGAAGTTCCGTCCAAATGACCTCTTCCCGAAAAGAATATGAAACCGACTCTTAGGAGGATACTTCCCCGAGTAATACTCGTTAACATCTTCGTTTTGTGTCAACAGTTATAAATCCTACATATTTTCATAACACGTTTACCATAAACTCTCAGTATATTCTCTTCGAACAATTGGCTAACCCTCTACCTTGAGTGACACTTGGGCCTTATATTGAGTGAAGATTAGTGAAGGAATAGCGGAGGTACAGTTATTTGAAGAGTATGCAACTGCTAGAAAGTCCATCACTTCATATATATATATATATATATATATATATATATATATATATATATATATATATATATATATATATATATACCGGCTGTAACTGCAAAATTGTCCAAATCCTGTAACAAGAAATTTGTCCAAAGATTACTTTTACATGGAAACCTGGAAAAAAAGTAAATCACTTTGGTGGTTTTTAGATATTAATCAGTTTGTGGGATGCATAATTATGCTGTTACACCCGGTACATATATATATATATATATATATATATATATATATATATATATATATATATATATATATATATATATTAACATATTAACGGTCAGAGTTGAATCAGACCAGGGAACAATGTTATTTAAAGTGCCCAATACATGTGCGAAGAAAATAAAGGTAAAAATAGCATGTACATCTTTTAAATTGAAAAATCAGGAGCTCAGTTGAATCCGTTTACATTGGTTTCAACCTTAATGTATCCTCAGGCGATTTTTTATCAAATGATCTCTTAACGCTTTATTTAAAAAAAAATAACGAATGCTCTATTATATAAAAAAACGCAGCACGACGTTGGATGTGATAGAAGGGATGGAGAGTGATGTGAAGAAGGAAGGAGAAGATGAAGAAAAAGAAGAAGTGTCACCACTGGATGATGGCATTCGTTTTACACTTATGCATTCTAGCAAGGGCTATTGCGAAGAATATTAGGAAGGGAAAGACATTTGTGCTTTCTTAAGTGCGATACTAGCCCAGCCTTGCTGCGATCGACAACGCCACAATAACAGATACCATTTGTTGAAGCAGGATTTTGATGGTGTCTCTACTTCAGAGTTTGACGAAGCTGATCACGGTGCTTCAGTCTACACTCTTGAAAATCCTTTAACTAGAATGAAACATAAATTACGACAATCCTTTTTGTTTGATTCTTGGACTTCCAAGGTTTTTTTATCAAAGTTAAGACGTTTAAAGTTGTCTTTCAATTTGACTTTGTAGTGTAATAGTGGGCGTCCAACTGAACGCTTGGAGTTTGGTAGTTGTCCATATAGCACATTTTTAGAAGCTTATGCTCATCCATTCTCACAACCTGATCGGCCCATCTAAGTTGCCTGTAATGTTGTTACATTTTTCAGTGTGTGTGTGTGCGTGTGTGTGTGTGTGTGTGTGTGTACCTATCCTGGAAATTCGTACGCGACAAAATATAGTTAGAAAGAGAATCTTAATTGTATATTTGCATCAAAATGTGTCTGTGTACGCTGATAGGAGGTTTTGAAAATTAGAATAATATTAATGTATATAACTATAAAAACTGAAGTTGCACCTCCACTGACATAGAAAAAACATGAAAAATGAGAACCAAGTATTTCATTATCATTTGCGTTCTATGAGGAATTTCCTACTGGGAGATTGTAATTACGTGTTGTCTTGTACCAAACTGAACTCATATTAGAAAAGGAAGACAAAAATTAAAAAAAAAATCAAGTGTTACGCAAAAACGAAATGATAATTAGTTTGGAATATTTCTCTATTTGTGAAGGGAAATATTCTTAAAATTATGGGAACCATACAAAATCACATTATGTTATTCGTAACCTACAATTATCGGCCATAAAAACATTTGGATACAAAATGTCTGACCACAGTCATTTATTTAATGCTTAATAAAGAGTAGAATGCATACATTACATGCTCGCCTGAAAGGGAACGAAATAGGATTATCAAAAACGTTCGTTGAAGGAATGAATCCCCGAAAAAATAAACATAGCTATCCAGCGAATGCATTTACATGAAAACATAATCTGATGTACACAATTCGATCTTGGATCCTTAAAAAGCGCTACCCAGGACAGTCTTGTCATCTCTGTGCTGATACAACTATAGGCGGGAAATTATTTTCTATGATGATGATGATTCAATTTTACGACATTGTTTTGTAATTTTATCTGTATTTGATTGATAGCTTGTTTTCTTTTATTTTCTTACGACATATCACAAGTTTCCACTTCGAAAGCCAGAAAATATCTTCAGATTTTTTTAGATAATATTATTCACTGAGACAAGCCCAGTTAATTAAGCAATAGCTGGTGGAGTGAAGGCACGGATTCACAACTTTCGCAAAGTTATTTGCGCGTAAGTGAACATATAGAACCGCTAACGAATCCCAAACAAAGAACTGTACCAAATAACAGAAACTACATCGATTAAGGAATTCGAACATCAGAGATCGGGAAAATGGATGCCACTTATAACACTAAGAGAATATAATTACATAATGCAGATGTTGACGTTGTACATTGCATCAAAGAAAAGATTAGGCCCATCAGTACACGAAAGAACAATAACAGTTACTGAACTTCTTAAACCTATTTTCCTAACTTTTGTTTTTAAGAAAATGATTTTATAAATTACAATCGAATGTTGTACTGGCTGCCTGATTAACTAACGCTGAATGTTTCCTGTTAAAGAGACGTTAATAATGCCATAGAGTCGTCATTCAGTCATTTACGTTATTTATATTGTCTTTATACAATTTTGTATTTATAAATCTTCTAAGACTTTATATACATTTATTACCAAATAAACATTGGACATGACGATAAACTTCATCCAACTAAAAGATCTTTGACCGGGAGACTGAATGTTTTGATGAGCGAAGAACCATTTCTTAATTGTTGTTGTTCCCAGGTCCAACCTAACCCTATATAGTAGAATGTAACAAGTGCTATCATCTCGGGCAATATAGGTTACCCCTAACGGAGGTGAGAATTCTATGAAAGTATAAAAATGCATACATTTTCATAGTAAAAAGATTAACAAAAATTCACTTTTGTAACAAAAAATATAATAATTGGAGCAATACGTTTTTGTGCCAAAAAATCGAGCAATACATTTTCGTAACAAAAGAATTACCAGCAATATATCTTTTGTCAAGGAAATTATTAATGCTCCCAACAAAATTCAATTTCAGTATTAAATAACCTATAAGGAGTTGATATACCACTAAATAGACAAAGAAAATAATCATTTCTTGGTTCTATTTATTGAACGTCTTTTTTCAATATGAAATTTAGTATCAGTTGAATATATTTGCTTATTTGTTGTTTCCCCCTGCCCATGTTAAGGGCAAGAGGATCGGAATGAAAAACAAATAATCTCCCTAATGAGTTTATATAGATGGATAAGAGAACACAGGCTTGGAGCGAATGTTAGGGAACAAACATTGATTACAACTGCAAAGGAAAGGAAGGAGAGGGAAATAATTATCTTTCATATCCAGAAGAGACATAACATAAGAACACTATTTATGGTGTATTATATAAGCGGTGTGCAGAAGAATGTACCCATGTATATTTGTGTTCAGTTACCACGTCGCATTCGCTACCTGAGCCCGGAATTTAACCGACCTACTCAATATGTTCTATTTTGCATTGCGTCGTCTAGCCGAATTAAATCTGTAAAAAATATCGCATTGAATAACTTGCCAGAAAGGATATTTTATGATCTATAACATTTTTACGTACCTGTGGAAGCTTTTATAACCACCTTCGTATACTTATAAATTTACATATCAAATAGGAAGTGAATAGGGAATGATTTACACTATTTACCTTGTTCGAACTGTTGTCCTCATCCTTGTTGACATATTCACGACGTTTCGGACGTTGTATGTTCCGTGCTTCACCAGGTGAGTCGAATTACGATCTGAACTCTTTATTTTGTCCACCGTGGTAGATTGCAATTGGTCTACGTGCCATGCCGTTTCCAGATGTCTCAGTTATCTTTATTTAACTCAAATCACCAATTTTTTGTTCACCACTGCAGTAACCAGGTATTGAAATCACAACTCTTTGGATCAAGTCATTGGATTCAACCAACGCTTTTACCCACTGGGCCATGTGGCCAGTTCAAAATTCCAGTGACCTGAAGAAAGCTGGAATGTATAATTACCGAAACATTGTGAATATGGCAACAACTATCCGAACAATCTAAATAGATTAAATAAATAAAATATCTCATCTCAAATATAGAGACAGATTAATAGGGCATGTATATATATTTCAGAAACAAGATAATCAATGTAGTCATATAATTGTTACCCAATAGTCACAGAGAGAATACACATTTTCTTACGCATGTATACGCTCAGTCGGTTATGTACCATGCGTGATATACGCTTAAGCGACCATGTATCATTCCAGACATGACTGACGAAGCAGATGTTTTCCCGCAGTAGGTTGCCATTTCTTTCTGCAATAGACCAAGTCTATAGAACTAGGTATATCCTGCTATTTACCCATAGATAGGGTGTGAAGACGATGTTTCATACCTTTCTCAAGGGGATTAGCATGTAAGTCAATGGAATTGACTGGAAATCCAAGCCGCGATCCATTATTCTATCTTACGTATACATTAATTGAAAATAATATTCCAAAAATCGTAAAAGCCAATATCAGTTTCGATCTGGTGACACTGCGTGCATACTAGATTTAGTATTATTGTTTTATTGTCTATGCCCCAATAAACAAGGAAACACAATCTCTGTGTAATGAATTTTGGCTGTTTTTTATAATTCCGATATTTTATATATTTAATGTTCCTTGAATTTTAGATTTAAGGCAGCCTAATATACAGATGACTGAAATTTGCATGACATAAAATACATAGACTGAAATATTAAAATCTAATTTTACCTTAGACAAGATAAAATCGGACCAAGCTCTTGGAACCATATAATAGGGATATGATCCCTCTTAGAATTCTGAATCGTGAATGTAGCAATAAATTAATTATGGCATTATGGTGCAATGGAGTCACGGTGGAGTAATGGATAGCGGCTTGGATTGAGGACTCGGAGCATTTTCTTACGTTTCCATTGGGAAAGGTATGAATCCTATTCTCCCCCAACTATGGGTAAATAGTAAGACACACCGGGGTCTCTAGCCTGGGATGGTAATTGGCCTCTCGCAGAAAGAAATGACAAACTACTGCAGGAAACAATCTTCCGCATCAGTCATCTTGTATCGAAAAATACATGATCACGCATGGCACATAACGGACTGATGGTGCAATACTGACAAAATTTAGTTGAGCCATATTCATGGAGCTGTCTACCAAGCGGAATGCAAGTGAATGTGGTCCCCATTGTGATACATAAAGTGTCACTTAAAGGTACATAAATTGTTCGTAGCGGAATTACATGAGAAGGGGAGGGAGGACGGCTTGGCTTCGTTTCAGATATCGGAACAAGAAATGCGAGCCATAAAATATGCAGAAATCTGTAAAATTATGCTGCATAGACAACAGAAAATGATTTGATAAATCACTAAAAAAATAGCTGTTTGAACTGCTAGAAAATAGATTGAAGTGTTCGAAATAATGCTGAATATTATCTCAGAATAAATCGACATCATACGGATCCAAATTAAATTAAGTTCGCAATAATAGTAATTGGCACGTTGTCTAACAAATGACCTACATTTCGTTATTAATTGGGCAAGGGATTTTAAAGCTTATAAGACGAAACTACTTTCTATGAATCGTGTGAGACAACCATTACTAGTTCCGATCAGCATGGCTAATATTAATCTCCATCAGAGTGCCTCCTTGAGACTTCTCAGGCTGACGTTTTCCGCAGACATATAGAGGAACGATGATATTGAATGAAGAGCTATGTCTGCTGCAGGAAATATTGGTTCTTGTGTTGTTCTAGCCATTTTCCCTGCTTGAATCTGTCTCGCATATTTATAAGTTTATCATTGATCCATGCTTAGAATATTGCTACAACATTGAATCAGCTGCTCCTTTTATAGATTTAGATAATCTTAACATATTCCAAAGAAGAATAAGCCATGTCATTGGTCAGCACCTGGCATCTCGGCTACAGTTAATCTCTCATCGACATGATGTAGCTTCCCTTTTCATTTTCTATGAATATTCTCATGGAAATTGTTCTGATGAACTTGCCACGTTTGTACCAATACTCTATGAATTTAAGCGCAGTTCTTGGCTGGAGTTTTCATCATTTTATATTTGAAATGGCTACATGTAACCGATATTTCTATGCTAAGAGTTTCTTCACTGGTACTTCTCACTTGAAGAACTCGCTTCCTGCTTCTTGCTTTCCAGTAAACTTCTGTCATTCAAAATGTTAATGAAATGCCAATAGCTATATCCCTTCATCTGATATTCTGTTCTTTTATTGGTCTCGTTCCTTTTTTCTTTTTCTTAAGGTATTTCACACTCAGTATTACCATGGTTATCATGCTTCGTCTTCGTCTTATCACTGGATTAATCTAAGCTATATAGCCAGACGATAAAAGAGAACAAAACTCTTACCAATGTATATAATTGTTGGGCACGATCACAATAAAATAACATGAGCAGATGGCAGCGTGTCCATGACTGTAAAGCATCTATAGGAGCACCTAGATAAGATAGGAAAGGTAAGAATGAGGGACTATCCATTAATTATAAGAATGCATAATGTTTTCCGGCAAGGGAGACAACCCATGAAAAGCGCTACAATTTAAGTACGACAGAATCAACAGGTTTCGCAATTTATTGATTTGGCATAAGTTATAACGGCTATGAAGATGAGAGAAAAAGCAAAAGAGATTATATCGCAGCATTGACACAATGCACAGCGACGAAATCTTAACGGAAAATGGAATGAGAAGAATACGTCGATTTAGAATCAGAGGGAAGCAAATGCAATATTTATGTTACATCATGAGGAAAGAAGAGTTCGAAATATTTACATTTGCAGGATAAAGAAACAGAAGGAAACATCAAGAGACTTGCATAACTAGATTTTGTAAATGGATGGCAGAATAAGAACTAGGTGGGAAGTTAATTGGGACAATATTGTTTAGTTACAAATAATCGGAATTCGTGGAGATCAATTATCTCTATATGGCGAGGAGTGACACACACAAATTAAAAATGATACTATTCACCATTTTCTAGAAAATTAGATTCGTAATGATTGTTCAGTTAAAATATAGCGTCATTCTTTTTACTTTAAAATAATATATTTTATAATTTACCATCAATGAACTACATTAAATAAGCATCAATATAGTTTAATTAAACTTTGTGATTTTATGTCGTGACGTGGGGCCTTGCAATACACAACACTTAACACGAGAGAAGCAGACGTGATAGTTGTATTTAATTCTCAGCTAGCCAAGTCACTGAAATCGTATTAACTTCTTTCTTCGATACAATTATCTAGAGCTAATTATCATGAATGGATCAGTCCCTTCATGATAGTAATTGGGGTAGCTGACTCTTACCCTATTTTATATCACCCTAATTCATATCGTAGAAAGTAAAGACGTTCATAAAGACGATGGCAATATTTCAAGAATTCTAGCATAATATATATTGTGATATGCAGCTCCATCTCACTTTACGACTGAGGTACATTCCAAGTACCTAGTCGCTAAACGAATGAGTCTCTAAATGAGATATAATCAATTGCTAACACTTGGAGGGATTTGCACCATCAACTGTCACAATTGCCACAAGGAATATTATTTGCTCATCGTAATGAATCTGACCATAATTTCGACTTAAAAATTCTACTTAACTTAAAAGAGAGAAAACTATTTACTTAGACGAAGTGCTTTATTCGCAAGAAAATTTACAACCAGTTTTTTTACAAAATTTGACACTTCCATAAGACTTCAGCTTGACAGATTTTCTATTGTCAAAAAAAGTTTGATTAATATCAAAAGGGATGACAAAAAAAACAAAAAGCACAAAACTAAAGAAAATTGTCTATATTATATACTCAAATGCATATTGAAGAAAACAAATCAAAATTATTAAATGAAGTATCCGCTCCATTTCGTGTGCATGTATAGGTCAATTACGTGCCATGCGCGATACACGCTTAGGCGATCACGTATCTTTCCATACATGAAGGCAGACCTTTTTTTCGCGCAGTAGGTTGTCATTTCTTACTGCAGTATACCAGTTGCCATCCAAAGCTATTGAAGCCGGTTTGTCCTGCTATATGCCCATAGCCGGGTGAGAAGAAGAGGATTCATACATTTCCAAGGATATTAGCATGTAAGTGAATGTAATGGATTCGACAGGAAGTCGAACTCGAATCGACTCCATTACATTCACTTACGTCCTAATACCCTTGGGAAATGTATGAATAATTTTCTTCTCCCGCCCCGGCGATGGGTATACCTAAAACTAAACGTCAATTTATGCTGCTGATGCCCTAAAGCACGAAATACGCCACACGACATTTTTATACACTTTGTCATTACCTTTCATAGGTTTGTTCAGGTATATCAAAAAATAGAGAGAATTTTTCCTATATTATAAGATACAACGACACTTGCTTTACGAATTAGGTTACATTTCAACGACATGGTCTTTAAACGAAGGGTCAGCAATTAAGATGTTGTACATGGCTGCTGTTTCAGACATTCAACCCACTATGTCACCCAACATCAGAGTGCTTTAATGTCACTTTTGCTCCATTTGTAACATATTTTTTCTAAAAGTTCAGATCTAAGTTAGGACGCTTGTCTCCGTTGGTAGTTGCATAAAGAACCGAGTTGATGACGTTTACAAAGTAGGAGCATATGCTTTTTTAAGCGAGGTCCATGCCTTATTCGTATCAAAGTTACGATGCTTGTCCCCATTAGTAGTTGCATAATGAAAAGAAAAACTTGTAGTTCCAATGAATGATTTTTTCCCTTGATTTGAGTTCTTAAGCGTGTATAGTTTCTTTGCACTGTTTTACTTAAATTAAAGTAGTGAAAAGGGCGAGCAACAGCTAGTTAAAATATTTCCATGGAATAAATCATTCGTTGGAACTACAGGTTTTTCTTTTAATTACAAATCAGATCTATTTTGTTTATAATACTTCAGGTTGCATAGGTATTAAAAGCCGGACAATTTCCTCACTAGAAGAAACCCGCTTCCTGCTTCTTGCTTTCCAGTCAAGTTTTGTCTTCCACACAAATAGATACTTATCTATTTTTAATTTTATTTATTCATTTTTTGTCTTTTATTTAAAGAACGAGAAAAATCGCCCGATAATTTTTTTTTTACAACGCACAATACCGACTGATTGGTGTTTTAAATAGTTTTTATTTTATGAAATTTTATAGCTGTTCAAGAGTCCGACTGATAGTAAGGTAATTCGTTAAGAGAGTTAATCAGTTAAGTACAATACATGTTACACGCTTAGGCGATCATGTCTCTTTCGATTCGTGAGTGACTAGGCGGAATAGCTTCCTGAAATGCCAGCGTTAGGACTGGTTGCCAACCGAAGCTATACTATCCTGTCTAACCTGCTATTCAACAGAGAAACGAGGGAAGAAGATATGGATTTGTACCTTTCCCAAGGGTATTTCTGCGTAAGTAAATGTAAGAAACCCGGCCGGAATTCGAACTCTAATCTTATATTCATTTTCATATTCACTTATGCTCATGTTTATATGATCATCATCCCATTTCCTGAGTAACTTATATTTAAACCGTATGGAATGCGTTGTTCAGCCTTTGCAGTTATTACGCATAATATACTGGAAGGATACAATCTATAAATTCAATAATAATTGCGAGATCTGTTCCCTCTACTCAATTATTTCATGTTCGGGTTTTGTTAACGCAAGGACTCTTTCGAAATATGTGTCAGCTGTCTTCAGGTTTCAAATCCGCAAAGAGATATTACCTTCTTTCCAGAAGTTATGTTGGAAGACAAATAATGTGTAGCCAATATAACGACCAGCTTTGAATCCCAGCATCTGAGATAATATCCACGGTAATATATGTTAAATTGGCAACAAATGTTTAATGTAGTGATTCTTTCGAATTACACCATTTAACATAAAAGAGAAAAAAAATGGTTATATCAGTGTTGTGAATAATCCTACTTTTAGCGAGAATATGGTCTGCTTATCCATTTAATTGACATGTTCTACAAGTATATATTCTCTTTAGCATTTGAACTTCTCTTCAATTATATATTCTCTTTAGCATTTGAATAAAATGAGTACCTATCGTTTCAGTGCACCTGCATAAAAAATCTTTCAAGTTCTTCTTTGCAGATACTGTTTTGATCTTAAAGTTTCTTTATATTTTTTTCCAATTTTTAAAAAAAATTGTTTTATCTTTTATCTATTGATGAGACAAAAACGTTTACCAACTCATCTTTTATTGTGGGTTTTAAATCTAAGAATAATTACAATGCGTCGGCCAAAAGGATCTTGTCATAAAAAGACAAGACAAGAAAAAAAAATTCATACGAAGAAGTCCGAGACGCTAGAACGTATAATCATTTTATTTTAGTTTATTCTGTTTAACCATTTTTTTCATCATGATTCGATGCATTTCCAAATGTATATTCTGCATTTGGATATTATTTGTTTCCTTTTCCAAATTCTGGATAGATCTTACATTTGTCCTATATGTTTGTTTTAGGAAGAAACAAATAAATTTAAACGATATCCACATCATCATCATTAAAATCAGAAATAATGATCACTATGTTAATGATGATAAGGAATTGAAGACACACTGCAGTTTCGTGCGGATTTTCATCTTCAGCGTGAGTCCTTGTTCTCGGGCATGTGCGTCTGCAGAGATCCATTAGTCTGACTTCAATACACGGTAGCGCCAACAGTGGTTTATACCTTAATGGGTGAAATTTAGTTACACTTCATGTGTGTAGCATAGCAGAATCACATAGTGTTGTGAATTCAAAGTTTATCCTTCTCTTGTCTAACTACGGCTATAGAGCTTGGCCAGCCCTGATACAGAAAACTTAGCTTGCTGGATATGTCCATACCTTTCCCTATGTTATTTGTGCGAAAATGAATGTAAATATTTCCACAAGAACTTGAACTCAGTTCAATGATTTCTATTTCCGAGCTGCTAACCTTTATATCACCAAGACATACCTACTTCTATTCTTCATTTAAAGAAACATATCAGATTTACATTAAATACAAATATCTCTATAGAGATAAAGGTACATTTGTTTATTAATCTGAGAGAATTTATCTCTTTGAATGTTATTTTTAGTGGATAATCATATTTGAGTAGACGCTCCGTTTATTTTTTTAAACAGGATATTTATTTATTTTTGTCTACCAGCCTTAATATTCAAGAAATCGTATTAAAGAGAAAATATGGGGTTTCCGGCAGGATACAAGTATCCACTAAAAATAAGGTTTAATGTGATGAAATATAAAATATCTTGAATTTTCTCAAGAACTTTTAAGCTTACATCTACAAACAGGGATAATGTTATATTTGTTCTTGTCTTATATGCAATAATCTGCAGACCACTGAGATGAAATGACTCTCAAGAGCTTCATGTGTTTTGTTGCTTTATGTAAATCTGAACTTTTATCATCATTCAATGTTCCTGATCTGCTATACATTTACAAAGCCACGTTACGTAGTTTACGCGTTGTTTCTCCTTGTTTCACATGCATTCAGTATTTCCTGTGAGTGTAGAATTCACGAAGCCTTCTCGAGGACTTTATGTTGCAACAAGTCTTTAAAAGAGAAGTAATAATGAAGAAGAAAATGATTGCATATATAAATGTCAAGCATCTAAATAGTGGGATTTTGATCTTATTTCAAATGTGCGTTTACCATAAAAAATTTGTCTTGTGATGTTCATAAAAAAATGCAGGAATGCACAAAAAACATAGTAATTTCAAGAGGATAAAAAAAAAACTTGGTATTTTCACGATGGATAGGCGAAGAATAAACCTTTCGACCGAAGCGATTTCAAATATTCAAAGCGTTAGAAATATCTATCCTTTACTCAGTGCACCGACTAAAAATCCACCCTTGCACGCAAAACTCTTGCTGCATTTGATTGCAAACGCTTGTGTGAAAGTTTCACCGCTCGCGTGATTTGATTTATGGAGTCGATTCAAGGCACTTAGATGCCGACGCGCTTCGTTGGATCCACTCCGAAAACTGGTGTCTGCACGTCAATCGGAACTGTATAAATAGAACCAGAAAATAAAATAGTAGCCGTGAACCAAAGTGTGATGTTACACTGAATGTTAAAGCAGACATCAAGAGGCAGACATGAATATATAAGTATATGGAAACTAATATATATATATATATATATATATATATATATATATATATATATATGGAGAGAGAGACAGAGACAGAGAGAGATTAGCGAGTGTAACAAATTATGCTGATTGTATAATTGGAGTATTAAGCAGGTTGTATAATGTGGATGCAAGGATTGTGTGCGCGTGGTTAAATGATTAGGACATTAGCATCCCGACATTAAGACATAGTTTCGAATACCACCATGAAGGAATTGTATTTTTGATCTATTCATAGGGGTAAGATTCCAGAATGAAGCAATCTAAATTACTTTATATTGAAGTTTTATGCCTAAATCTAAGATTTTGTTTAGAAAAGTTATTTTGCATAGAGAAAAATCGGCATGGATATAAAGTAATTATATCGTTCTAAAAATCTTTGTCACCATGGTGCATGGTTATTTAAAAGATATGAAGTAGTTTTGTACATAAAACACACACACACACACACGCACGCACACGCGCGCACAGACGCACACACACACACTCACACACACACACACACATATATATATATATATATATATATATATATATATATATATATATATATATATCGCTATTTTTCAGGTGACTAGCGATCTAGTTGAAGACATGTTTTCTTTTAGTTTAGCTTCTTTCTTCTTTAATTATTTGGGATTTTCTATTGATTAAAGTTTTAGATCTCTTCGTAAGTTGGCTGTCGGTTACACAGATATAGACTGTTTTTCCTTCATGTATATATATATATATATATATATATATATATATATATATATATATATATATAAATTCTCGCTTGACGATGAAGCGAGACCAGACACTTTAATTCAACTTAATTTCAAAACTTATATTGAGGGTCTCGGCTCTCGCTTTTGAAACAAGAGAACTCATATGTAGCGAAGGAATCATATTTTAAAAAAAAACATATTATAATATAAGCTCTACTTCTGTATGAAGCACTGTCTTTTTAAAAATAAAAGCAAAAATACTAAAGAACTCAGGATTATTTACCTAACGTGTTCTTTCCTATTTTCATACCTGCACACACACACACACACACACACACACACATATATATATATATATATATATATATATATATATATATATATATATTATATCGGACATGGAGTTCTAGATTTAATAGAGCTCGATATAATATAACAGAGTTATGAATTATATATTAATAAATATGCATATACATCATGGGTAGCACTCCTCGAAGTTTCATGCACAACGCAATCTTCATGTGCTGGGTATAGACTGCCCGTTACGTAATTTAAATTTTAATAAAATATCATTAGTAGCATATTAATTTTGATTTAAAATTGTGGATATTAATGTTATATTAAGCGTAAATGGAGATTACTCTTGTTTTTAACATTAAAATTAAAAAAAAAAATGAAAACAAAAACAACCAGAAATGTCATAATTTATATTAAATATAAATATGGATCAACTGATTTCAGATGATATTTATTTTTACGCCTGCATGTAACAAACAATTCATTTCTCTTGTTTAAATGTCTAGGGTGATTTATGTGTTGTATGATAACTCATTTTTATACAAGGCATAAACGACATCTTTCGCTTTTCCCTTTGTAATATTTGGCTTATGTCCCACATATTATTATCTTTAATTTCCAGCAATGTTTGGAGAGAACAGTGCTATTTATGTAAATTACATTGCCTAAATTCATACGATGATGATAGAAACGAAATTTTCAAGTAGTCTAATGGAAACAAAATAACATTTGCCATCGTCAAAGTAACGAATGCTAGCTCAGTATACAATATCATCAATCATATATTGATCGTTTAAGGGGCAGTTCATATTTTTCGGCAGTTGCATATATAGTTTTTAAGTTATTTGTTTTTATTTCCTTGGCATGTAACTGCTTAATATCATATTATTATGTTTAGATATTGATTTATCTATGTTATTAACGCAGTTATTGCTGATCTTAACATTATTTCTAGTATTGGTGAATGATTAATTATCATAACATAGCATTGTAATATTATTGGTGAATGATTAATGATCTTTGGAATATGGTTTGCATTAATCAGTTTTCAAGTCCAAGGTCACATCGAAAAAGTTGATCACTTTAGCATTGGTGACAGAGGTTTTATTTAGCTTGTGTTCATTGAAAAATTTTATCATTCCTTTTCTCAGTCGGTCTATATTTACGGACTTGTTTAACAGAGGTGAATTACTCCGTCATCTCTATAAATTCCGGTGTCCTTAATGTCGAAAATCACATAGTCGCCAAAATAACAAAATAAAAATTACGTGTGCCTCTGCAGAAACATATACCCCAAAAGCAATGTTAAATTCTGTGCACTTCTTTTGGTCCACAGATAGCCACTATGGAACAATACAAGTTTTTCTATCTGCTTTTTTTATTTTGATTTCGCGATCGATAAAAGCATAGTAATATTTTGTAAATTGATACCAGAAATTAGTAGATTTTCGGTGATGGACAGGTTAAAGTCACAAATATAGAATTGGATATACGTATATTCTTTCTTAAACTTTATTTTAATAATCTATCCGCTGCTTTCTACAGTTTTATACCACTGGTGAATTCATAGAACATGTTTCGTGTATTTTATCCGTTCTTTCGTTGGGGATTTTGCTGATTCTACCGATATCATTTTACTTGGTGTGAGCATTCTGTATTGAGGGTTGTTTAGGAAATTTGCTTTGTTGTCTTTAATTGTGATAAATGCTTGTTTTTGGAATTTGTAAATGCTATCATTAATTTTTTATCCAGTGGCTAATTTTTGGCTTCATTTATGATGTCATTTTCCAAATGTTGGCTTCAAACATAGCTTTTTTTGTTAATAGCTTTATGATATATATCCACAATGATTTTGTAATAATTACCCGTCTTGTTTGCTATGATAATTATTTTATCTGATGTTTTATTCAGGAAACGACCTTTAGAATATTTTGTTGTATATAGTTGTTAGTTTTCATAAGAACACGCAACTTATAGTTGTGGCCAAACACTGTACATCTGAAAGGTGATTCTTAACATTTCTGTTAGAAATCATCAAGTTGGCTAGAGTCAATTGGTAAGGTTACAAAAATTAAGTTGTAACTTATGCAAATAGAAAGTTGATGGGAAAAAAGCAAATATGACAAAATGATGTATAAGTTTCAAACACTGAAATATGCTAAAATTAATTAACTTTTTCTTTCAAAAATCACATGGAACTGGTCTTAATTCATACATATATGAATAAAAGCAGAAATGATAGAAGTATTGTGAAATCAGTTTGAACCATCTTGAGCATTTGATTAACTTTTCCTAAAGGTCGAGAAAAAAATAAATTATGGGTTGCACAAATACAGCTTTTTCTACGGAGAGATTAAAACAAATACACACACATTGAGAGATATATGAAAACAGCAAATAGACACTCTGCTCTTTTCATTTCTATCACAATGTCTGACGAATCTTTAATAAAATATTATGTGTGTGTGTGTGTGTGTGTGTGTGTGTGTGTGTGTGTGTGTGTGTGTGTGTGTGTGTGTGTGTGTGACAATATATTTTGCACGTTTGTATGCGCGGGTTTGCCCACGCTTGTGTCTGCATGTGTGTGTGTGTATTTCTATATGAGACAAAGAGAGAGAGAGAGAGAGAGAGAGAGAGAGAGAGAGAGAGAGAGAGAGAGAGAGAGAGAGAGTGTGTGTGTGTCTGTGCCTGTGTGTGCATGTGTGTATGTGTGAGATGCCGATTTAAATTAAAACCTGGCTGGTTGAATCAAGGTCAATTTCATGCTGATGTAGATATTTTGAAAAAAATACTATTAGTAAATGATGGACTATAACGCTCCCAACATTTTTTTTATCAGGAATTGCTCGCGGCTTGCCTCTAGACGCACCCAATTCATTGTAGAAATGCTGCAAAGCTAAATAATATCCATCACAACGAGAAATATGAAAGCCGCGAATCGTTTCTAGATAATATGTAAGTATTTGCATCTTCACCGTTATATTACTGTCGACCATAAAAAATATCATGGCCAACGCTGTGGCCATTAGGACTGGACTGTCCATCATCGACTCACCTTAGATCCAATCATTTAACAGAGAGCTATACTATCAGTATCAGATGAATAAACATTAAATCAAATTCTTAGACCTTTGGACTCTCTATACTTACGGAGGTCACACACACATGCAAACAAATAAAACTCAATAAAGCAACACACACGGACGCAAACGCGTGTGTTCATCTCTCCAACAACAAAAACAAAAAAAATAAGCATAAAACACACACACAGACACACACACGCATTGGTACTAAATATGATCGATTTTATAGATATTACTGGATTAGTCATAGGATTAACTCAGTCATGCAATGTAACTATTCCCATGCGAGAAGGTATATATATATATATGCAAACACTTGTTGGATATATATATGTATATATATATATATATATATATATATATATATATATATATATATATATATATATATGAACATTTATATGTATGTATACACAGAGCATATGTGTATGTTTATATATATATATATATATATATATACGAGGGTCATTCAATAAATAAGTTGAATTTTTCGGTATAAGGACTTCTAATACAGATAGAAGCTTACTCTTTTTTTTTACTACTTTTTCACATGGATTTAATTTCTTTTGCAGATTAAAAAAAACTTTCACAGTTTTGGCGATTAACAAAGATGGCCAACCATAAAGCATGCTCCAGGATTGAACAGCGGTCAGTTATCAAGTTTTTGGTTGCTAAAGGGTGCAAACCAGTTGAAATTCATAGGAGAATGTCAACTGTGTATGGTGCCACA
Source organism: Acanthosepion esculentum (assembly GCA_964036315.1). Taxonomy (NCBI): domain Eukaryota; kingdom Metazoa; phylum Mollusca; class Cephalopoda; order Sepiida; family Sepiidae; genus Acanthosepion; species Acanthosepion esculentum. The sequence continues at coordinate 108,091,334 of OZ038475.1, forward strand.
TGTTTCAGCCAAAAAATATCTACAAGTGGGCTAAATAGTTTAAAGAAGGACGGAGCAGTGTTGAGGATGAAGACAGGCCTGGGATGCCTACAGAAGTGAGGTCTCCTGAGGTTATCGAATCAGTCAATGACGTCATTCAGTCTGACAGAAGGGTGACAGTGGATGACATTGCAAGGACTTTGAGCTTATCTGTTGGGACAAACGCAGGGGTCATCAGTCAGAAGGAGTCATCTTGCATCATGACAACACAATTCCTCACACAGCAGCCCAAACGGTGCAGACCATCAAAGAGCTGGACTGGGAACTGCTCCCTCATCCCCCTTACAACCCAGACCTTGCCCCTTCAGACTTTCCACTGTTTGGTCCCTTGAAAGCTTTCACAAGAGTGACGAATTTTAAAAGTGACGATGAAGTCAAAAGTGTTGTGAGTGACTGGCTGAGACATCAGACCAAATATTTTTACGCTGAGGAAGTACGGAGGCTTGTGCACAGATGGGAAAAGTGTGTGACAGTGCTGGAAGACTACGTTAAAAAGAGTATTCTGCTATCTCTATTAGAAGTCCTCATACCGATAAATTCACCTTATTATTGAAAATCGTATCACTCGTATGTGTATATATATATATATATATATATATATACATATATATATATATATATATATATATATATATATATATATATATATATATATATATATATATATATATACGATGCGATGAGAACGAAAGTAATATATAAATTCCAACATTCGCAGCGTTAATTCAAAAAAGAGCTCGATACAGGTATTAGAGCGATAATTATTTATCATGGTAACCATTTTCGACCCTCACCCGTAGATGTGCAGTTAAAATGCACTGAAACCAAGTTGCATCTTTGTTGTGAGTAAAATGTTTTTTTCTATATGATAAAATTATAATAAATAATATATATATATATATATATATATATATATATATATGTGTGTGTGTGTGTGTGTGTGTGTGTGTGTGTGTGTGTGTTGTGTATTTGCGCAGCTACAACATTACTTATTGTATAAATTTTCATTAAAAACGGCTGATAAGTTACTGCGGTTATGTTTTTTTTATTATTTACTTTTTTCATATGTTATATTTTTTTCCTTTTGTTGGCGTAAATTATATAGAAATTGTCAGAATATTTTGCATATTCATTATCCAAATATAGTATATATTATATAAAACATTCTTATACATACATAAAACCATCAATCCAATCAGTCAAAAGTAAAAATGAAATTCCTCCTTGAATTGTGTGTGTGAGTGTTAGTTAAAACAATAAATACATGATGTTTCATTTGAAAATTACACTGTAAAATTTTATACCCCAGAATGTATGTGACCTCGTTAGGTTCAATGTCCTGATAAAAAGATAAAGAAATGAAAATATATATTTGCTATCTGAAATGGTTTCTCTCATGGGACGAGGCATTATTAAATATGGCAATCGCAATACACATTACGAAAACTAATTTCATTTTTACTGTAATATCTCTACCTAAACTATATTTCATCATTTTATCAATACTATCTTCAGGAATTATTTTCTGAATACTCAATGTTAGGGAATAAATAAATGCACATTATCTTATCTGGTTTCCTGTATGTTTTTTAATATTTTGTTCATCCACTACGGGCTCAAGAGTCACTCGAGTTGTAGCGTTACCGATTTATATTTTTGCAGTGACGCAAAGTGAGGAAGAAATGTTGCATATTATGAGGATATGCAAGATAGATATCAGTTGGTCATATACTTGTAGAGTTTCCGATTGTCGTGGTCGGGAAAGCATTGTCCGGGAAATCTGTCCAACAGAACCACATTTCTTTGGAATATGCGGCTTGAGGGGAACGTCCTTATTAATAAAGGCATACGAAGGGAATGCGGATGATTTGACGCTGAGCACGCGTCATGTTAACCCCTAGCTGTAAATGTTTGAACAGCTGGATATAATGAATGTCGCCAGTCTGGATATTTTACACGATTAAACCGTAATCGCTGTATAACACTCGAAAATCTGGACCTTGGTGACTGGAAAGCTGCCGCCATATGCAGCAACAATATTTCTTTCTTCGCGTGACCTGGCTCTTGTACAAGAGCACGACTGGAAAGGTTAGGTACATTCTGGAGCGTTACAACGGAGCTACAATTCTTTCAGCAATCTTTAGCCATGTTTCGAGTCCCATTTGTGTTCTGGGGCGAGTTTTTGTTTAGTAGTCTTTCGAAGGAAATGGCCTAATTGTGATTAAATTGTACTCTTCTACGAAAACATACTGGAATTTCTGCCTGAATTTCTGGGATATCGAGATATGATTATTTAAATTATTTAAATGCGGAAATTTGTTATAACAATGTATCAGCCAATATTTCTTTCGGACTTTGTCAGAATTTTTTTATTAGGGTAACCTTCGGGAAACAGAAAATTGTATTAACACTACGAGGGTACATTATGTTTTTTTCCGCTGAAAATTTCTAGGGATATCGCCATCAGTTCTTATTTAGTACTACTCATTTATTATCATTGCTATTACCATTGTATCCAACTGCACACTGCCTGACCTATGGAGAGAATTCACAAGTGAATGTAAACAGAATCCCCAAATCCTGAGACCACTTTATATCATTCAGACTATTTTCCTCATTCTTTGTCGCCGTATTTATTACAACGTTTCGGCCGTTGTACGCTCCGGCCTTTTTCAGGTGGTTGGAATGTCGAATTTCGCTCACTGGGCTAGACTGTTCTAGTTCCACGTCCCATGTTTAATGGATATCAGTTATCAGTTATCTCTGAAAGTTATCCATTGCCTTAACCGGGTATTGAACACTTTGGGTCCTGTCACTGGATCTAACCAACGCCTTTATCCACTGTGCCATGTGTCCTTGAGGACATCTGTGTATGAATTTCTGGGTATTATAAACCTAATGTCTTCAGTAACCATTTGTACCAGTACTCATATTGCAATTTTTTTCTGTTATCTTACAGTTTTTACCAGAGCTCATAATGCAACATTGTTGTTATTATCGTTTTTCTCTGGCACTCCTTATTACTAGTTCTCATATTGTATTCATTTCTATGCTTGGTCGACTCAGGATATTTTTGTGGCCTAGCATATGTGCTGATTCCTTAAGTTTACCAAATTTTCAACTTCCACCATCCATACAGAGAAAGAAATGGTTCGTCCGCTGCTTACTACACCGGGCAAAGGTCATAAGTGGCGACCCAGAGGCATTATATAAAGAATTGGTGAGTATAAGTAGTACCCTACAACATAACACCTACCCTGGGTCGATGACAGCATCCCCCCAAAACTGGGATAGGCGGGTACAAGAGGAGGAGGAGGAGGACAACAACACTCAGAAATCAGTCTGACTGCCTTACGTGAAGGGGTTATCAGTAATACAAAGGATCTGCGGTCCATATAACATCAGGACAACCTTTAAAAACTTGACGACACTTCCCATTATATTTTAAACTCATTTCACCCATAAGAAGACAGTAAAGTCATTAACACATAAGGGTTTACTAAATGTTGAATAATAAGAAAAAATGAGAAACATTATTATGGAGAGAGAACTTAAATGAAGAAAAATAAGTGTGGGTAAGTTTTGATATTGCATTTAAAGTGTGTTTAAGATATTTAATTTTCTTGTATTTGAAGTATATGATTCTCTTGTATTTAAAGTATATAATTTTTTTGTATTTAAAGTATATGATTCTCTTGTATTTAAAGTATATGATTCTCTTGTATTTAAAGTATATAATTTTCTTGTATTTAAAGTATATGAGTCTCTTGTATTTAAAGTATATAATTTTCTTGCACCGAAAACAACAGAATGATTTTAAACAAAATCTATGCATCGAATACAAGGAGTTTTCTTATCGAACATAGAGTATTTACTGAATCGAACAAATGAATAATTTCGAATACATTACACTTGAGCTAAACTGACCAATCAGACGTTGGTATATGTATCTACATTGCCAACGTACACGTCTTTCACTATTCTGTCTGTCTCTTCTTTCTGACATTTTAGCAAATATTTGTGACATCGATATCAACAATCATGTAACTCATTTATATTCATCTTCTCCTTTGAAAATTTTAGGAGACAGATTATAAAGTGAAATATCATTATGCGAGTTATCGTTTACCATTAACAATTCTTACTTAAAAAAAGATCTTCTGTATATCTTATCATTGTTGAGTGGCTGTGGTAGCTAGTTTTGTGAAAAATAGGAAATAGCGATTTACTTGAAAAGAACAGAAATATACTGACTGCGATTTTTCATGGGTGTCGGTATTTTTGCTTATTTTGGATACTCTGCTGGAGTGACAAAGCTGAACGACAACCGAAGAATTTTCTGCTATGAGACGTGTCCTTTCAGAATGTTGGCACTTAATGACTGGTTCTCCACACAACACCTATCCTTGGGAGCTCTTTATAAATATTTTCTTTTTATTAATTCTCGTCAACTTTGCATATGACGATATATTACATGCGGCAGGAAAACCTTTGGATAGAAGGTTTTGAGGAGTGCAGAACCACCTCTTAATTGCTGTTGTTCCCGGGCCCTCCATGACGTTGCGTGGTTGCACATGTTAGGGACCCAGCTATAACAGAATTACCCAAAACTGGATTCTTAGTATTAAAATATTTTTAAAAAAATCATTAGAAAAAATACCAGCAATAAATTCTTGGAAAAATTAAACAAAAAACAAGACAAAAAAAAAACAATACACAAGAAAATTAAATTCGGAATTAATTGACCAATATGTAGTTGATAAGCCGTTAAATAAAGAAACCAAACCAAACCGTGTCCCGGCAGCCATATACTGAACCTTTCGAAGTAGCTTATGCGCTGATTTCCTCCGTTCCTATTGCCTTCAATCTGTCTTGGGAGTATCAGATTTCCCAAGAACTATTTTCTCAATATGTGCATCAGATATTCCAACTGTCTGTTTTTGATATTAAATATAAGTTTCCTTTGTGTTTCCATTTTCACTAAATCTTCGTTGGGGCTTACATTTTTGATCCATGGTATACTCATCATCCTTCTATAGATCTTCTGTTGCTTCATCTCTCTTTATCTTTGAGAATGTCCATATAGAAATCCTGATGGTATATAAACATTCAGCATTTTGTTTCTCTGCATCTAGCGAAATGTTCCTCTTTCTTAATACTTTGCTTAGCATTTGAAAGGCATCTTTCACTTTCCCAATGGACCTACGGATTTCAGTATTGCACTTTTCGTCCTCTTTTAAAACATTTTCCAGATATTTACATTGTCGTACTTTGGTATCTTCAATTTGTAAATTGGCATGTTGGGCAGTATCGCTTGATGACAGCTATACATTCTGAATTCTTGCAATTGAATTTTAGTCCTTTCATGTCGCTACAGTTTAATAAAAATAAGCAAGACACAGAATTTGACATATATCTACGGTTGATTTGAAATAGCACTGAAAACTAGTTAGCATATAGTATAGATACTTGGTATCGGCATTTCATAGTGTCATGAAAACTTACACACAAACCCACTCACTCAATTATGCATTAAGATATATTAATATATATATATATATGTATATATATATATATATATATATATATATATATATATATATATATATATGTATGTATGTATGTATGTATATGGGTGTGTGTGAAGCACCCTTTCTTTCAGACACATTATATTAAATACTGCAGACAAGAATACTTAATTAATTTTGTATTAAGTTTCTGCAGTATATTTATGTTGTAAATTTTGTAGGAATAAGGAAGTACAAACATTTTACATACGTTTTATTGTACAAAGCCCTTTCTACCTCTTCTATAGCCATTTTCAAGGATGTTTTGTCGCCAGTGTTGTTATTTTTCCTCGTGTCTTCTTTGTTATGTTTCTTTGTTATTCATTTTTGTGTTGTTTTGTTTAGGAGCGTTCATTCCCAGCCTTCACCTGTTGCGTGCAATTTACGTGAGCATCATTATATCTTTTTTTTAAAACAATTAACACTCCATTACTGTTAAATAATGTGAAATAGATATTAGGAGAAAAATGTTTGATATACAGGACCACACTAATAGCGAGATGTTTCTGATAATAGAATTTACTTATAATTCTAGTATTTTCGATAAGGAGTTTTCTTAAGGGATCTTCTAATTTGTGGGTTGATAGATACTTTTTTGCACTTTGGTCTGATAAGTTACACGTGAGGTGTCAATGCAAGGAGGTGATAGTATGACCGATATAGGTAAATGTGACAAGAGACACAGTCTTGTATTAGGCAGTGTCTGATAGGGTTATTTTGATTAGTGACATTGTTTGCGCTTTTTGATGATTCTCCGTATAGCAAATTCGTCCGACTTATAATAATTGTGCATCTGGTTGCAGTAAAATATGTTGATATTTTGTTGTGTGGTATTCTTATTAATGATGTCATTTATTTTTCATCAGAGTAATTTTATTTGTATATCAATGATGTAGTTGTGAAAACATTTGTTGACTAATGTTTGTTTTTATGTGTTTTAGTTCGCTCAGAAATATTCTTTCGGTCTAGTAATTAGGGTATGCTGTATTTAAGAGGATTATTATCATTGCAATTTTATATGTTTCAGGACATAGACTATCATAGTCTTGAAAGCCAGAATTGTTACTGGTGATTTTTTTCATACGAGTAAGTGGAAAATATTTTCAATTTTATTTCGCTTTCATCATCAAGGAGTTGACTTTTGATATTAACCATGTGTTCATATGTAAAGAATTAATTTTAGATTTATAATTTCGTACTTATTGTTAACAAAAGAACTGTCTTCAGGTTACCTTGTGTAGATTTGTGTTTTCTCAGTTGTTTTAAAAACATTGTTTTCAATACAAGACATGTAAAAGTTAGAGATAGCAGAACATAATGGGCTCCCCATGCTGAATACATTACTTTGTATCTAGTTGTTGCTATTATGATCATAAAATGGGGCATTCGTGACAGAGGCGAATAGTAGTTTCGCGAGAAGTTGTTGTTCAAATTTTAGGATTGGCGAGTGTCTGTAGATGTAACCACTAATTATGCTGATTGTTTCTTCAACTGGGACCTTGGTAAAATGTTTTTAAAAGTCGAGCGAAGCTAGAATCCTACCTGTGTAAGAATTTTCATTTTATATTTTGAGGGATTCCTTTTTTGATGCGCTGCTGTGGTTGTGGGTGTGTAAACATTGATTGAGGTTTTTGATAGCTGGTATACTGGTGGAGGTATTTGGTATATGATAAGTCGGAGAGGAAAACATGAACATATATATATATATATATATATATATATATATATATATATATATATATATATATATTTCCAGACTGCAATCGGACCACTATTGTTTTATTTTTTCTTTTAAATTCCACAAATGATCATCTAGTTTTGTAGGGTACCTAATATATACTCGCTTAAATGACGACCTATGAATGTTCCATCTACATTTCAAATCACCTTCGGTACATACGTAAGGTTTATTTTGGCAATTTATGACGTCGTGCGTCGGTTTATTTAATTTAAAAAAAATGAAATATAAAGTTCATTAGATTTTTTTTTAAATAAAGCGTTAAGTGGTCATTTGATAAAAATCTCCTGAAGATGCCACAAAGTTGAAGGCAATGTCGCGGATTCAACTTACCTGATGTTTAAAGTATATACATATATATATATATATATATATATATATATATATATATATATATATATATATATATATATATATATATATATATTAAGACAAATGCATACATACAAAACACATTTCTTTATAACACTGTAGGGATTATATGCACAAAATCTTTGATTAATGTGAAATCGGTCGGGTTTCGGTCGCGGATGGAGGGAATCGGCTGTCTGGACACACTGATGTGCTGTAATAAAGTGAAACAGTCTATATGTGGATGACACTCTATCTATCTATCTCGCTCTCTCTCTCTCTCTCTCTCTCTCTCCATATATATATATATATATATATATTTTCAAACATTTTAAAAATATACGCACAATGAGAGTCAATTATGTTTTTTCATGTGTTTTATGTTTGAGCCTTTCCTAGCATCGTTTAATAATGAGGTGTGAATAATTATCTGCTCTCCCATTACACTATATATATATATATATATATATATATATATATATATATATATATATATATATATATATATAATTATTGCATAATATATATATCTATATCTATACCTATCTATCTATCTATCTATATATATATATATATATATATATATATATGTATGTATATATATAATGTATCATATATATATATATATATATATATATATATATATATATATATATATATAGAGAGAGAGAGAGAGAGAGAGATAGAGAGAGAGTTCATTTTATATATATATATATATATATATATATATATATATAATGGACTCTCCCGTCGGTTTCGACGAATGAGGATCTGACAACTTAGTTGATTCAGTTAGGAAATATTGTGCGATAGTCTTGTGACATTTAAGACTCGCTAGTGATTTACAAAGGAGGCCACATATGGAGCAAGGTGTGAGGATTGTGTGATGAGATCACTGTTAGATTGGCTGAGCTTTTAGGTCTTGCTCTCGTTTCTTGAAGATGATTCAGACAAGCAGAATGAAAACTGCTGAGTCCACTAAAACACGTTGATCTCCATTCTACCCGTTCCAATTTTAATATCTTAATTTTCATCTCACCAGTTGTTTCCTGTTGAAAAGGCAATACTGTTTCCTGGATTAGACTTCTCTATTCCACCAGTTGTTGCCATTGTTTTTTCTGAAGTTGAGATAGCGAGACCCAAACCTTTTTTCTCACGCCAGAGTTAGGGATCTCAAGGCCAGATTTCATGGTCTTCTCATTGCTATGCCAAAACGCCTATTACACACTCTGAATTCAAATGGCGCAGAGAACACCATTCTCTTATTAAATCAGAATGAATCGTTATTAACCGTCAGACACTCTTGAATGATACATCAAAATTTATCAAATTAATTAAAGTAGATAGTTGCGATTTAAATGTGACATTGGAAAATATATTCAGGTGAAAGTTAGTCAAATGGGTAAAAAGTGGTGACCTCCCTTTTGATGTGGCTTGCGAAATTATGCCTTCGTGTTCTATTCGTTCACGTTTATATGGTCTTCATAAAACCAATAAGGCAGGTACTCCATTTAGACCAATTCTTTCTATCGTGGGACCAGCTCAGATCAAGGTTGCCAAACGGATTTCCACACTATTGCAAAATAATGCTGGAACATTATAATAAATATTGCATGCAGGATTCATTCTCTACTT
>OZ038475.1:108105663-108158163 GCA_964036315.1 Acanthosepion esculentum
AAGAATTATGGTAGTGTCTTTGGGATAACTCGGAATTGTGGATAGTAGAGGTTTGAGGATTTGGTCAATAAACTGTCGGTCGTGCATCTTGCGCGATAATAATTTAAAAACACTTCGTAATATAAAATAAATTTCTGTAATAATGTCGAATAGTGTGTATTGCTTAAAAAAGTTTTGATCGGACATACCTATATTCAGAAGTAGGAAAACATGGCAACTCGATGTGTAAATGCCAAAATTGTTAGTTTGCTTTTATTCATACTTACTTTTTCCAGATGTATTTTAGTTATATCTACATGTTACATACTCACACTCACTCACACACACACACACACACACACATACATACTTACTATATGACATACCCAAACACACAAACCCGATATACACATTATGCCACCCATTGTTTCCGTAATTAACTGTGCACTCCACAATTTAGCTAGAGCCATGTCTAAAATCCTTACTCTGTGTCTAGGCACCATCGGTACAATACACATCAGGCATACTTACTCTAGAGAATGTAACATAAATATGACTAACACGTATATGGCTATTTTAGACATCAACTCACTATACAGTAATATTTCCATCACAAAATGCCGTAAATTGATAAGAAATCTCCTTAATGAATCCTAAGATATGCTTCCTCTACTCGTCGACAAAATCATAAAGATGCGTACTTTAATCAAATCCAATGTTTCTCTCATTTCAATAACATATTCTATAAACAAAATCTCGTTTTACCAATGAAGTCTTCTATTAGTGGTGTTCTCGTTTGCCTCATTCAACAATTCTTAGAATCCGCTCCATTTAAACATATATCTATCAGGTCTACTTAGCTAAGATGCGTTGATGATGTCCGCTTATTTTATTCTCAAGATACTAAATCTTTAAACATAATAGCTAAACTAAGTAAGGTTGAAACTACCTTTGAATTCGCGCACAAATATGAAACACATAACTCTCTGTTTCCTCAATATTCTCTTAATATTATTACTGGATTTTATTGTTTACCGAAAACGCACAAACAAAAATGAACTCATCAATTTCTATTACCACCGCAACTGGAGAATACAATCTGGAATAATTATAGGATTTTACTTTAGATCACTTAGGATATGTAGCCCTGAATACATTAGGGAAGAAACTGATTATATTAACATTCAAACTTCTACACTGTCCATACAATTTCAAAAAGAAATGAGCTCACGAAACCAATAAAACAAAAGAAAAAAATTCCAACATAAAGTATACAGAATTCAAACTTCTACCATCCACCACTTCAATTAAAATCGCAAATGAATTAGCCATCCCTGAAATGAAGATCGTTACCACCACCTACAAGACTATCGAAGATATAATTAGGATGAAAAATAAAACAAAAATCAATTCAAATGTTGGAGATTATCAAATCGAATGTCTACAGTACAATAACATGTAAATTGGGGAGACATCACGCGATCTGAAAACCCGCATCCAAGAACATAAAAGAGACTTGCGATTAGACAGACATTCAAACTCTCCCCTTTTACAACGCAACGACGTGGGACATAGCTTTAATTTCACCAATGTCACCTTTATTTTAAAAATAACATATCCCTTTAAAGAGAAAATATTTATAAAAACGTATGTATAGCAATACTACCAAATATTTACACATTTAAAAATTTATATTACTTCACTATTCTTCTACAGATTCATTATTCATGAATCTAACTTCTGTCTATCTCATACATCAAGCATCAATGAAGATATATACAAAATACACATGAGATATGTATTAATGAAAAATCAAACCAAAACAAAATTTTTAAAGACATCCTACTGTGTCTCTCTAACTTTTACACACGTTAGCGTCCAGAATGATTCTCACACATATCTGAATATTATTTGTTACTTCTTTACACGTGACACCGATCTAACCAATAAGAACTAAGCAAAAAACAACATACCTTTAAGCTTCGTCACTTTGCTTTTTTATCATTTATTATCATTTCTGCCTTGATCTCTGACGAAACTTTGATAAAATGAACCATGTTAGATTGAGATCTGTTTCCTATTTGTTCTTTATATTATCATATATATATATATATATATATATATATATATATATATATATATATATATATATATATATATATATATATGGGTGTTGGTTGTGTTAGATAAGGAGATTGTAAATATTCATATATACATTTATATGTTAATATAGCATACATTTTGATAAGCCGAAAAAATACGTTAATCATAGCGATTTGAGAATTGTATGTTGTTTGAGAATTTTATTATGATTTTGTTTAGTTATTAGACATTCAGCACTATAAGCAATAAACCCTTCTCTCTCCGAATCCAGACAAACTGTGGAAACCCATCAAGATTTAAAAATTAATAATTGCTATCTACAACATCGGCGATATAGAGGAAGACATATGGAGATATATTTTCACAGCACTGCGTAAGAAGCCAGGTGTAAACGAAATGTGAAATCCAATTGACAATCAGGCTAATGAGCCATACAACAAAACTTATTATCCGATTTTTATGAATAGTGCGAGCAGCAGAAACAGGCCGGAGATAGGACAAGAAAATGCTGGATTGTCGAAGATACTTGGGCTAAGGAACGCGGCATTTATGCTCAGAATATTCGATAAAGTATCTTGTTGTTTTTTTTTTCATTCAATTTGTTTGATTCTCAGTGTTTGTCTTTTTAGCTCTTGGTTTTCTTATATTATTATTATTATGGTTTTTATTTTCTTTGATATCTGCCGCTTACACATTTCTCTCCGTGTTCCGCCCAAGTTTAGAAATGGTATCATGACACTTTCCACTGCAAAAAAAAATATTACATAGATAAAGCCCTTCGTAAAGTGTGGGCTGTACTTGTCAGAATAATTTTTTGTATCACTTTGAGGCATGGACTTCCAGGGATCCCTTCAATTATTCTACTGGAATCTTTTCCAACCAATCCTAAGGCTCCAACTACAACAGGGATTGTTGATGTTCCGATGTGCCACATTTTTGAGATTTCTATTTCAAGGTCCTTGTATTTTGACAGCTTTTCGAATATCTTCAAAGATACATTGCAGTCTGCAGGCACTGCCATATCAATAAGGAAGCATTTTTCTGTTTGTTATCTTTAATAACAATCTCTGGGCGGTTGGCTTTGATTGTTCTGTTAGTGTGTATTGTGCAGTCCCATAGAATTGTAACAGGTCCTATCTCCGTAACCGGGTCTGGGTGGTGTTCGTAGCAGTTTCTTTCAGTTTCCTTCCCGAAGAAGTTGCAAATCTTCCAGTGCAGATATTGGCCCACTCTTACATGCAGGTTTTTATATTCAGTGGGTGCCAATAACGTGCAACCTGATACATGATGATCAATGGTTTCTGGATATTTATCACAGAATCTGCATTTTGGGCTAACATTATTATTATTATTATTATTATTATTATTATTATTATTATTATTATCATCATCATCTTTGATTTCTGGTGTATACTCTTTTCTTTCCGGGTCCCAACCAGATACCTAAATTAGAAATGGCATTATAACATTTTCCCCTGAGCATTTTTTTAGGAGAAAATTTTTTAAAAAAGATCACCTAAGATCGCACATATTTTATGGAAATAAAACCCTTCGGAAGATGTGGGCTGTATTTGAGAGTACATCTTTGTATTTCTTTAAGGCATGGTCCACGAGAAATTCCTTTCAATGAGTTTCTTGGAATCTTTCCGGCCACTCTGAGGGCTCCGACTGCCACTGGAGGTGTTGATGTTCTCATGTTCCATGATTTTGAGATTTCCATTTCAAGGTCCTTGTACTTTGATAGTTTTGAATGTCTTCAAAGAAACATTACAATCTGAAGAGAATAGCATGTTGTTTGTACGGTCTCTGATCACGATGTCTGGGCATTAGCATTGATTGTACCGTCTGTGTGTAGTGTAATTTCCCAGATAATTCTTACATAACCTCTCTCTTTTCCAAACAAAGTGCGATTTTCCAGTGCAGATATTGGCCTACTCTGTCATGTCGGGGTTTATATTCAGTGGATAGCAATAGCGTGCAAACTGATGTGAGATGCTCAATTGTTTCCGGATATTCGTCACAGAACCTGCATTTTGAGCTAACATACTATTCAGTATTTTTATTTTTGGTAATTTCTAGCAAGCAAGCTTTGATCACGTGCATCAAGAATAAAACCTTCAGTTTCAGCTTTTAACCCTGCACTATATAGCCACCGAGTGGTACGGGTTTTGTCTACATCAGCTTCGTTGGTACGAGCTGAATATCGACTTATAGGGACTTATTCTTCCATCGTTTCTGTATCAGGTTGATTGCATTTGCCTTTGCTTTATTTTTAAGGTTTTAGCAGCTGCAGTAGGTGTTTTATATTTTGCTTGCATTTCCTCACCCACTTGAAACTCCATTTCCGACCTTTTGGCTTAATCGCTGAATAAGTTTTCATACTTTTCATGTTTGACGCAGATCCTCACCCAGTCTTCTGTAGTTTCTAGTTATCTTAGATTGCCGATTGTTGTAGTTTTGTAAGACAGTTCTAGTTGATCCTATCCTCTGATTCTGGATCTGGGCACAAACAGACGATCAACATTAGCCTTGGGATTATGCATGCGGTTATAAGTGAGAAGGTTTCTCGTTTGACGTTCCATTCGCTTAATGTCAGCTGTGGTTCATGTAAGGATGTATGGAACCACTGGGTCAACCAAGGTGTTTATGGCTGATATTTTTATTTTTTTAAGTCAGTTCGGTATTCATTCCCAGACGCACACGCCTCTAGTATTATTTTCTTACATTCTCTTTCTATTGGGTTTGCTGTATTCGCTGATTCCTAGATACCTATTGGCTTCGTCTTTTCTAGTTGCCTAAACTCTGTGATAAATTCTAGATATATTGAGTTTGTTTCTGTAATTCTCCATTACTTGAATATTACATTTACACATTTATCTATTCCGAAATCCATACCTAAGCAGTTACTGAAACATTTTAAAATATTTAAACCTTCAGTGCATTGCCGGCTATGAGAATCTGAGGTCATCCGTTTAGAGTAGGTGGTTGAATAATTTCTTGTTTACTTTGTATCCATAACAATTAATGTTTAATTGAGGCGTAAGTGAAATGAATAACAGACAAACAGAAGGTGTGACAGGGAATCTTCTTTTAAAGAATCTTCGTTGGATATTCAGGCAGTTGGAAGTGGCTGTGCCTCTGTTTCGATTTAGGCATACTGTGGTTTTCCACATACCGATGCTGTGTTTAAGGACATTTACTATCACCAAGGAGACTTTGTACATTTCCAAAGTCTTAAGAATCCACGGCGGTTGCATATTATCAAAGGCTTTACGGTAATCTATCCATGCTATGCTGAGATTTGTACATTTTTTCCTCCAATTTTCCAGGATTATTTTGTTTATTAATAGTTGATCTTTGCAACCACATGAACCTTTACTGGATCATTTCCGTTCCAAGGGAAGAATGTTGTTTTCCTCGGAAAAAGAGTAAGTACATTTCGTCAGGGCAGACATGATCAATTAATACGTGGTGGGTAGACATGTTATTGGCCTATAAATTTTCGGATCATCTGCTTCACTCGTTTTTGGAAGGAGATATATAATATCTTCAGTGATCCATTCTGGAAGTTCATTGGTATCACTAATAAACATTGATAAAGTTTATGCAAGGGTTCAATGGATGGATGACTGAAGATAGATCCAAAAATAAGGTACCTTGTCATTTCCTTAGAGCTTGCCTAACATTAGTTGTGCTTATTCTCCCCATTCTTGTAGAGAATTATCCATCATTTGTTCTTCTTCTCGTTGGATCCATTCTGCATTGGGATTACATTCCTGGGGTGAACTCCAAATATTATCCCAACATTTCTACACTTTTCAAAGGGATGGTGGCCTTTTGATATCTATAACTGCTTTTCCAATAACCCTGTAAAATTTCTCGTGGTCCATTTTGAATATCTTATTTTAGGGATGGAACCTACAACGCTTGTAGTAACATTAGTATTTCCTTGATTGGTGGAATGTAATTTTGTTATAGTGAAATACACCTTGTCTAGATAATAGACTCTCCCACCTATTATAAGTAGGAGTCAGTAGGTAGTTGAGGGAAGGAGTAGTGTTCAGCGACACTACTCGATTACTCTGCGTAACACTTTATTACAAGTTCCTAACGTTTCTGTACGTTTAACCCATTTAGGACGCATTTAGTCCGACGACAAGTTCTATTATGGAAATAACTCCACAACAAATTTATATTTTTTAATTTTATATTTCTGTTTCATCGTCCTGAATTTGCGTGTTGAGGTGTTTAGTTTTCTTTAAATCTCATCTAGTACCGATAACACACATCTGCTTTCCTTTATTTCTCGTTTCAGTTTTTCTTCTAAGCTGGATCTTTTCCTCTGTTACTTAATCTTTTCATTGTCTTGACACCGAGTTTTCCAATAGCTGCTAAAGCTGTTGCGTATATGACATTATTTACTTCTGTGATGTTTTCCTGTTAACAGTATTTGCAGTGCAGCGTTGTATATTTGCACGATATATTTATTAGTGTTTGTTATATGAGTTTCTGTGAGCTTGTCCCTGTCTGACATTTGTCTGCGAGTTACTCTGCTGAATACTCGAATGATGGGATTTTCACTTCGGTGATTTCAGTGACATAATCTGGGTAACTGCAGTTGTTTATGCCGCCGGGAAATCTTTCAGTTTTTCAGATTTATTTTCTGGGAGATTATTGTTTCGTATGATATTTATTTTAGCTCTTATCTCATCCTCTGTCATATTATTTATTTCCAGTCTCACCTAGTTATTATTTAAGTGATGGGTTATTGTATTCTTATATGAAGTTTTATCGAATCTATTTCCGCATATGAGAGTCTTTTATTTCGCACGATGACAACGCGGATATTGGTATACATATTTCGTTTGAGAGAGGGTCTTGTACTAGTTCCCTATATTTGGTATGTTTAATCCGTGATTTTCTTTTGTGGATTTTCGGGTGCGATGTAAAAGGATTTCGTTCTGTTTCGCATTAATTGATTTCGCATCGAGTCACCTGGAACAAGGTTGGAAAGAGTCCGCTTTTGGAATCCAGGTGTCTCATCGTCGTTAGAAATGTTTGTTCCAGTGACAGATTTTTCGGCTCAAGATTGGTTCCTATCTGAGCGATGCGGCACTCAGTGACCCGGATGATGGCCGATCAGGTATTGTAATTTGTTTCTAGGCATTGAGATTTGTAATGTTTTGTGTTTTATCCTTGACCGCTAATGGTTAATTTTGTTCAATATAGCATCCCTATGACTACTATCGGCCAAGAGTAAAGAGCTCGTCCTGCTCAGGGAATAGGCAAAACTATATTATTTATATAAGAAAAAGTAAAAAAAAATAGGTAACCATCAAACATGATCCTTCCATATGCGTATAAATATACATACACACACAAAAGCACGCACGCACACGCAGACGCCCGCGCGCACACACATACACACGCGCGCATTTTTTTTCAAACCGTGATACCTGGTGAAGTAACATTTATAATCAGTCACAATTTCTTCATCTCGTATTTATTGCCTGAATTATATGCCCTGATATAAGTCGAAGAATTTAATTAAACAAAAAACTGGGCAAATATTCATTCAATCCATTAAATATGCTTATAACAGGAAACACCGCCAGTGAAGATGGATTGCAATGAGAGATATTTCTTCAAATACGTTTGTACCTGGCGCGGCATTGATGACCCCCATATATACCCTTAAGCAATATTCCTGAGTATTTCTTTTACAACGATGTTCACCCAGTACAATTCTCAAAAGCCGCTCCAGGTAGGGGATTAGAAAATAAAGGACACAAACCCAACCAAGTTACAATGGAACACCGGAATTGAAATAAGCAAAAAGACTTAGAAGGAACAGAAAACCCAATCCTAAGCAGGAAACAAGTGATACACATATAATCCTGTTCAAAAGACCGGGAAGGAGAGTGAACAGGACAATCGGGGAAGCTATCTATTAAACGGGAGTAAAAGAAAATAATAAATGAAATTTCAGTTTTACCCGGAGATGTTAAAAGTTTATAGTTGAAGTAAACTTTAGTAGAGACCAGAAACCTAATACTAAACAGGAAACCATTGATAAGCTTCTAATCCTTTCAAAAAACCCTGGTAGGCGTGTGAACGGGGCAATAGGCAAAACTACTTCTATTGAGGAAAAATAAAAGTATATCAATAATAAATAAAAGTTCACATTACTAAGTTCAGAGTAGGGAAAAACATTAACTAGATGCAAACATCATTGTCTCTAACGTATTACGATTACGTTTTCTAAATATTTGATATATAATCTTTCTTTATCTCGTATGAAAATTCAGAACAAATGGCCGTAAGATTTGCGATACGCCACCAACTATCTAATTATTATAGGTGACGTGTTGATAGCTAACGTCACAACATGATATTTACTGGTTTTTCCCGCTATAACGTGATGTGAAAAAAGGTCTTTTACATTTAGGACACCCGAGCGCATATGCAAAAGCCATGGGGCAAAAATTGCCGATGCCCCCACAACCGGCGTTGTGACTACTGATACCAATCTTTAGTGCAATAACGGGTTACTCCCCCCCTCCAGCACCTGTTCCCCAGGAGAGGGACTCACTCAATTCATATTCAGTTGCACTCTACCCGAAGACGGAGACGCAACAAAGAGATGTTAACTGTAAGAGCAGTACACGTACAATTTATACCGCTAAAGTTTACCGCATATAAAAATAATGAGGTTTGTCAGAAATCTACCAGAAAATGCATCTTCTTGGTTTCATTTGATACCGCAATCCATAATTTTATATATTGTTTTATTACATATCAATGTACGTAGTTATTGCATATGTTATTATTACATTTGTTGTTATTGTATATTTTATTCCATATAATATTATATATATAATTTCGGTTGAGCTCTGTGGGTGTGAGGGGTGCGTTTGTAAACAGTGACTATTAAAGCTAATATAGCATGACTCTTCGGCAGAATTGAGTCACTGTCAGTCATTGTGTGTTTATCTAAATCTAAAAATAAACACGCTAAAATTCACCTTCATCCCTGCCGTGCGCCGACGGCTTAGTGTTAGAAGTTCCGACTGAAGCCAATTCAGTCGGGTTTCGATCCAAGCTAGCGGCAACAACCACACTGATGAGCTGTGAAACAGCGAAACAGTCTGTCTGTGGATGACAAATATATATATATATATATATATATATATATATATATATATATATCCCGTACCGTATATATATATATCCCGTACCGTATATATATATATATATATATATATATATATATATATATATATATATATATATATATATTCCATCCAAACATCGTTAACGAAAATTGACTGCAAGTGTATGAATTATTTCGATGAAACAACTGTCGACGATATAATATATGGCGTTGTCTTGAATGAGTTAAGTCAAATTTGGCGATATCTGCGAAATTCTATGAATTTTATTAGCGCTAAAAATTATATTGGAGAAAATTGTATTCAACAGCGAAACAAATTTGGACTTTTTTAATTTTTTCGAAATTTTATATTTATTTTTCTAGTCATCACTGAGTGTTGATTATGCGGGCACTGTTTTCTAGCATTGCATCTTTAGCAAAGAAGATCTCCCAAACATGTAGGTTCCTTTGTAGCCAATAGTTTGCGACAATTGAAATAAGAGTATTATATCTCCCAAATCCAAACATGTACCATTCAACGACGTTGCATTTCCAAACTCTTTGCGCGATATCTATCTATCTATCTATCTATCTATCTATCTATCTATCTATCTATCTATCTATCTATCTATCTGTGTGCGTGTGTGAATATGAATATGCAAGTATGGATATATAAAATATAAGTTCATCTGTAAAGTATGTAAAAAAATTGAAATCACGAATACTCATGAAATTGTATTTGGGAACAAGGCAATGTCGGATACGGCACGTATCATTTATTTTGGTTTTTCATTGATTTAAGCCTAATAATAAATAACATAAAAATTAAACAAAAAAGCTTAATAGTATGCCTCTAAATATATGTTTGTTCTCATGATATTGGTGCAGTATCCTCAAATATATATATATATATATGTGTGTGTGTGTGTGTGTGTGTGTGTGTGTGTGTGTGTGTGTGTGTGTGTGTGTGTGTGTGTGTAATGGGATTTTCTAGAATTTTTTAATATTCTATCTCTATCATTCAAGACAGACCTATCCTGAAAATTATAGACCATTCCTATTATGTGAGGGGGCAAATTCAGAAAATCATCAGGGAATGAAATACTTATTTTCCCCACTGTATACATATAATAGCTGGTCAATCGTATTCGACGATAGACGTTTTCAAGGGCCGTGAGACAATCCCTACTGTAGAATCTCGCTCAGACAAATTTGTGTTTGTTCAACACCCACAGAGCCCACCTGTGGCTCCTACTGCAACTATGCTGTGCAGACCTGAGTTAGGAAATTGTGTGTTATCTAGCGTGATCAAAAATTTGGACAAGGCCAGCACTCTAATACACTCGGACACAATGATTTGTGGGTTCGTTCTAGCACAGATATCGATATCGATGCCCCCCGCCAAGTGTTCCGTCTACTAATTTCACTCACAAGGCCTGGGTCAACACGTGGTATGATTTTCAAACAATTTCCAAATGCCTATTACATCAGGAATTATCATACCTGACAAATCAAGCGAACGTTCTAACCACGCGCCCATTATATATATACATGCACACACACACACACACACACACACACACACACACACACACACACACACACACACACACACACTAACACACACACACACACACACTAACACACACACACACACACACACACACACTAACACACACACACACATATATATATATATGTAAGTATATATATATATATATATATATACACATTATGCAGTGTTGCATTAGACCTTGCACATACCCACCCACACCATTTACATATGTGTGTGTGTGTATATATATATATATGTGTGTGTGTATATATATATATATATATATATATATATATATATATATATATATATATATATATATATATATATATATATATATATATATATATAGGGTGCGATGGATAAATATGTTGTCTAAATTACACAAAAGGAAATTAATACTGACATCTAATTTTTAACATAGAGTTTTACCAAAATTACACAAACATATCTTCAATTACGAAGGAATTAACATTGCCATTGGCTGAAACCACGGCCTCCTGAATTCTTGGAAATTGTCTGCATCTCTTCTGCATGTTATCCGTGTATAAATTACTGAATGCTACCATAATCCTTGCGTTCAGTTAATCTTAAGTATTACAAGGAGTTTTGTTGGCCTTTCTAAACATAATAAATAAGGGGCTCATATTCTGGCTACTTACGTGGCCAGATTAAAGTGGTGAGACTATCAGAAAAATTGTCTAACGGACACTGTTGGTTTCACCTGCTTGTGTAGCATCGTACAGAATGCTGTTGCCAGACATAGTTTCTTCCACCAGACACCCACTTGACCCAGGTTAGTACTACCTCCTCAAGTCAATTGATATAGGTCTCCGTGTTTTCTGAAGCCCTGTGTGAAGATGGATGAATAATGCCGTCATCACTGGTGATCTCTCGAAACACAATCGTAATCATCATTAAACTCATCCAACTCTTTCCGAATCCTCTGCAATCCCTTCAGTGTAAGATTCAAACACTCTGAAATGTTCGTATTGGTGCTTCCAGAGTCAATCCCAAGCAGGCTGTTTTCAAATTTCAGGCGGAGTGTATTGCATCCTGGTGATGTTCTTCTCACTGACTGTTATTAACTGAGCCTACTATATTGTGCTGTCGACAAAAGCAAAAACAATGCGTGTGCAAGAAATTTAAAATATGATATGGTGACAATTTAAATGAAAATAAATTTATGTGTTTATTGTCGTGAACGGAAGATTAATGGATAAAACTAGGAAATACTTATGTTATTGACTTAAAAAAGAAGATTAACTGCTTAAATTAAATATTAAATGAAATTATATGCATGTTTATAATTATTCAATCTGACGACGAATCAAAACAAGGGTACATTTTCATGTGGTACCTTATATATATATATATATATATATATATATATATATATATATATATATATATATATGGAGAAAGGGAGTTCTCACTTCAGACATACACTCTTTCTACTATATTAATGAGCTGCCTATGAGCATACACAGTTGACTCTAATGATTTCAAAAGCTTGTATGTAAGAAATTGTTTCCCTATCCTATCTCATCAGAACACCTGCTATAGGAAAAGCGATTGGGCTGCGAGTCTCTTGTGATGTGTCGTGTGTAGGATAGGGAAACTATTTCTTATATATATATATATATATATATATATATATATATATATATATATATATATATATATATATATATATATATATATATATATATATATATTTATATATATATATATATATACATACACACATCATACCCACTCATTCTTAAGAACCAAATAACACCAAAACTCAACGGAGACAGATCAACTTTTCCAGGAACCAATAAAACTCTCAAAATGACCAAGGGAATTCAGAGCAGCATGAATCCAGTCAGCTCTTATCGGAAATAACAACTTAGAAGAGATTGTTTGACCAAAACTAGGACTGAACAAAATTCATGTTAAAAAAATAAAAAATAAAAATAAAAAGCAAATGAAACCTACAAATGAATGTTAGTTTTCTCCATCGTTCTACATTTCTGTAGTTCACTGCTCGTAAGACGTTTTTTTTTTGTGATGATGGCCATGCTGGCCGTAACTAGTCGAGGATTCTAACTGAAATAATAAAAAAGAAAGAATATTAATATACAACCTAGTTTGTCTGAAGATTTTAATTTTTTAATTATTTTTATCGTTCAAAACACACAGACACACGCATATATATATATATATATATATATATATATATATATATATATATATGTATATAAATATAAATATATATATATACATATATATGTATATATATATAATTATATAGATATATACATATATATATATATATCCATATATATATATATATCCATATATATATATATATATATATACACACACACATCCATATATATATATATACATCCATATATAATTGACTAATGTTTTGTGAATTTGTAAACAGTGACTATTTATGCTAATACTGCACGACTCTTCGACAGAATTGAGTCACTCTCAGTCACTGTGTGTTTATCCGAATCTAAAAATAAACACGCTAAAATTCACCTCCATTCCGTACCGTACGCTGATGGCTTAGCGTGTAGAAGTTCCGACTGACGCAAATTCTGTCGGGTTTCGATCGTAGCTAGAGGCAACCGGACGTCTAGCCACACTGATGAGCTGTGAAACAACGAAACAGTCTGTCTGTGGATGACAAAAATATATATATATATATTTTCCTACCTTTCCCCGACATAAGTTTTCACGGGGTTGCTATTCTCACGCTTTATAGTGAAGACGCATTTGCCTTCACATACATATTTACTATTCCACCTAATAATGACCACCACATAAAACTTTTGTTTAATAATTTTCATGTGTGTATGATATGAAGCAAAATAAAATAGACTGACTCAATATTTCTCAACATTTAAACACAGCCTTACTTCAATAAGTATTTGATGCTTAATTTTGGAGAATTCTTGTGTATTACGTTTTCATACATTTCTCCTATTTCTGATAATGATTTGCTTTTCATTATATTAATTCATTATGAATGCTTATCATACTTTGAAATATCCTATTCTCATTTATTTCATGTATATTCTCTTCTATTGCATTTATATTAAGGTTTAGCTTCTTAGCTTAGGTTTCATGGTTTGTTTATGTTCATGTTATGAATGCATTTCGCCTAGTGCAGTCGACATGACGATTAAAGTTACGAAGCCGTATAACATTTTTCAGATTATACCCAAAATATACATTTGAATATACGTTAATGGTAACTGATATTCGATTACCGAATTTCTGTACTTCAAATATTTTTCTTCTATCCATATCCTGTAAACGGTAAAATTTACAGAGTATTGCGATTATTTTCAGCATATATTTACATTAGATCAGTTATGTGCTATGCGTGATACGCGCTTTGGCGATAGTATATCTTTTGGTACATGACTGACGAGGCACATTTTTCGCGCACCATGTTGGTATTTCTTTCTGTGGTAGACCAGTTGCGGTCCAAGGCTATTGAACCCTGTCTGTCCTGCTATTTACCAGTAACTGGGGGGGGAGTAGAGGATTCATACCTTTCCCAAGGTATGAGTCCTCTACAGATTCTCTATACATTATATTTACTGTACGTAAGTGAATATAATATATTCGACTAGAAATCGAACTCGGCTCTCCGATTCCTCAATCCGAGCCACCGGCGCTTTCTAATAAAATCCGCCTCGTTTGATAAATGCGTGCGTAATCTTTTTTTCATTAAGTCTTAACTGTCTCTGGATGCTTTTTACCTGTTGGCTACGCTTTTATTCTTAAAACTGTCCAATACTCAGGTTAATTTTGTCATCATTTTGAAAGAAGAAGCGATGAACATGACATTAACAATTTATCTTGTTATGTCATCCGTAGCTTCGAGCCTTCTCTATAACTGTTGCTCACGCACAAAATATTTTGTTTATTGACGTCTTTTTGTCGTCATCATCTACCAGTTTGTTTTTGTTTCCATAATATTTAAATCTATTTTCTCTTAAAGGATCACATACCGAAATGATTTATTTCCAATCACCCTCCCTGAAGCGTAGATTGTCGGCTCATTCTTATTCTCTTTGGATTCTATTTGTAACGAGGAATTCCAACTCAAAAAAATATTCTTCCCGGGGAATTTTTACGTTGTGAAACAAACTCCCTAATGGAGGTCTCGCCATTCACAAAAAAATCTCCCACTTTTTGCTTCTATGATCAGCATATCCCTATCCTATACATCTTTTACTCGCTTCTTGCATACCCTTACGACAACCTCGTTAAATTTTGTTCTCTGAATGAGCACGCCTGCTCCAGATTTTGAAGAAAATTTAAATGAATAAGATAAAAATTCAAAATTCATAAAGAGAAAACGATGTTACCGATGTCATCAGTTTCCAAGTAGGCATCTATGCAGACGACACTACTGTATACTCCTGTCTAAATAGCAAATCAGTTATCGCTAACAAAACTAACGTGGCCGAAAAGGACCACCAATCGGTAGTTGCCTGGTGCAGGAAATGGCTGGTTAAATTTCATCATTCGAAAACAAGTTTGCTCTCTATTACCTACCACAAAGAACCGCCTCTGGTTCCCATTATAACGTCTGATGCCCAACTCTACGAGAGCACCTCTTTGCGACTGCTTGGTCTCAAACTGTCCGCTGATGGAACAAATATACTGAATCCATAGCTTCGTTTACCGCAAGGAACGTTTGTTCTCTGTGTCGCGCCAGAAAGTTTTTTTTTCGCCCGACTCCATCCTTCAAATCTGTAAATCAACCTTTCACCCTTGCATGGAATCCTGCTGACATATATGGTCTGGAGCCCCTGCTGTTCGTCCTAATGTCCTCGACCAAATCCAGAGATATATATGCAATGTGGTTGGACCTGGTCTGGCATCTCGTTTATAGTTGCTCTCTCACAGACTTTCTGTCGCCTCCTTGTGTCTTTTCTACAGATGATTCCACGGCAACTGCTCCGATGACCTACTTTCGCTAGTTCCCAAACTCTATGAATTTAAACGTGATACTAGGTTGGTATCTCAGTCCAATTCTTTCACTATCGAAAACCGTCTCTTCTACTCCAATAGCTTCATATCTCACTCTTCCCGGCTGTGGAACTCCCTTCCTCTTATTACTTCCCTGATAGCTATAATCTCGAAATATTCATATGCAATGTCAATCGACATATCCAGATGCTTTGATCTATTCCTCGTCCTTCTCTTCATTATTTCCTCTAAAAAGCATTTTTACACTCTGTAACCCTTTACGTGCTTGTGGCACTCTCGCCTTGCTTGGGGTGAAAAACTTAAAGAATGAAAAAAAAAGGAGACCATGTTTGGTATACGTGCAATACCAAACTATGTATTCTTTCATTGGGGCCCGAAGAATGCTTTTTAATAAAATTGATTTCGCCCCAAGCAAGGCATTAATGCTACTAAGACACAAGTGGTTACTGGATGTGGAAGAATTGAGAACAGAAACATTATTAATAAGTGGGGCGGGAAAGGATTAATCAGCAGGACAGCATATAGCGACTGACATTGCATCTAAATTTGTGCATATTAAAGTAGGCTGGAAAACATGGAGCCGGAAGGCACTTACACAAGTGAAAAATGCGAGAAATAATTTTTAAAATAAAATTTACATCTATATCTAGCCAGCACAAGTATAAAGTTGTGAGTTCTCGCCGCCAGTCTACTATTGTGCTTAAATTCAAACTCTCTAGCTACTATAGCGAAGAGCGATATTTATTCCGTAAAATAAACAGAAATGTGGCACAAGGCCGAAGTGGGGGATTGGAGAAAGGACGGTCTTCTTCTGTCTTAACTATAACTTAGCTAGCCGCAAACACTGACCCAATCGTACGAACAATATTTCTTACACCAAAACAACACATTCGTACGTACCTTTCTTACTACAACCACCATAATACCTCACTGTCTCTATGAAAATACTAACTAGTCTCCATATTTACAATTCAGTGTCTGTAGGGGGAGTGGAATAAAATAACAATTCTAAAATCTAACCCCAATGAGTATTTACAATATGAATACAAAACTATTTACAAGAAACCAAAGAAAATAATATTAGTAATAAGACCCCCACAAAATCACTAAATGTGGCGGAAATATCAGTTCACAGCACGAAATCAAAGCAGGACTAAAATAGTATGAAACATTCATTCATCTCAAGCACACACACTGACACGCACTCATTAAAACACAACAAGAAATACGAAAACACTCGCGTGAAACGAAAGGCGCCCCGCATCCACCTATAGCGAAGAACTTATCTAAACAATTATGATGAAAGTATTCATAGAAAAGACATATAGAGGCAAACTTACGGCTGTGGGAATGTGTCTGAAGCCGAGCCGAGAAGCCAGATCAGGACTGCTGATTCTTCTTTGGATTTTATCAAGGAGCTAAAATAACAATGACACCGGACCAACAATTTTCTAAGAACGGACCAATGTTAGTCCGTCTAGTATTGTGCAGCATTGCCTATTTGCTCCAAATTAAATTAGTTATGACGAAATTGTTTAAACTTATGACAAATTCATTTTATTCCTTGCAGAAATTCCAATGAAATCTAACGACGCTCTAGCGCAAAAGGGCAAACTGTTTTGCCCCGCTTAAAAACTATTTATCTTTTTTATTAATTAATAAAATCTCCAAGAAAACTTTCTATATTTATAATACAGTAAATTTTAATGAGTGTGAAATTGTGATATCTTAGTAATATTTTAGTACGTGACAAAACATTGCTACCTTAACATTCTTATCTTTTGAAACTGACAGCAAAGATTGTATACCTTTCATTTTTCCAAACACCGTACGGAGGTTTTTCTCTATATCTCGCCGACCTCTAGCTTATAATATGTCATATGTGTGTTAAATCCCCTTCCTTTACTTTCTTTTATTTTTCCCAGAATTTAATTGTCTTTCTTTCTGATAGTAAATGTAAGTGTCCCTTTTGTTTATCTCTTCTTTAAAACTTCATAACTAACACAATACACAAAATGATTTTAACAATTATTGTGGTAAAATGGACGGCACTGTCACACAATAAAAATGAAACTCAACAATGAATATAGCATTTTTTTATTTATTAATTTCGTCGGGATAATTTCAATACACTCTTAAAACAGTCTGTCTGAGGAATTACCTAACGTTTACTCATGAAATTAAGTCACCGGATCATAAGATTTCGGGAAATTAATTTTGAACTTTCAATCAGTTTCCCAGTTTCAATGATATTTTCGTCTATATTTTTCTACTATGCAATCAATTATTGTTGCCATTTTATTTTATTTCTGTACTGTAGTTTTATAGGTAATTGCTAATCCGTTCGAGTATAATTTTTATTTGTTATGTTTTATTTATAAGTTTATAAATGTGTTTGCATCTTGACTTAATGAATGTAAAAATTGTTCAAATATTTGTTGCTTACGAGCGTTTTGTTTATACTATTAGTGGTTTTTATGGATTATTTTTGTTATGATACTATATTAAATATAATTTATATGTATAAGTAGATGATTTACAAGTCGCTGAAATTCGACATATTCTTAAGTTACAAATACAGTAAATACAATATGGCCATGTTCATAATTTAAGAGTTGGTTTCATGTTTTCTTTAATAATAATGTGGTTCAGTATTTTTAAATGTTTTTTCCAGTATGGCGTACGAATTACATTCGTGTTCTCAGTGGGTACGTCGCAATTTAAGATCGGTATTATATGCCGGTTGAAATGCTACCCGACTAAAACAGACCCATGAATAATTGCTGTACTCAACACAACAAAAAATGTCAGATGCTACACCTCTCCGAACAGACCTAAAAACGGACACTATTAAAATTTTATAGCTCTCATTGAAGATTAATTATTACAGGTTATAAGTTGGACTATACAAAGAATTGTGATAGTATTGGAATCCGGACAGAAAGGAGCTCAAGAAATCAGATTTTTAGTTTAAATAATATTCTTGAATACTTTAATTTTTTCTTATTTAAAGTCATATTATAAAAAATTATTAATAATAAATGACTTCAACGAAGTATATACATACCCATGAAGTTTTATAATTTTGAATTTTTAAAATATGATGTT
Organism: Acanthosepion esculentum; assembly: GCA_964036315.1. Lineage (NCBI taxonomy): Eukaryota > Metazoa > Mollusca > Cephalopoda > Sepiida > Sepiidae > Acanthosepion > Acanthosepion esculentum. Next base: position 108,124,572 of record OZ038475.1, read on the forward strand.
TCACAATTCAATTTGGTTTGAATAAAATAAGTTTGCCGAGAAATAGTACAAGATAAAACATACTAATTAAATTTCGATTTATATATATATATGGTCTTTTACGTGTATTAATAGCCTTTTATGCTTGTGCAGTTTGTCGTCGAAGATGAGTGGCGAGAGAGAGAATCCTGTTCATAATCAACGTCAGCGACGGAGACAAAGGTAGATCGATCAGGAAATATAAGTGAACCCACTCATCTGAAAATTGCTTCAGCCTTAGTCACGACCACTCACATGTAACTACATTCTTATGACGCATTTAATCCAAAACGTATTATTTAAGATGTGCTTGTAGAATAACACTTATCGATACTGTAAACTGAATATGTCAGGTTTCGGCTACGGCTTTTGTGGTCATTTCACGCTTATGTACTCGGGCGAAAATTGAGCCTATCCTTCTCTCCTGTCGGCGATATAGTAGGATTTACGAGGTTTAGTAAGCTTGGTAGGGAAAGCCGTACTTAGAGAACTCAAAACCACTCGTAATGTTTAATTAATTATAGTCATAACAATTCGGAACAGATATTAAAGAACAATATATATGTGGAGTGCTATCATCCAGTACATACAGAAGGCACATACATCTTTTTTAAATGGAGTATTAATAGTTCGGAAATGAGAGGAATTAGTAAATACTAAACCCGTCAAATAGTTCTCTGTTTAGTTCAGTTATAATAAATTTAGTATAGTAGTTAAGGAAATGAAACATTGATTAAGTAGCTTCGTTCAACATTGTAAATGACTACAAGACCAAAACAGTAACCAACGGCAAACACGGTCACGTGCTTAAATACCTTCGCCTCATGATGAATTTCTTATCGATGGAATGCAGGAAAAAAAACTAATTGAGGAATACCTAAATTGTCTGTTGTATTTAACCTCTTTTTTCGACCGATGGTTAAAAATGGCTTCAAACAGCTGAAACGTGTAGATCTTAGCCATGACCATCCATCTTCGAACGTTTGGTCTGACGTTCCAGAATCGTAATACAAAAAAACTGTAACAGAAACCGCAACACTTGATTCAACAGCAGAATTGCCTAAAATGGATATCATATAACACGAACAGAAAATAATGAAATAATCATGTTGTTGACGTTTCACGCTACTTCAAACAAAAGGTTACGAAAGAAGCTTCCATCACTGCTTGAAAGTGCGATAATAGATACTGGGCTTGAGAAAAAAAATTATTAAATTATGTTCCTGAAAAATGACTTCAACAGAAATAGTTTATAGATTTCAATCAACAGCAGCATTGGTTGCTCTCTGGTTGACTTCCGAAAGTTTCTTTATAAGCAAACGGCTAATATTGCCATTACCATTACATAGGTCATTTTCGAAGTTTTACTCTAGCAAGGAGAAAATAAACACAGATTTAAATTAGTATTTAGCAAGATATAGCCTTTTTCCCGATTTTATTTATACCTTATTAAATTGTGATGGAGTTTATATTAAAGATAATCATATAGAATACATTCTTGGTATGACCGGATATTTAGAGAAAATAAAATATTTATATCAAAGCATATTCGCATTTAAAAAACAATTTTAAAATAATGTTTAACGTACTAACGAAATTGAATCGTTCTAATAGATTTTAGAAGTAAATCATTTAAATTCAATTGCGTACACCTAGTTTATAAAGTAAAACAAACTTATGGCGATTGGAATAATTTTTTAAAAAATAATTCATATAATTTGCTGTTTAATCATCTTGTGTATAAATTTAACATTTTCAACGCATAATTGAAAAGAGAAGAGAAAATTTTCAATAAAAAATTCTAATATTTAAAAGTCATTCTTAATCTGTATTTTAATCTTTGCCGCAAAATAATCGATTCGTTTATCGATTTATAAAAAAAAAACCCACTCCAGCAGCAATCCACGAATGTTAACCTTTGTTCGGAAGCACAAAGAAACAAAGAAACAAAAGCTAATGATAAACTATCAATAACTCAGAGAAATAAAAGCACGTTTGTATTCAATAAAAAACGAAGCGCGGATATCTTATTTAATTTTTTATTTAAAAGATTTAACATAGAATATAACATTCCTCAGAAAACGATTTAAGTCTGACCTTGCGTCAAACAAAGAAATATTCTATTAATAATTCAAAGTTTTTTCCTCACTTAATAATTTGTTTGATTTTATTTCTTTTTTTGACGGTTTTTTTATACAGATTATTGCAATGCAGGAATCGACGTAGCAGCTTTTTTTCTTGCGTTAATTTTTAAAAAAAAAAGCGAACTATTACAGATTGTGTGAATTGCGTGCGTTCGTGTTGATAGCAGCAAAAGAAAGACATTATAAAAATTCGTAGCCGTTCAGGCTGGAAAACACAGGAGACGCAGGCCACATGAAAGAAACCCTAAGGTGAGATGAATCTGTAAAATGATGCGGATCACGTGATCAACGGGAATGCGAAATATGGAAGCTGCAGCTTTTGGTCTGCGAAAATTGATAGAAGAGTTAAGCGGAGAAAAGAAATAAAAAAACAGACTGAAAAAGGAAAACAAGTCAAAATTAGTGACACTGTAGATAAAGAATAAAAGACAACACCCCAGAAATATGAAAGCCAGGAAATAAAGGATTAAGTAAATAAAAAATAAACAAAATTTGGAGAGACAGATCGATAGATATATAGATATATGTAATCATACTGATAGAAAGATGAGATAGATAGACATACAGATAGTAGATAGATATATCAAGTAACATTCAGAAAAAAATAATTAATTATATTGATATATTCACAGAATACACTGACTTGCAATTCATAATTTATCAATAATAAACCTATTTATTTCAAGATACTGTTAAAATTTCATTACAAATAAACGCACACAGAAACATATATATGCATGCATGTATGTATATATGTGCATATATATATATGTGTGTGTGTATATATATATATATATATATATATATATTATATATATATATATATGTATATATCAGTGCATGTTTATATATGAGTGTGTGAGTATATGTGTGTGTATCTCTCTTCCTATATATATATATGTTACATATATATATATGTATATATATATATGTATATATATATATATACACACACACAATTATACACACATACATGCATATATATATATATATATATATATATATATATATATATATTGAAGCAAGCTACATTGAGTAATTTAGACAAGTGTTTTCTGTTTATTTTTAATAGGATGCGTTCATATTATCGTATAAGCTTTTTTTGTAGCGGTAATAAAAGAATGTAGAAAATTGCCATGTTGATACAAATTGCATTCTTCCAAGTATTTCATGATAATAAAACATCATATTACATTGAGATGAGTGTTTTTGCTTTACTCCATACTCGATTGCCGTCCTATTTTAATTTGAACCTTTGAATGTGAAATGAACCTTCATATCAGTATGTGTTTGTTTCACTCTTGATTAATGTTGGAGGGTAACAAACCTTACGAATAATAATCCACAAGTTTCATAATTTATGACGTCATGTGCCTTGGTCAATTCACGACAACCAGGTGAAATGTGCACGCTGTTCTACATATATATATATATATATATATATATATATATATATATATATATATATATATATATATATATATATATATATATATATATGATAGTACGAAACGTGCCACACGCAAATTTTTTACACTTTTTCTACCAGTATTGGTCTTCATATATAAAAAAAAATATATGTCGTTATTACATATATCTGCTTGGAAAAGTGATTTGTTTTCTGATCACAAAGTGTGTTTAAAACCAAAATTCCGAATATGCGAATGATTACCTACGTAGACGATATTTTTATTTTAGCGAAAAATAAACGTGAACTGGATAATCTCAAAACCACATTTGAAAAAAATAATTGCCCTTAACTTTAACTTAAAACTGAGTCAAAATTAATCTAACATTCTTAGATGTTTTCGTAAAATAGAGCAAGAACATTTTCAATTCTTCATTATAGAAAACCGTTGCTAGAAACTATTTCCACTTTAATTTGAAGAGCGAATGTCCACATAGATATAAGTTAGCACTTATAAAATAAATTCTAAAGAGAGCACATGACAATTCATCCTCTCGTTCACTTTAACTTAAAGAAAGCAATAATGCAAAACTAGTTACCATTGGTTCTGCTAACTAGAACATCGACGACCAGATTAGACTCTTTATTACCAAAATAACAATAAGAATACTGAACATACAAAAGATAACTTTGACATCTACAAAGTTAAAATAGAGGTCAACTATAAGCAAGATGAATTTCACTTAGAAATATCATAAACAAATACACAGCCCCAGTCTACCCGAACAAGAAACTTTAATTAAATATCTATTATATTAGAGAAATTTAAAAGAGTTCATCTTAAAATAAAACATAACAACATATCTGCAAAATGAAAACTAGGAAGAGCAAACGTTATTTACGAGTTCAAATACCCCTTAAGTATTTGTGTTCTTGGTTAAACCAAACTCGGTCACATTAAGCATGGCTATCCAGACGACTTACTTTAAACTTACTCGACAATTGCTCCATTAGGACTCATTTAAATCCATACAAAACGAACCAGATTGCAGTAAGTACATACTAGTAGGAAATACAAACACAATAACCTAATCCACATGTAAAAAAAAGGATTAAAAGTGATGCAAACACTATTAATAAAAAAAGGAAAAGTTAACATTCAATAGCATTAACTATGAACACGGCCACCATGTGTTGACCGTTTTCGTAACTTCATACATATAAAAAACAAAATAAATTATTTAGTTAAAAAATAAAATAAAAATCGCCCGTGATGATGTCTAAAATGTATAGCCGAAATCGCTCGAATATGCAGTACCTTTGGACAGTTTTTATACAATGGGTCTCCAGAAAACAAAGAACTCGTACGATGACAAGAAAAATTACATAAAAAACTGAATCGCCATACCTTGTCAGCGGTCGATATATATATATATATATATATATATATATATATATATATATATATATATATATATATATAGCATAATGAGAAGCCACGTATACTTTCTTGATATGTATATAATATATGGATAACATAACTGAAAAAAAATAGGGTGTTTTTTTGCGAAAGTATTTATTTATATGTTTTTATATATATTTAATATTTCTGACTACCTCGGTCCTTCCTCAGAAATTAATTGAATTGCTGTATTACTGTATTTGGGAGTTTGTTTACACTTTACAGCATCCATCGTTAGACGCGGATGTCACGTGATGTGGAATGCAACTATGTTTGAAATTTTTAACGTAAATCTAACGATAGTATTTTAGATGTTGTTTAAAAAGTTTTTTTTTTTAACTATATCCAAAGAAGTTTTTAACTATTGAAATATTTATACAGATTTAAAATACCCAAGTCTTTGTTTAACCCTAGTTTATATGTGTCTAATTTTAAAATCCAGAATTTCTCTTTTTTTCTTCGTGTGTATGTTGTACTAAAATCTGAGTCTATCAATAAACATTTACAGTTGTCTAATGAGTGTGCTGATTGATTAAAGTTTTCAGCTATGGGGGCATACAGATTGAGTTGACGTATGTCTGGTTTGTGGTTGTAGAAACGAAATCTAAAATTAGTTCCAGATTCGCCAATATATCCACTATTAGGACATATTGGGCAGAATGCTTAACAAATATTTAAATATTCTTTCGGATATTTCCAAAATAATTTCGTGTATATATATATATATATATATATATATATTTATATATATATATATATGGAGATATATATATATATATATATATATATATATATGGAGATATATATATATAAATATATATATATACATATATATATACGGATATATATATATATATATATATATATATATATATATATATATATATATATATATATATATATATATATATATATATATATGGATATATATATATATATATATATATACGTATATGGATATATATATATGTTTATAATTATACATATATATTTATATATATATCTATAAATATATATATATATATGGAGAGAGATTTATTAGCATGGAAAAAGAAAATCTGAAAAGGGGTAAGATTTTTTACAGTCATTGATTAACATGTGCACAATATAAAAATGAGAAAAATACGTGTTAGAGAACATAATGTATAAGTATTGCCAATATAAAAATGAGAAATTGGTTTATAATTGTTGTAAAAAAACGGTTATGAATGAAGGGAATTGGAATTAATAACATGTACATATTCTATGTTATTTAGATTAAGGAAAAAAACACTGACATGATGCAGAATAACATTTAGCAAAGTGATAACTGCAACCATGTTAACACATTTAAGCTTGACTAACAATTAAAAATCCTATCAGCTTGTCGAATATATATATATATATATATATATATATATATATATATATATATATGTTACACACGCTCTTTCTCTATCTCTCTCTCTCTCTCTCTCTATATATATATATATATATATATATATATATATATATATATAAGGCAGCATGTGTGTGCATGTGTAACGAATGCACGACCGCAATTTTCGACGGATTTACATCAAAATCTAGTTAGAGGATTAGGCCAAGACCAGCTTTGCATTTCGCAACTCCCATCGATAGTGAAAATAATCGATTTTTTCATGCGTCTACGGCAGCTTTCATGTAGTTTGCTGCCATTTTCTACTGGCCAGTGTGAGAGCCTATACCTGGCTGCCACGAATAGGCAGGAAGATTCAATTGGCCTTCGTGAGAGCCAACAGCTGACTGACACGAATGTTAACTAGCATGCTAGCATGCGAAAAATATCGATAGCTGCATTCGTCACAAGTGGGAAAAATTTAAATCTGCATGGCACTTTAATCCAAATGGCTCATTCGCTTGCTTAAACTCAACGTTGATTCTGATTCCGCAGAACTGGGTTGGGTGTGGAAAAGTATTTGCTGTTAACATACATTTTCATTCGGTTTTTCCTGTTACGAATCCTTTTTTAAAGCTCATCTTTTTCTGTTAATTTTGTTTAGTTCTTTTTTCGTAAAAGATTTAATGTTTAGTATAGAGCTTAGAAAATATTCACATTGTGAGATAGGCAAGAAGTAAGGCATGTAGCAACATCAGCACGGCAAAGGGCACTCCTTTAATGGCAAGGAAGGTCAAAATATTTTAAGTCAAGTGATAGCGATTGCTGTATCAGTCGTACGATTTTTGAATCAATCACGGGCAACACCAGCCATGTTGCTAGTATATATATATATATATATATATATATATATATATATATATATATATATATATATATATATATATATATATATATATATATATGAATACTCGCTGAACGATAATATTTAGCGATTAATGTAGATATATACTAGATGGAACTGATGCCTAAACTAGATATTGAGTCCTTCTTGCCAACACATATAACTTAGAAAACAACGGTATATAGGCTATGTTATGATATCTTTGTTTATTATTGGCGGGAATGTTAGATTTCCTTTCAGATTTGATGATTCTACAAGGATAAACGCAAATATCTATTACACGCTTTCGGACATGTTACATTTTGATTCACAACCAAAGGGCTTTAAGTTGAAATCTATATTCATATATGACAATACTTCATATTCAGATCACCGAAATCCTGCAACGGCGTGCTTGGTCAGTAATTAGCTGGCTGACAACTTGGAAATACCAGCTGATGTATGCTTGGATTTGCGGTTGGTTCAGTGGATAACGACTGGGAATTGGAAAGCCGAGTTCCACTTACAATCAGGGTCACTTTATTCATTTACATACAATCCCCCTTAGGGAAAGACTTAATCCACATCTTCTTGCACCCCGCTATGAGTTACTTAGTATAAATTATATCAGTAAATCATATCACAAAATAATTCTTACAATCTTTGAATATTTTAGGCTGTAAATAACATGCAAAACCTTGTGAAGCCTTAAACAAATCAATCGATTCTTCATTTTTCAGCTAAGCTGATGTGTGACCATATTGCTAAATATTTTTCGAAGATACGAAATAATATAATGGCCACCAGCCTCTCCAGTTATTAATCCAAAAGAAGTCGTATGGTACATCATTAAAAGAGATTTACGTAAAGGAAAATATATTCATGTAAACAACATATAGAGGAAGGAACGTATTCTGTTTCACGTAATGTGAAGTTGAAAAACAGTAAAGTTCATATCAAGGAATAAGAGACATATACTTCTCTTATCCTTTTCATTTCATTACGTGTATGAACATGGATTTCCACAGTTTCAAATCCATTGTAGGCTTTCAGCAATGTTTGCATTTCTAACTTTATTTTAAACCTCTCTGTTCTGGTAATCATTCATAATTAGGTGGGACATTCAGAATCCATTTTTGCTAGCGTTTACCTAGTAGATACACATAGGGCATAGACCCGACGAGAAATGTGCATTCCATAATTTGTTAACTGAGATTTATCTAATTATGAGGGTTTTAAATAAAAATAAAAAACGATTTTTAACTCACGAAAATAAACGTTATTTTAGTGGGCTAATTTGTGATTTTTAGCCTTGGTTGGAAACCATTCTAGTGGAAGGAAGAAGCTGAATTCAAAATGTAATGAGACTCGTTCGGAAACCTTGGGGCACACTATGTGTTCCAGTTTTCTGTATTCAATTCTTTCGAAAATTGTCGTTGCCTCTGTAAAATTCTCTACCACTATAAGGAATACATTGTGCTGGAAGGCGAGCTATTCAGCCCAGGGTTGAATCCATTACACACACACACACACACACACACACACACACACACACACACACACACACACACACACACACACACACATAAATATATATATATATATATTGTGTGTATGTGTGTGTATGATGTGTAGGATAAAGGGATTAAATTAATTTAAAGTTATATATATATATATATATATATATATATATATATATATATATATATATATATATATATATATATATATGCCTGTACAATCGAGGAATCCGTCGTTAATTTCATAAGTGTGTGCGAGTATGTTCCTCTTTTTGCCTTTGTCTTGTAATATTTCCAAGGTCATTTGAAAAATATGAAAATAATAAACATAGAATATTTCGATGCATATCTGTTTTTCTGCCAAATTATCTGTGACTATTCTTAACTTTTATTATATATTTTCTAGAATCTTGATTTCGAATTCTGCTGCCATTTCCCATCCATTTTTGAGATGACATCGAACGATGTCAATTTTAACAGCATCTTTGCAGATATCTATGCTCATTTTGTTTTATTTTATCGCATCATTGTCTAAAATGCATTTCTGACTCAAGCACAAAACGGAATAGAATATAAACTAAAAGTAAAAAAAAAAAAAAAAATCAAAATAAAATAAATGCCTCCAGTTCTGCTGCCGTTGTTACATAAAGTCTATAAAATTTGTTCCCTTTCTCTTGACACTATTTTCTTTTGCACTCTTCCGGAAAAAATGTCACTTTGGTTAATGTTGTTTGATGTAGATGTTTTCATAAAATGTCTAATATTTATGTCAGCTCATACCGACCGTGCAGTCACATGCCTACCTCGACTTTTTCTTTGTTCTTCTTACGCTACTTTATATTTTGTTTGCTTTCGATAACTTTTCTGTAATTTCCTTCCTCTTAATCTCTCTCTATAGCTGATATCTCTGAGATTCAAAAATTATTGTGCATTTTATACTTCGTCTTCGGTTTCATTTCTTGCACCCATGTGTTTGATTTCTTTAGAATTTTTTGTATTAGTAGAATGATTTTTATTCAGTTTTATTTGTTTCAATGGACTTTTTATTTCCTCGAATAACTTTATTTATTTGTTTGTTTCTTTCCTTCGCTCTGAGGCATTAGTTTTTTTTTTATTCTTTTCAAAATGTTTCCCATTTTGTTTTCTTTCCGATCTTCATCTTCTTGCTTGATGTTTTAGAAAAAAATTCTTTAAAATATTTTCGAATTTCATTTTTTCTTTTCCGTTTTAACGAATTAATTCTATTTTTTCTTCTAGATTCTAGTTCATTTTTTTATACAATTATAAAAATGTTGTTATCTTTATTTTTATTATATTTGAACGATTTTTCTGCTCTTTTGTTTCTGTTCACATGATCATGTTTTAGTTTTTTTTTCTTTCAAATTGGGTCTGAAAAAATATTTTCTTCCCTCCTCTTTCAATCCGTCATTCGCTCTTTTTACCTCAGATTCAATGCCAATTATTTCTGTTCCATTGATTATTTGTTACTATTTTCTTTCATTTTTAATGTAATTTCTTTCTTTTTATTTCTAATATTATTTTTCACCATTTCCTTATTTATCAGCGTTCTTTTTCCCATTCTTATTATATCGTTCATTTCTACACTGCATTCGTCTTTTATTAAACACATATAGTTTTAAATTATAATTTGCATCCTTTCTTTTTTCTTTATAATTTCTCGTTTTTTTTTTTCGTAACACTCTGGTTTCTATATATTTCTACTATTTTTTCCATTGTCTTCCATCAAATAGTTCTCATTCACTTACTAATTGTCTCTATTTCTCTGTATGTTTTGTCTTTTGTTGCCACTCAGTCAGCTAAGTGTCATACGGGATACAGGTTTGGGCGATCATGTCTCTTTCAGTTCATGACTTACTAGGCAGAAGATATTCGCCCAGTAGGTTGCCATTTCTTTCTGCGATAGACAGGTTGCCAACCAATGCTATATGATCCAGTTTGTTTTCCTATTCAATCCATGGGAGAAGCCATGTATTCATAGCTTTCAGAAGGCTTATATCTTGTGGAATTTGAACTCAGCTCTCCTATTTTTCCTTCCCAGACTTTATCCTTTAAACCACACAGAACGCAACACGCAAGATTTCGTTATGCTATTGTTATTTTATTTTATTTATTTTCCATACTTATATGAATGTGAATTCAGATCTTAACTAGATGCCTAGCACTTTCATCCTTGTGCCACATCACCATAAACTTATATTAATTATTCATCACTGCCGCATTTTCACCCGTTTTATTTTCGATCCCTTTTATATACTTCCATTTTCTAATTTCAATTGCTATCTTATTTTTTTAATATATTGAGTTATCCTTCTCCCACTCCTATTTGCTTGCTATCATTGACTGTCGTTTTTCTTCTAGATTTCCTATTCCCACTCTGGTTCTTACTGTCTTTTTTGTTTCTTTCCATCTTTACTTGACAACATTCATTCATCTTTGAAGCCTTCTCCCAAAACTTATCCGGTTTACATTATCTTCCCCGATTCACTTATTTCTTTATATCAATTTTCTTTGCATATCTGTTCATTCATTCTTCGTTCCATCCATTAACTTATTCGTTCATTTCATTCTGTGATTCTTTCTTTCTATCCAAATTTATACTTGCGCTAAGTTTATCTTAAATTTTCCCTTTCTCTCCAAATTTTATCCCCAATCATTCGTTCATTTTTAACCAGCTATCAAATTTTCGTTGTGTTGCTCCCTTTCCACATTTTATCCTTCACTAATTTTACCCAAGATCCTTCTCTGAATCTCTCTGCATTCGATTTTCGTCAGGGTCAAGGCAGCATAACATGTTTCTCATGCAAGTATGTATTCATTTCGCATTTCTCGAGAAAAAATATCGATCGTCGTCTTTCATACCAGCTGTGCCCTGTGTATGAAAAGAGAGAAGAGAGAAGAAAGGACGAGAGAGACAAAGCAAAAGAAAACAATGCGGCTTGCCCTCATGGCACACGACAATTAGCGGGAACCATTTTCAAAACTTGTCATTCATCAATGCAACTGTATTCATGACTTCGAAAGAAAGTAAAATATTAATGAATTCCCATGCAATATACACATTAAAATCATATAATAATAATAATAATAATAATAATAATAATAATAATAATAATAATAATAATAATAATAATGATATTTATGATGATAATAATAATAATAATAATAATAATAATAATAATAATAATAATAATAATAATAATAATATCAGGGTACACATGGTGGTTGTCCTCGCTCCCTATTCTTCAAAACCCCAGTCACCATCCGAACGTCAGTATTCATTTAAGACTATTGAAGTTAACTATTCTTTTTTCTGTCACTTCTTGTTCTTTATTATTATTATTATTATTATTATTATTATTATTATTATTATTATTATTATTAGTAGTAGTAGTAGTAGTAGTAGTAGTAGTAGTAGTAGTAGCATTTTTTAATCCTTTCTTCACTTTCTAATTATTATTGATATCATATAGCCATGGTTGTTGCACTAATAATCACACTAATGATGATAGTAACAATACTGTACGTACTATTCTATGATTCCCCATTAAATTGTTATTAAAAATGAGGAGATTTTTAAGCTGATATTACTTCAGATTAATTAATATTATCCATAATGTTTTTGTTCATTTATTATATTAGCTATTTAACTCATTGATACTATCTGTGTGTTCTTTAGATGATTCTCTTGCGTCAGTTATCGAGTGGACACTGGTAATATTCCCATAAAATCCAGTATCAATTGAAGTACACTTCCATCTATTTATCTTTTATCGATCTTCATTTTCTCCATGAATAAACTATTGGAATCTCTCTGAATAAGACCGATGCAAGTTTTCGTGTCTTACCATAGTATCACTGTAAAACACCGATTCATATATGATCACCGAATTTGAACAACGTCGTGACTGGGCAGTACCAAGATACGTGACCACCTTGGGAATACCAGGTGCTGTAAGGTTGGATGTGCGGAAGGAATAATAGATAATGCCTCGGAAACTTCAGTCGGAGAGCCGAGTTCCTATTCCAGTTGGGTTCATTATATTCAGTTATGTGAAAATACACTTGGATAGTTATGAAACCACGTCTTCTCTCACAGCTATGTGTTAAGTAGTAAGACTTCTATCAATAAACCATTATAATCTCCAAGAAACCTCTTACAATCTTAAAATATGTTATATCTTTACACAACCTGTAAACAGGTGGTTATCCGCAGAAAACTATTCAGCCACTCATCAACAAACTGACAAAAAATTAATGACAAATCTTCAACAGAAACGAAAATTTCGTAGACACCTAACTTCTGGTAAATAGGCTATTATTCTGGAAATAAAGCTTTTGATATACAGAAGTTTAAATAAATCAACTACATTACCCGGCGGTCCAGGCTAATGGAAGAACAGAGAATGTTAAAGATCTAAGCCATCTTAGGGATTTAAGTCTGTGAGAAATTGTAAAGTATCAATACCTGAAGTAGAGAATTTATTATGATAGCTAGTATCTTAAAAATATGACCTAAGTACGACATTATATTTATATGACTCGAACTGCTGTTTGGTTTCTACGGACGTTGTTCCGTAGTGAGCCGAGTCGGTTGTTTCGCTACGTTCATGTCTTTACTTAAAATCAATTCTACCCTCTTTTCACCAGGTTATAGTTCTTTTAGTATTATATAACAGAACGTATATATTATATATTGGCTTACTTTCTTGTTGCACAGTTGATAAAATTCGCTGATTACTGAGAGAGAAACTTGAATGCTAGCACCTAGTCCTGGCTTGGCAAAAATTCTAATTGAAGAATGTTGAGTGGATAAATTCCTTTTTAAAGGATATCTCGCCTTCTCTATATTTACTGATTCTACAATTCACAAGCTAGTGTAAAACATGGCCTTGTCTTTCTTCCACCTTTTTGCAGGACTTGTGCCTATCAAATGACCTTTTCAACTATACCTATTGTCAGAAATATGATATATTTAGAACAACTGGTGGCCGATTGTAAGTAGATCATTTTCCTTCTCTTTCTTATAACTTACCGTAACTTATTCCTCTCTATTTTACTCACATACTCTAACGCAATAAGATTCCGTGATTCGCTGATGCACACCTGTGAGATGATACAGTCAGAGTATATTTTATAGTAAAATAGCGATGAGTATAAGATTTATGATCACAGAAAAAAGGAACGGGCGTGTATATATCTATATATATCTATCGATCTATCTATCAAGCTGGCGATCTTATCAATTTCCGTTTGTTTTTAATCTGAATTTTGAATTATGGTGGAATGGTTGTCTTCTATATGCGTTAAAATAAATGTTGGCATTCTCCTAGACTGACTGATATTCAAGGCTACAGAAGCTAGTCTAACCTCCTTTTTTATTCCTTTTTGCAACATAGAAAACAAAGAACTCCGCATGAATTCGAACTCCATTCATCGATTCCCAATTCCGGGAATATAACCGTCATGGAACCTGCACATTTCTAAATATACGTATGTCAAAACGTCATGATCTTCAACCAAACACCGGGATGGAGTTTCAAATCGTGAAATATTCCGATTGATGTTGATGAAAGACAGAGAAATTTATCAGGGATTTCAAAGAGAAAAAGCTGCCGAGCACTGGTTATTCTGAAAGCAAATGTGAGGAGAATGAATGTAATGGCAGAACAAAACGACTAATACCTCCGATGAAGCCAGATAAATATTAGAAACAGGAGTTCGAAGCAGAAAGTTGATGAAAGGAACAAAAACCAGGAAATTACTATTATGAGATATGAAGGGCCTTTCGAAAACTGGACAAAAAAAAATCAGTGAACGCTTTGGTTAAAGGGTATACAATTTAGGATAACGGCGAACAAAATAACTCAAGAAGAATTAAGATGCGAACGTACAGCAAAAAAAAGCAAAATCTAGGGAACAGAACAGCAAAAGAAAGGAAATAATACGGACACTGTAGATGATAAATTGAAGGAATTACAGTTGAAACGACATAGGTAATTGTGAGTATGAGATATCTGAAGACAGAAATTGAATCTCCATTAATGGCAGACCAAGCCAACGTCGTAAGAAGTATGCATATGAAGTACAATATAGATAAGCCATTGGAGAATAACATATGAAGACAGCTATGTGATAACAATGTCACCACTAGGTACATGAAAAACCAACGATGCAAGTCAGCTCAGAAATAATAAAAACAGGCAGAACTGGACGGCAATCGATCAAGCATTGTTAGCTGTTCAAAACACAGTGATTTTGTGATAAAATACAGTATTGAACTTACCAGCGACGGTATTATCTATCAGTGTACTCCACTATTGGGAGGCTCAGCCATTTTAGGGGCTTCTCATCAGCTTCTTTCAGAATTTACTTTTTCGCCCTACGTCAAATTGACATCAATTCTAAATATAATCATGGTGTATGCGATTATTTATATTTATCTTTTTTTCAGAATCATGGAATGCATATGAAGAATTAATGTTATTTAAGTACATTTTGAAGAGACTGAGAATTCCATGGACCAAACGAGTAAGCTACGAGGAATTCTTAACCAAAATGACAAAGGAAAGAACAAATAATCGGAATCATGGAAAGTCAGCTGAAATTCATTGGACACATAATGTGGAAAGAGGGCTTGAAAAACGTAACCCTCGAATAGCATAGTGAGTGTAATAGTGATGATGGAAGTCAGTGAGAGAAATGTGTAGGAATCGATAGAGGCACGGGGGAAGGAACCTTAGCAGAGAGAGAAAAACTTCTATGGTTCACAACTGATAGGAATTTTTGAACAGCCAATGAAGCCCATACACTGAAGGGACGCGACACATAGTAGAGGAAGACGGAGGAGGAAGAGGAGGAAGAAGAGGAGGAGGAGGAGGAGAGACTGGTGCTGACGATGCTGATAATAATAATAATAATAATAATAATAATAATAATAATAATAATCAGAAGAAGAAGAAGAAGAAGGTCAGTTAATATACGTTAGATACTTTTATCTGATTATTTGTTTTGTGATAAATACGTTGTAAACAACATACTATTATTATATACATTAATGTGGTGCCTCTAACATAATCACCACCGACCACGCAAAAAATATAGACAGACGGTAAAAATAGTCTTATTCACAACGTCAAAAAGACTATGACAAATTATCTGGGAGTAGTTCTGAAACAATGAACAGTGACGAATATCTCTTCAATTGTCTAAGAAAAAGTACAACGACAAGCAACACACTTCAATATGAGTAAATTGTTTCCGTTTTTACAATTGATATAATAATTGCTAGGATTTATAAAACGTTAAATTTTCTTTACGTTTCTCCTGTAATTGTCCATGTTTTCCCGATGTCTCTAAGCTTGCAAATTGCTGGAGAAAGTTCCTTTGAGGAAGGATATGAGCCACAATCATTTCGCCCAAACTGTCATTTCAGTACGAATCATGTGATAAGCTACAAACACTTAAAAGGAAGTTAATTTCAGAACTTTTGTATCTATTTAACCGGAGTTTGTTTCACTTATAGGATATTCACAGTGGAATGAAATTTACAGATTCATTAATAACTACAGTATCTCTTTTGAAGCAGTAAACAGTGGGAAGCGGAATGATCAATGAAAACATTTTTTGTTTTAAAAATGGAAATATAGGAAGCAGAAGAATTGCCTCGTGACTTCAAGTAATCTGGCACAAATTTACAAAGAGAATTGGAGATCAGGAACCGAAGACGAGAGCTAGATAATACTCATTACGTTTGGTTAATATTTTTTGGTGTCACTTAATTTGAACTTACACAAAATTGAGCTCAGAACTGTGACTTATGCTTTTGACCATCTTCACCATAGTCTATGAATATAGAATACAGCGCAGTACGTAATCTGTTCAATGGAACAACGTTACAGATTAACACTCACGAGTCAGACACTCTACTGAATCTGACTATATCGCCAATACCGCCAGCAGTTGTTCCGTAATTATTCAGTCTTCGATATCAAAGGCTGGCTGCACATATTCGGGAAAAACATGGCCGCCGTTATACATGCTAATTGAATATTTTCAGCTTTCTGATTGGTTAACTCTTCTATTGGTGACCTACAAAATGAGTCAGCTCATTTTGGCTGGCTCACTAGTAAACCAGGGTACCCCAAAACTCTATCAGAGGCTTCTTACGGTATTAACTTTTACAAGTGTCGATATAAATATCAGCAAACACAGAGTAATAAATAAATTATATGCGGTCAATAAAAAAAGATATGATAAGTAGATTACCAAAGATAATCCAGAGTAGCAACAATTTTTTCAAGAGGAAAACCCCCGATCTCTCGATTGTGCCGAACTAGTGAATATATGTGAAATGTTTATATGTTAAGCATCGAAGATAAAAAAGAAAACAAGCGATGTAAATTTACTTCTATACATAAAGTTGAATGATTTACCAGCCTGCAGATTCTGGCTATAGCTCATTATTTCACCACTTAAACCAACCTCGCATGCAGTTTTATAAATGCTTTCATGAGAAAGTCGTCAGTGTAACCACTGGCATTGAAGGCATTCCTGAAAAGCTCATCTTTCTCGCTTCTCCTCAGACAGATGTATTTTCTGCGGGCGAAGAAAAAGAAAATTTCACATACTATTGTGTAGCTTTTTTTATTTTGATCTGTTCTTTAATGGTTTATCAATGATATAAATAATATATTATATACTTATATATATATATATATATATATATATTATATACGAGACGAGCGGCACAACAAAATTGAACTCTTTCTACTTGTTGACCATAGCAGTTTTCTCTCTTTCCTAAGGTTACTTCCCCCATTCCGCTATCGATTCCAACAAATTTCTCTCACTGACTCCCATCATCTCTATTACGCATACTATGCCTTTCGAGGGTTTTTTTTCAACCCCCCCTTCTCCATTATGTGTGCAATTTCAGCTGACTCTTCTTGAATCTGAGTATGCGTTCTTTCTATTGATATTTCCGTTAAGAATTCCACGTTGCTTACTTGTTTGGTCTATGGAATTGTCAGTATCTACAAAATGACCTTAAATTGTATTAATCCTTTATATGTATTCCATGATTTTGAAAGAAAAAATAAATATACATATATATATTAGATATTTAATATTATAATATATTATTTCTGATAAAATATTCTGATAATCATTGTACACAATTTGGTTTAAATTGTATTTATTTCATTTATGAAAATTAACAACGTAGTCTGGGTTCGCTGAGTTGAGATAAAATTCCCTCTATGTGAGGGAATATTTGGTGAAATGTCCACTGCAAAAAGAATAAATACACCATTCCTCCTTATCATCAATGCATTAAATAACAGAGTAAACTGGGCTCTCAAGGCTTGGGAGACATCCTGTTTCAGAGCGCGACAACTATGAAATCAAATACCTGGGAAGGGAACGAAAAAACATTACAATATCTGTAGCTAGGCGGGATATCTTGGTCGTAAAGTAACGGAATATGCGGAGAGCATGATCGTCTACATCATGAAACGGTAGGAAAATGAAAATAAATTCAACACAAACCCTAAACTTATTGAGAAAAATAAAAGAAAATAATCTGCGAGTTTCAGATTTAAAAGAATTACTCAAATCAGATCAGTAAGTAAAAACAAATTATCTTGAGCAAATAAAAAAAAAATACATCTGAGGATTTAGATATTTCTCCAGACTGATCTATAAAAAAAAGGAAAGACATAAACACACACACACACACACACACACACACACACACACACACACACACACACACACACACACATACACACACACACACACACACACGTGTGTATGTCTACGGATATATATATATATACATATATACATACACGTACACAAATACACGCCCACAAATACACGTGTATATATATATATATATATATATATATATATATATATATATATATATATATATATATATATATATAACTGTATGGGTTCAATTTTCAGTAGTGGATGGGCACTGCTGATGAGTCCAAATATACGAGGGAATGGCAGCCAGTGCGTTTTGCATTCTGTTGGGGTTTCATCAAGACTCGATGAATTACTTAATTGTAATTTCTTTCAAATCCACCTAATAATTTCTATCGCTTGTATATCCTTGCTTGAACCGTCTCCTAATGCTCTGCATGAAACGTCTTGGGGATAGTAGTCGTAGCCGGTGTGGGCACATTTCTATGGGTAAGAGAAGCTTGAATGAGTTACAACACGGAATATGGGAAGAGTGACGTTATATCGAATCTAATACGTTACCTCTTCGTCACCGAGGCCCATTGGTACAGTTGGTATTACGCTTGAACCGTAGCCGACTTCAATACTCGATGATGAGTCCCAAAAGAAAAAAAATCGCCCGTCCTGTGCTTTCTGCATTCTGTTCAGGTTTCTTCTAGACTTGATGAATTATGATTATATCAAATCCTCCTAATAATTTTTTATTTCCTCCCATATATATATATATATATATATATATATATATATATATATATATATATATATAGATAGATAGATAGATAGATAGATATATAGACACACGCGTGTGTTAGTTAATAATGTGTAAATTAATAGCGAACTTAATAATTTCCTCTGTTACTTTTTGGTCTTTAAGGACTTACTGAGACAGATTTATATATATATATATATATATATATATATATATATATATATATATATATATATATATATATATATATATATATATATATATATATATGTCAATGATGAGTTACAAATTAAATGTAGTTCCGAATGGATCACAACATAACGAACAAATAGGAAACGTTTATCAATCAAACTTTTATGCTTCGTCAGATATTGAGAGACAAAATGACACAATTCTGGTATTTTTTAATTTTGTAACGTTGGAAACTCACATGCATAAAAATAGATAAGTCTATATATATGTAAGCTTGTTAAATTATACTATGATTAAGCGGTCATTTGATAGTAATTTTATTCTTAATTGTGTATGCGTTTTCTGTATCTGTTTTGTAGGAAAAGTTCTAATA
The DNA here is from genome assembly GCA_964036315.1 of Acanthosepion esculentum. Lineage (NCBI taxonomy): Eukaryota > Metazoa > Mollusca > Cephalopoda > Sepiida > Sepiidae > Acanthosepion > Acanthosepion esculentum. Next base: position 108,144,409 of record OZ038475.1, read on the forward strand.
ATTTCACTTTTGTTGTGTAGGTCGTCTACATGTCTGTGACCGTTTATATATACCTATTCTCTGTATTAGATAGGCACAATTTAGATTCTTTAAATTATTTTTCAAAAGTGGATGGCAATATAATGTAATGAATAGACGTGTGATTTCGAATTTGAAATATAAGCAAAGCCAAGTGCTCAATAAAGAATTTAATTTTAATCTGAAATATGTATTATTCCATCTATCTATCTATCTATCTATCTATCTATCTATCTGGCGTGCAAATGATTTTGGCGAACTACATATAATCATTATACTCTTAATTTTATTAAGGTAAATGCAACGTAACTGGCATTTGCTATGTTTCTGCATCCTCTATTCTCTAGTCTTTTTCATCTTTTCATCTTACTAAAGTATTCTCATTCGCTTTCACTCCACTAAACTTCCTGCGTCTTAGTGACTTTATCGCCTTGCTTAAACTGGGGCGTAGATTAGATTTATTCTCAGATATTATGAAGTCATATCGCGTGATTGCAAGTATCATACAGGAAATTGGAGTATAATATTCTGTTCCCTGTCTCTTTGGAAAATGCATTACCAATAAGGATCTCTTCAAGAGAAATTACATTTATTGGATGGTGTTATAAATCAAAATAATCTATCTACTCGCTTGACCCCCGAGGCGGTTCAGAAAATCTTTTATTCTTCAACGAAACAGTGAATACAATATTCTGTGAAAGTGCGTATTTTTCGCGGTATATGAATGGTTCCAGACAGAAATTTCTGATTATAAAGGGCTTAGAGGGGAAAAATCTAATGTATACATTTTTGGGTCCTACTTTAAGAAAGAGGATGAGATTTCGTGACTCATTTTCGAAATTGAATGTTGTTGACAATTTCGAAACAGACGCATATTGCAAAATACTTTCCTGAAATTGAACGAGTATATAGAGTGACACAGTCTACTAGACACATAATTTTGTTGGAAAATCTGAGAGAAAGTAAAAGACATTCGACACGTGTTCGAAAAACTTTCTTAATTTCTCCTTAGTCATAGGAAATACTAAATATTTGCCAAATTCTGCGCGAATTTTATGGTAGTAGCAACAGTAATATCATTTTTCATTAAGAAAAGAATTGTGTATCAGTCAACTCATACACTCTATTAACAGTAATATATATATATATATATATATATATATATATATATATATATATATATATATATATATATATATTGTTCATATTATATGTCGCGAGAGGGAGAGAATAAAATAGATGCGGGTTACAATTCTTCATGTATGTAAATGAAAAAATCAGCATTTTTACATTGGACACTTCATCATCCCATTTCCAGATCTTCGCAGGCAGAACTGCCCGCCCCCTCTTCAATATATATATATATATATATATATATATATATATATATATATATATATATATATATATATATATATATATATATATTGTCATTCACAGACAGACTGCTTCGCTGTTTCACATTCCATCAGTGTGGCTAGACATCCGATTTAGATACACATCACTGTTAGATTTGTCGCGAAATAATGTTATATAAGATAATGCTCAATACACAATGTAAAAAGAAAAGCCGTGTGGCCAGGTCTATTAAATATCAACGTCAAGGAATACTAACGACTCATGCTACATGGTTTCGACAGCTATGGTTTCTTCAAGCAGTATTATTTAATAGTGATCATTATTAACCTACACAGTCTGAAGAAACCTTACCAATCGAAACCATGGCTGTTTAATTGTGATCACTATTAAGGTATACTGTATGAAGAAAGCTTCCCGGTGGAAACCATGGTAGCATGACTGGTTAGTATTCCTCTGAAGGACATTATCAAGGCGAATTTACATTTGTTTTGAAACAGTGCTTCAGACGGTGAAACGCCTCGGCAAATTATAGTTTTTCCTCTTGTTGTTTTATTCATTTTGTTTCTTTATAAACTGCGATAAGTGTGATGCACGATAATCACAACGATGCTGAGATTGCACGTTTTTTGTAAGTAGACATGGCGTTTGTGCACAAAATTCGGAAATGAACATTTCGACTGAAACGAAGCGCAAAAAGCATCCACATTGTTCGAACTGTATCAGGTCGCCGCACTTCGTACAGCAGTTGTAGGACATTATCCGCAGGAATCGCAGAAACCCATACGAGTCATTGTCAGATATCTCAAGCAGTCCACGGTCACAATCCATAATGTTTTACATGCTTATGTGACGAGGAAATACAGATAATTCTGGCGCGCGCGCACACACACACACACACACACACACACACACACACACACACACACACACACTGACACACAGACGCGCGCACACATGCATGAAAAACGGTTGTGCTGAGCAAAACGATTTTGAACTCTTTGAATCACCCAGAAGAATTGGGCCTGCTCTTGTTTATTCAGATGAAAAAAATCGTCTAGCACCAAAAAGTAAACAGGAGAAATGACAGGTGGTTACGGGGGAATACTGTCCTCCATATCAGTCACATCGAGTTTCTCTCTCATGTGATTGATTTAGGGTGGTGAATAGTAAGTTGTTTCAAAAAGGCATTTAGATGAATGCTGCCCGCTACAGTGAGGTGCTAGGAATATTAATGAATCCCTAGTTAGATTTTTTTATGCGATAGGAGACCGTATGTGTTTCAACAGAACTCGGCTCCTGTTCACAGTGTTGTGGTAGTGCATGATTGCATAGCAGTCAATCTGAACGATCAAAAGACTCCAAGCATATGGCCACCTAGGTCACCCGAAGTAAAACATCTTGGCTATCAAATGTGGAGCCTTGCTGACACGCTACTACCATTATGTTACTGGTTTGCTTTCACACATAATTCGATCTATACTTATATATATATATATATATATATATATATATATATATATATATATATATATATATATATATATATATATATATATATATATATATTTCAACAACTTTTTATATCCGTGTTTCCAATTTGTAATATGTGAGTTGGGCTCTTCTTTTTACTGACAGCCATACTTCCTATCTCAATATTATGGTTAATTCTTTCTTCACGCGTTCATTTGCTATTATCTGCAGGAGTGGTTGTACTTTATGTGTCTGCTATAAACTTGGTGTTATCTGCATATCATATAATTTTAAAACTGCAGATGCCAGTAAAAATCCTGTAAGCACTTCTAATTCTCTCAGAATCGCCTCAATGCCGCTCTTGTCAATGCACTTAATCCATTAGTTCAGATTACTGAAATATACATAATGAAATAAATCCAGTTTCAGCTAATAATTCCTTGCGTGATTACGAATCTATTTAGTTTTGATATATTTCGGCAGTATCGATGATTATTTTTGTACAATATTATACATGCACACTGTCATACCCACACGCGCGCACACAGACATACACAAAAAACAAAAACAAACGCTTATATGCACTCACATATATAGCCAGAAATGTGGGACAGCGAGATAGATTGACTGCATTCTCAGTGGAAGTGGCAATACGCGTAGATAAATACATTAACCTATTCACAGCAACCACTATGACGTTGACATCAGTAACCACGAAAACTCTATTTTTCTTTGCAATGGAGAGATTTTAAGGTTACCTAATGAGGGATTTGTTGTTGTAGGTTTATCAACAACTGTTATGGTCTTTTCTGGTTCTGTAATAATTTTTTAAATATTTACCATGCCAAACCTCCACATGTTTCCCCAAATGTTTATTTTCAGTCTCTATAATGTTAGTTTGTTTAAGATAAATGATATTCGCATTATATAGATACTAATGTGTTTTCCCTTTTTGTATTTTTATTTATTTATCGTTTTGGCGTTTAACAAAACAGACAACGAATATGCATGTTAATATTTCAAAAAGTCTTAGTAGACGCATTGCCTATGATTTTGTTCTGTGAATGCACTACATTTAGCATCTCAGGGAAATTTCGGCTGAGACTGAACATTAATCAAATAAATTTGCTAAAATTGATTTTAAATGTAATATATTTTGAACGAAAGGTGAAAATAATGAAAAAAAAAATCTTTTCTTAAATTCGAGGAATTCCTATCAACAATATTGCATGAAAAATAATGAAAAAAAAAGATAATTGAATTATTTTCAATTTCTCGGCGATATAAATATGATTCTAAATGTAATTGCTTGCAAAGAATAGAAAATGATAAAAAAATATATAACTTTTCTGTAGATTACTTATCTTTCGGATACTTATAAAGGGCAACCGTTCTAACCACTGAAAGCATGAGGTGGAGCAATTGATAATGTGAATGGTTTATGCGGAAATGAGAATAATTTAACGATAATCTGGTACGAAGCCGCAATCTTCAGATTATAATTTCTGAGATGTGTAACGTCACGTTATCTAAATATTGAGTTTACAGGGGCATTATTATAGACTCGCATAAATAAGAGTCTACAAATGAAATTATTTCAAATTGACAACATTTTTTTCAATTTCACTGAAAGAAAGTTAAACAATTCTATATTACCTGCATTCTTTCTTTCTTTCAATTACTCAGTAAAATCTAGTATCCTCTACGTTATGTCAGCTCCGTTTTTACACGCGTTTATTTATAGGGAAATGGCAGAGCGTAACGGTCATGCAAATTAACTAAGGATTTAAATAACTAACCAGCAGAATTATAATAGATATATCGGAAAACCTATGAGGCCAAAATTTGAATTAATAGATATATTAATAAGGAAGGGTTTACAAATGAAAATATTTGAAACTGTCAATTTATTTCCATTTCATTGAACAGAGGTTATACATTTCTATCTCCCCTTCTTTTATTATTGTTTTCTTTCATTCATTTTCTCACTGAAACCAATGTGCCTGTTCCGTGTTTTCAAACAGTCAAAACGAAATCGACCATTATTTATGAGATATTGGCAGGGCGTAACGTTCGCGCGAACTAAAAACTAACTAAAAAAGGAAGGGAAACATCATCGTTGTTTCTTTTTGTATCCTAACAATAAAAATAGAATGTTTCATGATAGATATTAATAAATATTTATAACAATAAGAGGATGGCTTTCGAATCCGGATAAAAAATGCATAATTCGAAATGGTGGTTTCTGACATTGTAAATATTATTACTCATTCTTTCATTTTATTTTTTACGCAGTTTATCGTTAAACTCAGTTTCTTTTTAAATATTCTGTCATTTTAGTAGACAATGCGTACGGGAAATAAAAAAATATAATACCGCAACGTTATTTGAAATCTCATCTCCTACGTTTGTCAGAAGCAATGTAAAATAAAGATATTAGGAAGAATATGTAATAATAACTATTCGCCGAGGAAATTAATGAGATTAGAGATATTACCTTACATTATATAAGCATTTAGATTCAGTAAAATAAACGATTTGTTTTTCACAACAAATACTTGTTTTTAACATTATATATTTCCTTGTATATCAACACAACTCAGTAATATGTTTTAATCCTATATGCGGAATAATATACATCAATGTTTCCGCTCATAATTCAGCTAATCACTAAATTAAAGGTTAAAGAATTACTAATGAATTACCGGAGTAAACGCACTAGATATATACAAGAATAAAATATACATACAAGATGGCCACCTACACATTTTACGTTTGAAGGAAGTAGTTATGTCACCAATTTCTAGAGACTTCACGGTACCTGACTGACACTTCAGAGTCACATAGCATGAGAAGCTCTATTTTATTCTTTCATAATCAGGCAGTTTTATTCCAACGAAAAGACAAGTAAAACTAATTGCAAAGGATTCGAATTGAATGATGCTAAGAATCCTACGGGATTGTAAATGCTTTAACGGAATTTGAAGATATGACATCTGCCATGCATACAGCTTTTCAAGCGGTTCTCGATTGCGCGTTTTAATATTGCATAATCAAGGACATGTATGCATATGCATATACATATATACGCGAACACGCACACACACACGCACACACACACACGCACGCGCGTACACACACATAAACACATACACATATATATATATGTATGAATGTATGTATGTACGAATTTGTGTGAGTATTGTGCGTGTGTTGCTGACTTTAGACTAGTTGTTGACGTATGATGGTTCAACCGTTTGATCAGCCCGTCATGGCCTACATGTGTTTGCGACATCGATAACTTTTAAGGCCAGGTTGAGAGACACGTTACAATCCACAAACAGGACAAAGAACAGCACGCCATTTGAAGGCTCCAGGAAAGGTAGAGTGGAATTTAGTTATAAGGAATTATTCAACACGTGACCTCTCATAAGTTGTAATATTGTAATGCCGTTTACGCACATACTCCTCCATTTAGCACAATAAAGATTAACACAGGGGCAAAGTCTTCGAAGCTTTAATCAACGCCGAAGTGGTTAAGCACCTTACATCCCATGATCTGCTTTCCAACAAGCAATATTTTTCCGTTTTGCCCGTTCTAAATGTGCTTACGGCCATCATTGAAATTGTTTACCAAGCCCTTCATAATAACAGAGAACTAGTGCCGTGGCTCTAGATATCTCCAAAGCGTTTGATAGGGTTTGGCAAGACGGCCTTCTTCGCAAACTTATGGGTTATGGAATTTCAGGTCGATTGTTTGATTTAATACAATCATTCCTGTCAAACCGTGTATGGAATTTCGTTCTCAACGCATTCTCCTCCAGCTTCTATCCCGCGGACGCATGTGTTCCCGAATCTCCATCCTAGGCCCTACTCTGTTCCTTATCTTCATCAACCATTTACTGACGTCATAGATTCCCAAGCAGGCATCTACGCGGACGACACAACAGTTTACTCCTGCCTAAAAAACAAATCTAGTGTCTTTGACAAAAATAACCTGGCCGTTCTTCTCGAAAAGAGGCAGGAATTGGCTGGTTAACTTTAACACCTCAAAAACAAAACTGCTCTCTGTTACTCACGACAGAGAACCATCCCTGCCCACAATTAGAATGTCTGACGCTCAACTTCTCGAGAGCTCCTCTTTGCAACTACTCGGTCTCACGTTGACTGCTGACCTGAGATGGAAAAAATACATTGAGTCAATAGCTTCGTCCACCGTAAGGAAAGTTGGCTTCCTGTGCCGTGCCAATACATTTTTCTCGCCGTAATCGATCCTTCAAATCTACAAATCAACCATTCGCCCTTGCATGGTGTATTGCTGCCATATAGGGCCGGGTGCCTCTTCTGTTTGTTCGATGTTCTTGATAAAATCCAGAGACAGATATGCAATGTAATTGAACTTGAGCTGACATCTCGTCTGCAGTCGCTCTCTCACAGACGTGCCGATGCCTGCTTGTTTTTTTTAAAAAAAAAAAAATTCATGGCAACTGCTCCGATGAGCTGCATTCGCTGGTTTCCAGACTTCATGAATTTAAACGTTCTACTAGGCTGCCATTTCGCTCACACCCTTTCACTGTCGAAAACGTTAAATGTAGCCGTCTTTTCTACTGCAATAGCTTCATGTCTCGCACCACTCACCTGTGGAAACCCCCTTTTCCTGTTTCCTTGATAGCTATAATGTCTAACTATTCAAATGTAATGTCAATTGACGTCTCCAGATGTCTTGATGTATCCCCTATCCTTCTCTTCATCCTTTCCTCTATCACTCCTATTTGCTCTCGCTCCAACTCGCTGTAACCCCTTGCGTACTAGTGACTTCCCGCGTTGCTTGTGGTGAAACGCTTATATATATATATATATATATATATATATATATATATATATATATATATATATATATATATATATATATACACGCAAGTAAAATTGCTCGTAAGTTTAAATATGTTTCTTACATAGGTGTTATAAATACAGTGCTCAATGTTATGGGACACAGCTATAAGTATATATTAGTGAATATGCATAATATCCAATGTCGATAGTACAACTCAGAGTTTCATGTAGTTGCTGCAATATCCCGGTGCAAATAAATCTGACCGTTATTTCCTTCTATTGTGGTGATTATTCAAAATTCTGTGTTAAACCTTGTTTATTTAATTATTGTTGCCTAAAATGTTAGAATTAACTAATGATCATATATGTCATTCAAAACTGCACATTACTTTTAAAGAATGCTTAGCGATTAAAAAACAATCATCAGGTCCCAAACATTAACTGGCAAATAATCCCCCAACTAAGCCATACAATGGAAAAGGAGACAGCTGTAACTTGTGTTTGTTGGAAAAGTTTATTATATTAAAACACTTAAATAAATCTAACCTGCTGAATATGATGTCGGAATTAATTTCTACATGTATCCATAATACCAAGCACCTGCTAAACTCAATATGTATAAAGATTAAAAGAGATTACAAAACTTAATTGCAATTATAAAATAGATTTCCTGAATATTAAGACAATATGCAACATTTAATATTCATAGAATCTATCATTAATAACATTTCTTGTAAATATATACACACATATAATTTAATATTACTGTAATCGACTTAATAATAAAGTGTTTATATAATTTCTCCTTACAATACAAGGCTTGATTCCAAACACAATATTTAGAAAGCGCTAACATATTAATATTTTTTATTTGCACCCCCATCTTAAGTATTACTTTGTTATTTGACTTTATTATGATATTCTGTAAACAAACAAAAAAAAAATTGGTTAACCCCTAGATATTTTGTTTACTTTTGTATGCAAATTTAAATTTAAATATTTTTTTAATTCATTTAAATTTTTCTTTCTTCGCCTTCCGAACTTATGAATTGGAATGATATAAATTATCTTTTGTTAATTCTAATATTTCATGCAACAATAAATAAACAGTCAAGTTTTAACACAAAATTTTGAATCAACACAAAGAAAACGCGAAATAACGGTCAGATTATATTTACACATAAAGTTTGAAGCAACTGCATGAAACTCCGAATCGTGCTACCGATTTTGGATATTATGAATATATATATATATATATATATATATATATATATATATATATATATATATATATATATATATATATATATATATTTATATATATAATGTGTGTGTGTGTGTGTGTGTGTGTGTGTGTGTGTGTGTGTGTGTGTGTGTGTGTGTGTGTGTGTGTGTGTGTGCAGGTATGCAAGTAAATAGGAAAGAACACGTTAGGTAAATAATCCAGAGTTCTTTATTATTTTTGTTTTTATTTTGAAAAGGAAAGTGCTCAGAGATTATATTATAATATTAAAAAAAACATATGAATCCTTCGCTACATAAGATATCTCATGTTTCATAAACGAGAGAGCCGGGACCATCAATATAATTATTAAAATTAAGTTGAATCAGTTATCGAGTAAATGTTCTCTTGATGATGAAACGGGACTCGATACCTTCATTCAATTTAATTTTCAACTTAATCATCGGAGCAGTTACCATGAAAGTATTTGTAAAAAAAGACAGAGAGAGAGAGATGCCGGATCAGGGCCAAGTACATTGCATATCCGTCACTGGATGTTATCAAGGACCTTTAGACAAACAGAAAGGGCTCCAGATCATATATGGCAGCCATACTCCATGCAAGGGCGAACGGTTGATTTGTAGACAGGAGTTTGAATATATGAGAAGTGTTTTAGCAGGTACCGAAATTCTAAGGCGCATTTGGGTAGTGTACGATGCCTTCCTAAATTTAAGCAAATAATTAAGAAACATGAAAATGTCGTTAGAAATAGAGTGAACATGTTGGAATGAATGCTGGACATTTTCATTACAGGTTTAGAAGAGACGTAAAGTAAAAAATATATTATTCTACAGAAGATATTGAGAATACCCTAGAACGAACATCTGAGCAACGAAGATGCTTTTTTTTTAAGAAAATGGAAATAAAATGGTCACTTATTAGTAACATTAGAAAGAAGTTGAAGTCAACAAAATAAGTGGATTATTTTCATTAATTCTCGTCACTAATCAAAAATGAAAAAAATTATAATAACAATAATTAAATATCTAATTTTTAAAATATATCATAAATTCAGTCTTAAAGCAAGTTTAAATCAATTTTTTTTTTACAAAATTATTTTTAATTAGTGGTCCCACATTTTTTTTTATTCCTCTAATTAGATTTCGAAAATACTTACATGCATTTACTATGTAATGAAACATGTATTACCTATCCGCATGTCATAGTTTCCTTCCAACTTATTTCAAAGATCAAATATGTATATAATCAGTTTTTCTTAATATTGGTATAATATATGTATGAATGACTAGAAACGAGACCACTTGATATCACTCAAAATTTCGGATATAGATGTCCCCGGGGAACATTTGTTGAAAATACCTAATAGTAAATTCATAATATTTATATTAATACAAAAAGCTGTATGTTGATATAATATATGCTTACTCAAAAATTACATTACATTTCTAGGAAAAAAAAAACGTATGCATTTTGACCATTTCTCAAAAACATCTTATTTTGTCCCATAATTATTACTTTTCTTGGCAGATATGTACTTGATTGTTGAACAAGAAATATAGAAGAGAATGGGGAATACTTTAATCAAATAACTGCTGAAGACAATCTATCAGTTAATCGCTATTAACAGAGAAATATTGATTTATTCACAGATTTTGGAGAAAGCTATATAATAAAACCATAGCTATCGTTTATTCGGAATATATACAATGGTCATTGTTAATTGTATAATGTCATATTATGAACAAAATTATCGTATAGAGATTTTTTTCAATATCTCAAACTATAAATAAACCAAACTACTACGGTAAGTTTAATATGCTTTGATGCACATAGAGACCACGAACCTGGAACTTCGACGTGGTGTAATGGTTAGAACGCTAGTCTTTCTAGATCAATTACGACTGAGTAGTGAGTTCGATCGTTACTGAAAGCACAATAGACATGGCCCTATGCCACATCCAAGCTACGCTTAGAAATCTGTGTGAAATGGCTATCAAGCCCGAGCAATACGATAATTCGCTAAAACGATTACGACTCATTGAGTGACCAATACTTTTGCCCTTGTGCCACACTAGAAAATCACAGTTAAAAAATCGACATACAGACAAAGAAGAAAACGTTGTCATTTTACGCAAGCACTACTACACTGACGTAATTATCCACCGACAGTGAGAAATAGTATTCGGATCCAGAGTTTCCCATAGATTAAAAATGATAATTTGTTGACCTCTGGACGAAGACCGCTTAAATGTCTTCTGTATTTGATGTTTTATTTTACAGGGTGTCCCTAAAGTTGGGACACATAGGAAATTACATTAATTATATATATTTACCTCCACAGATTAAGCATGGTTTTATCGAAAGAAAAAGTAACTGACAACTTCTTTCTGCTAATGCTAAAGGAGAAAGTGTACTCAATGAAAATCACAGATGCAACATACTTGTTTGAACTCATAAAGAGTGAATGTACCAAAATTGATTGCAAGATGGTGTTATTGCATCGATTTCACGTAAATCTTGCAAAGTGAATCAACCTTTGCATCACAAATGAAGGAAGCCATATTGAATATGCTATATTTTAACATTCCAACTAAAGAAAGTGTTCAAAATTTAATTTCTTGAAATATGCAGTTTTTTTATCTGTCCAGTGACATCATACACACACACACACACACACACACACACACATACATACATACATACATACATACATACATACATACACACACACACACATATATATATATATATTATATATATATATGGTTTAACTGGTTGAAAAATTAAAACGCTGAAATTACTATTAAAAGTTAACGGAAAAATATATAAATGTGCATTTTTCAAAATTAGCCGTTATATACCCACATACATTAATCCTCTTAATTTTCCATTCCAAAACTCTATTCCTCGTTCTTTCCTTAAAACCCTAATTACACCTTTTATTTCTTACATCTTTACTCCGCGTTTTTCTCTATATCGTTTCATGTGAGATATCCTATTAAATAGGTCAATGTCTAGTTCTTACCCCCTTCCTCACTATTAAGTATTGTAATAAAAAAAATCATTCCTATCTCGCGCTTCCCATTTGAATTTCAATAATCTCTGTCACCATACTTCTGCACTCTATATAACACGTTATATCAACTTAATACTACCCCTCAAAAGTGTATAAAAATATATGTAAATTTAAATACATTTTTCAGCCTTGGAAGTGTGATTAGGTGAGAAATTCCCCTGTGGAAATAAATTATAACCAATAGACCCTTAAATTTGCCTGTTTTTATTGAACACACACACACAAACATATATATATATATATATATATATATATATATATATATATATATATATATATATATATATATAGAGAGAGAGAGAGAGAGAGAGAGAGAGAGAGATCCACTAGTACACACACAGGTATATATATATATATATATATATATATATATATATATATATATATATATATATATATATATATAAACTTTGTAAGCTTCTCACTAACCTATGGCTAATATTATGCCAAATAACGTGTCATTATTCCTTCGTACCATCGGCAGAGACATTCGCTGCTATTACTCGCAATGTTATGTCCACTTTGGCATATCATCTCCATTTCTGTTGTCTTCGATGGTAAGGAGAATATTCCACGTTGTGATCTTTTCCCCAGTACTTCAAATTTATGAAATGAACTCTGCCGAATATGCTGCCCTACAGTCCTAACATCTTTACATCCAAGGTCAACCGATATCTCTCCTAGAAATGTTCATACTCTGCAATTTTTCATGATTCCTTATACCAATTACTCAGCTATCCTCTAACATCAGTGATTCTTAAGCCATATATTGAGTGAAAAAAAAGAAAAAGAAAATAACAAGCACATGTTAGACTTATATTCTTCACAATTAAATAGTTAAGGGACTTTGAAGGAATAAGAAACCCTATATATAGATAGATAGCTAGCTAGATAGATAGATAGATGTTGAATATAGTAGGAAAATTTGCCTTTACATTTTGTTGTTTTAATGTCTATATATTTTCAATTAGTGGATGATCATTACTCTGTATATGTTTCTCATCCGTGTTTTTTTTTTCCTTTAAGTAAATTATGACCTTATGATATGCGTCTTTGTCTTTGGTCAGCCACCCATTCACGCAAATGTCGCTTGAACCCCGTTTCTTCTTCTCTTTATTTACTTACATCTTATGAATTTGATATTCTCCAGTCCTTTTCGTACGATCGCTGAATTATACAACTTCGAGTCTTGTCAGTACCTAGATGGGAGACCGTTCGGAAAAAACTATGTACTGTAAAGTTCAATGGCCGATTAATTTGATGGGTAATGGCTACGATTTGGAGTCGTTATATTCACTTAGTTGCGTATAACTTTGGGAGACGTATATCGCCTCTTTTCCTCCCAGCTATGTGTCAATGAGTAAAACTTGGGTCAACAGTGTTGTGTAGAAAGAGGAGCAACCTTCTTTTCCCTAATTACTGTACATAGAATAGTCCACTTACTATGAGTAGTAATGTGGTCGCAAAGTGTCGCAATGTAAGTCGTACACATTGCCGCACGAACAACTTTATTAGCTATTATTGTATTACTAGCCAAATTACGCGCACCTTGTTGTGTTTCACACATTTTTTGTAAGAAAATGATTATTGATGTAAATCGTTGTTATAGGTTGTGGTGCAATTAAGGAATACACAATGATCTCGACGATGTGAACTCCATCTTCTAGCATTCTCCTTCTATAAGAATCATTCCCTAGTTCATATTTAAATTTAATTTAAATCAAAGGAAGAAAAAATAAATGTGCGGGTATGTGCC
>OZ038475.1:108165663-108208163 GCA_964036315.1 Acanthosepion esculentum
AGATTCAGGAAAGAGATAAAGATAAAACGATACAGAAAATTAAATAAGCGAAAGGCTCTGCCATTCAGGGACAAGACTTTTAATTAATGATGATAAACTATGCGTGTTAGCTGAAATATTTTTTGCATGTTTCTGTTTTTACCATCATTATTCTCCTTGATTTTTGTTTGGACACATATTTCTAGTAAAGAATAGATACAGTTAAATGTGATTCAGTGAGGTACAGTTTAGCGTTAGAAAGCATACGGTTGCCACACCTTTAAATTTGGGCTTGATGAAATGGCATATAAATTGCTTCAGATGTGGAAACATCAGTTGAAATGTATTTTCATTCAGGAGAAATTCACGAACCTTTTCGTTTCTTTTTTTGTTTTACCATCTCTTAAAAACTAGATATTTCCCTCAATTCCAACAGCCATTCTGTTAACATCGTCGATTTTTTTTATATGAATGACAAGGCGAATTATTTTGAAAGACTAACATGACAATATGTTAGTCTTATTAACACTCTCTTGAATCGTGTACAGTCATTCTTGCCATGTTTAGTTTCCTCGAAAGGCTAACTCTTCAAACTATATACGCCTACCCAAAGTTATGGTTTTAAGCAGATACAAAACATATTTTTCTATCTGTCATATAAATTATGTATGGTAACATACGTATTCGCTTCAGGTGTATATTTTACTATGCTTAGCTAACTCTGTTCAAGAGATAAGAATATATATTTTGGACAATACGGGGACATAATTATAGGCGCCTGGTCGAATTTTGTGAACAATAGTTGCACGTATATGGGCAAAATGAGGACAATACGAAATTATATTGTAAACGTTAAAAGTTTCTTTTGACACATGTGGTGATATTACACAATTATATAAAGTGAATTCTTTTAGATGCATCTGCTGTAGGATAAAATCATAGGCAAATAAATAAAAATAAAAATAATTTGCTATTCAAAAATCGTTCAGACTAAACTGTCACATTTTAAAGTTTTCTTTCTTAAACATTTCTTTCGTTAGTTTACATAAAGCTTCTATGGTAATATTAAAATGGAATGATTTTGATAAGTTTTTTGATACTGGTACACGAAAGAAGGCTATAAAATCTTGTCCCAAATGCGCCATAGTGAAACAAAGAGGGGCAAAGGCATACAGTAAAATAACCTCTGTAACAAACATGTTTAAATGGATGGTAAAACATGGAGGAGGGTTATAATGAAAACACTTGCTTAGAGCTACAAAGTATAGGAGGTTGATTGACGAGTCCTTAATGAACAAGCCATCTTGAGGAACTTTAAAGAGTCTTGAAAGCATACATACTGATTTGATAATTAAAAATCATTCCAGTACTCTTTCTTCTTCTTCTTCTTCTTCTTCTTCTTCTTCTTCTTCTTCTTCTTCTCCTTCTTCTTCTTCTTCTTCTTCTTCTTCTTCTTCTTCTTCTTCTTCTTCTTCTTCTTCTTCTTCTTCTTCTTCTTCTTCTTCTTCTTCTTCTTCACTGACATTCCCTTAAATTCTATGGCTTCCTAAATAATTAGAGAAGCTTCTGAGTTAAGTTATTTTTTGTTACTCTCCACACCTTTCTTTCAATATACGCTGTGAGTTGTCAATTCTCCCCTCTAGTCTTTTCTCCTAATGTTTCCCATAAATTTTCAGTTAGTACTGTAGTAAAAACAGAACCAGTGAATAAACTTATACTAAAGCTTTATTACACTTTACTCTGACTACTCGTCTACTGACCAATTATACAGTGTGCTCTTTATACCTCCTAGATTTTTAGGGGAGAAAGCCGATTATTTATCAGTACAGGCTCTATATGGTTTTAAGAACATGTGTACTCCATTTTCCATAAAACATCTTCGATGATCACATGTTCTCTTCATTGTATTCTCTGAATTCTTCCGTAGAAACACATTTCTATTGCTCATGTTTATCTGTATACAAATTGTCTTGCATTCACTAGCCTTCCGTTTTCAATACATGTTTTATTCCTATGAGTTTCACTTGTTTGTAAATAATTTGTTTAGATTTCCGAAGTCTGCTCTTGTACCAATTACATTCGAGTATCGGAGTCACATTATTTACTGCCCTCTGATATAACACTTCCAATTTAGTTAAACTTATGTACTTGCTAAGCATTGCCGTATCAAATTCGATTCTCGCATAATAGACTCTCTAGCTAACGTGCATGTATTCTATCACATTTGCTGGATAGGCATTGCTATAATAATATATGAACTTGACAATATAGGGAACAAGAGAAATAAATGAAAACATTTCTATATGTATTATACATTAGAAGCTGTCATTAGAAAACGCAGTCTCACCGTGGGCGTTAAAACTGATCTCCTTTAAAGGCGACGCTATTTTAAAGCCCTAAAATCGATTAAATTAATTAAATAAAAGAAATTATTGTTTTTTTTTTTCAAATTAGTTTCCCTTACAACACAGCGTTCACACATTTTAAAACTGGCAGGAGCAGATGTATGCTCAGTGGACAGAAAGCTATTCGACTGTTTAATTCAGAGCTGATCAATTCCAGCTAATAGACGAGTTGTTATCAAGCGGTTTAAAAAAAGAACACTTTTAAAAAGTCTTCATTAGATTACTAAAGAGAAAAAAATCGATGCGATATAACGCATACATTTCTTTATCTATAGCGAATAAACAAGTAAATTGATCCGCCCTGGTTAATGGTGGTTATATAATGGGCTTAAAGTAGTTTATTGGGAAGTTTTGTTAATTGAAAACGTGTATTCGATGAACGGTGCTTTACTACAAAATAAACAGTGTGCAGATAAAAGCGCAATCAAGTCAATTGAAAAAAAAAAGTATCATGTGTATCGGCAATGATTCGATCGATTTACGGATTTAAGAGCGAGTCTCGTCTACTTTCTGAACTCTAATGAAACAATGAGTGTTCAAGAACGTAGTCTCTCATTTATGTTTAATGAATTACAATTGTTAAATGGAAACAGAAGAACAGTTTGTAAATAGGGCCGGAATAACGGGCGGGTGTTAATATTAGATAGACTGGAGGTTACAAATCGCCCGAACCGTTAATTAATATCAATTTTATATGTACAATATATATATATATATATATATATATATATATATATATATATATATATATATATATATATATATATATATATATATATATATATATTTGGTTTCTGCAGCGGTTTCATTGACTTCCAGTGTATATATTTAAAAGATAGATTTGTTAAGGCATAGTATCCATAATAACAAGTGTTTACACACAGAGAGTCACACGCATGCGCGCATATATATAGGGTGAACACAAAAACGGGAACTTTTTAACAATCCAATAAAACCAAGAGTGATGGAAGAAAAATATTTAATTCATAGTAATTGAAACCTTAAAACATGTCATTTATGAAACAATGATGGAATTTTCATTTTTTAAAAATTACGTCCTGTAGATGGCGTCCTCCTTTGCGCATGCATTCTTGAAATCTGCTGTTGAGATTCCTCATTGACTGCTGCAACATCTCAGCTGGGATACTGTGAATTTCATTCTCGTTACTAAAATGGCGAAATGTTTACTTGCTCAAGGTCACTGTCTCACAGTTTTGCCACTTATTAGTTCACACATTGCTATTCAGAAAAATGTAATATGTTATTTTCTAATTTTGAGAAAATAGGTATTTTTAAAAATATAAATAATCGAATACATTCACTTGTGTATATTTAAAATTGTAAGTTACTCAGATGTGCAAGTACGAATAAAGATTAAAAAAACAACAAAAAAAACGAAGTTTTATTCATTTATGAGATCATTGTCTGCACTAAATGGATAGAGGTCGTGGAAGTTTTTCCAACTATGAAAAGAGACCACAATACAATTACCGATTTATCTAATGCCTATAGATCAGATTATTTTCGCAATTATTACACTGGCAAAATATGTTTCTGACAATCTAATTTGAGATTCGTACGAATCGATTTTGCCTTGGTTAATGCGATTATTTAATCAGTATATTCGTTAATGAATATTTGAAAAAAAAGTATTAGTACTTAGAGACGTACAAAACAAAAATTCCAGTTGTGACGTTATCACTTTATATCTGTATAAATAATTCTGAAACCTCAAACGGAAACAATTTACAGTTTTTATTATAGGTTTAGGTTCTTTCATATCAAACTGTTTTCATTACCTTCAAACGCCTTAAGCTTCAGGGGTTGAGCAAAACACCACACAAAATAAATCTGCAGTGATTGTTGATTAGTACGGCAAATGGGGAAAATTTATGTCGTTTATGTCGTTTTTCGTTTGTTTGTTTAAAGTTTTTTTTTTTGGCTTTATTGCTGTACTTAGCAACCAGTCTAGGATAATCCCAAATCAGTTTGATGCGGAACTAGCAACTCAGTACGTATAACTTTACGAGTTATGGAAACCACAGATGTATCCACTAAAGATCTGAGGATGCTGACTTACATTTTACACTGATTGTGCAGGTTTGTTAACATAACAACGAGAAAAAAAAACATATATAATACCAATTAATTAGATTTCACCAGTAAAAATTTCAGTTTTCCTATTTTCATAGTCTAATTAATATTAATTCTTCAACTGATGATTGAATAAGTTAATACGACAAAAAATATCCGTCGAAATCACACATTCGAATCACTAAACATTTGAGCTTAACAAATTTAACAAAATATTGCAATAAGATTCATAAATATGTATAGTGGTCGTTACTTTTATATGTAAATGAGTAAATTGAGAATATTTGAAATTGACCAATTTTTCGTTGCCATCTCACTGAAACAGACATTAAAAAACTTCTGTCTTCCTTCTTTCTTTCATTTCTGTCTGAAACCAAGTAGCGTCTTTGATATTTATTTCTTCTCATGCGACATAAACGTCAATACACGCTGGCCGATCGACTCGCAAATTAAAGACGAGGTTGTGTCAACAGAAATGTGTTTCTACAGAATAATCCTGATAATAACAGAAAATGATCTTGTGAGAAACAACGGAATGTTAGAGGACATGGAAGCAAAAAATACGCTTATAATCAATACCAAGAGGACGGAATTGAAATTTCTAGATCACATAATGAGGAAAGCGTGCTCGACAAATTTAACACTCAGATGAAAAATTGAAGGCAAGAGGGACAGCTATAAACAACGCATAATTTACCTTGTGGGCTTGAATAAATGGATGGCGGGTAAAATTTTAGGAAGGATACCGTATCATCTAAATTTATTAAGAATTACAAAAACGGAAAATTGTGGAAAGCCGTGATCAACATCCTGAATGGACATATCACATAGAAGTAGAATACTTACTGTTTTTCTCTGCTTCTCGTACATTCAGTGTGTCTTCTGTCACATTTTTCCATGTCCACTATTCCTCATTATGTGATTTACGGTGATATCACTTTGAAACACTGATTCTCATACGATAGTCGAAGTTAATCAACGTTGAAACTGAATACAACCTACACGTTTGACAGGTTAGAAATACTAGTTGTTCTATATTAGGATGGGTGGTCGATGCAAGTGAATTCGGCTTACGTATTCCAATTTAAATCTGGTTCGTTATTTTCATTTACGAGCAGATACCCTTTCAAAATGTTAGGAATCCACCTCTTCTACATTAGATATATGTTAATTCGCATGAAATAGTGTAAGACAAGAATATTCTCACTTTTTCAAACTATAATGTGATGCAATTCTTAGCGAATCAGAAAACCTACCACGATTCATCACTGGCGGTCATAATATTAACGTTAGATATGCAGATGACGTAGAGTTGATCGTAGACAGAGAAAGGAAACTACAGGTAATCCTACAGAAGGTAGTAAAGGAAAGAGAGAAGAAAAACTAAACATTAATTACAAGATGTTAAAATGCATGGTTGTTAGCAAAAGGAACTGCTCAATATAGATATTAAAAAATGGGAGATACCTAAGTCAAAAGCTACAATAATTTAAATGTCTGGGAAGTGTTTCAACAAAAAACGGAAAGGTGCATTGACTTAACGAAAGTAGCCTTCCCAACGCTAAGCAAATTATTAGAAAAAAAAAACTGTTAGAATCAAATAAAATAGTACCGAACTGTTATCAAATATTAGTTCTCCTGACAGCGAATGTAGAATAATTTCGTCATAGATGAAGAGACCTGAGGCAACAGAAATGAGGTTTAAGCGAAAATGTAAAAAAGGGCACTCGTGCTTAATATCAGTAAGAGTCGGTTGCATTTTCAAGTGCAACTGAGGATAGGGAACTTGGAAAATTAGATATCCACATATCATTTAGAAGGCATAAGTGACAGAAGAAAACAACACATAAATACCTCGGCGAGCGAGGTGTAAGAGAGAAAACAAAATATAAACATTATTAAGATTTAAAAAGGTTAGGAAATTATGGAGTGCAATGAACGTCTACGTCCTAAAGGGACACGGCATATAGAATAATAATATTCTTACAAATTAAAAAAAATATTCTGGCTTTAAATAAATTTTAAAATTTTGTTATGCCTTACATATGAATCAATAATATAAAATAAATCCTAAATTTGTTCTAATAATTTTAAGTACATTTTTCCGATTCTATTTATTTTCTATTTTCCGTAAAACCTCTCGTTTCACCCATGTTCTCTTCGTATTATAATCAGTATCACTTCTCTTGTGATAATATTTTTCAGCGTTCAAGACCTTATAGAGGAGAGATATTACATAAAAAATCAACTTTCAAAAGCATCATCAATGTACTCACAAGTAAATTAACTTAATCACGAGTAATTCTTTTGCGGCTTACGACTGTATCAAATTGAAACAAAGATTCTAGTCCGATCCACGAAATTAAGCAACTTTGTACCTGGTTAGTACCGACAGGAGTGGCCGCTTGGGAATGCCATATCCTTTAAGCTTGGATGCGCGTGTGGTGTAATGAATAAAAGCTCGGAATGAGAAATCTGAAAGCTGTAGTCGTATTCCTGTTATATGCGTTACATTCATGTACTAGCAAATACCTCTAGGAATAAACTTTGGTATCATTCCATAACTTCTCCTCGCAGCTATAGGTTAAATAATTGGATGTTTATCTGAATGTCATCATTAAATTCACTTTGAAAAAAATAAATTAACTATTCTTCCAATTTAAAAAGTATCTGTCGGCTTCAGATTATCTGCACAAGCTTGATAAGGCGTAAAAACAAATAAATCAATCCATTTGTACCTTACACTAAAACAGCGCTCTCAGAAAAACTAAAGAATCGGTCCTTCCTCATTTACTTACATTTAATTGATACCTTAACGTTAGAGTATAAGGTCAAATTATACATTTATATAGTCAAGGCATTCGTTGGTCAGACATTTACTGATTAAATATCCTTTACTCAGATCGCTTCAGAGAAGACGAAAAGATGAAAGTCAGTCTCGAACAAGTGAAACGGAAACAGTGATACCAACTTCAAACAGTATTTTAAATAGAAAGCATCAAGTCAGGAACCTAGGTCACTTAAGCCTTTTCTTCCCCCGACATCGGCGCACCATCAAAGCCGTTCTCTTAAGTTTGAACCTTATTTGTAACGAGAAGAGTTGTGTACTAGTTGTTTGTCTGTTCCGGGCAGGTGTTAAACACAGCTCAACAGCTTTTATATAATTTTCCCCAACAACAACAGTCCTCTAACTACAAACTGTTAAATCTGAAGTGTCTTAATATTTATAAATTATATTGTCTCTACACAAAGAGCTTGATTCGTTTTGTCCTCTGATTCTGATAACAGAATAAGACATTCTCTTATTTCATTCCAGTTACGCTGATTCGACAAAGAGAAACAGAACCCTGGAAATAGATCGGTGATAAAGGCTGCATTTCGGAACAACTGTTCGCTGTCTACTGAGAGATGCTATACTTATATAATGCCACAAAGAATACATTTTCGAAGTTAAAAGACAGTGAATGTTAAAATGCAATGTAATACACATCCCCATATATAGTAGTAAATGCTGGGCAATCTCTTAACTAATGATGAGGAAAAAAAGAAGGTAACAGAAATGTATATGCGGAGAATACAATAGATGGGGCTTGTAAGCAATAAAGAAGTCTTAATAAAAATGGAAAGAAAATGACACTTAAAATAAGAATCACAAAGTGCTACCTCTTTTTAGTACATAATGAAAAGAACTTACTGCATTTGAAAATTACAGAACATGCAGAAGGCAAAATAAGCAGGGTAATTCAAAGGGACACTTACAAAGGAGAGACATGATCATCCACGTACGTAACGGACACGGGATAGAGATAAAGAAGACGTGCAGAATACTTTGTTAAATCTATACGGAAAAATATAGTTTTAATGAAGCATGAAGTTGTCGGTCGGATAAATTGCCAGGCATTCCAGTGCAATCGAAATTACTTTGAAACTGATAGCTCACTCATAAACACGTTTAGGAAGATGGAACTGATTAAAATGAGGAAATCAAGGTATTTTCCCAGGAACATATCAAGTCAAAATAAGTATCAAGTTAATTTATATATGAACGCCTACTACAAAAGAGTAGCCGGTTTCATGAACCACATCCTACCTCTATTCAACCAAATCATTAAACATCATAAATTACTTTGAATTCCTTGTAAGCCTTGATTCTAAATTTCATAGCGTATGCGGCGACGGAACAAACAACACAATTCTGCCAACTCAACATCGCCGACTGAACACCGTAGATTGGGCGCCGAGACAACTCGGGATATTTGAGTTGTCTCAAATTCAGGACCGAGACAACTCAGCCCCAGAAGAAACATAACTTTTTTTTTATAACCGAATAAAAGTAATGTATTCAGGGTTAAAACCTTAGTATTTTTCTTCAAATAAGGCATTTAAACAGGCGTTATGTAAAATATGAAGTGGTTTTTAAATTTTAATTATTTTTAATGAAGTAAATATTAAAGGAATTCATTTTTTAATAAAAGTAGATTGATATAAAAATAATTCAATAAAACTCACTTATTTTTACTTATTCTTTAATAAATAGAAAGATTAAAAATGAAATGAAGCAGCTTCGAGGTCATCGCATGGGCGAAACCTGTACCTGGCTTCACTGAATGATAGTGAATTCAATGCCTGTCTTGCATCATCTTCGTTGACTCACATTATAGATTAATTTAATCGACGATTTAATTTTCCAGTAGTATTGATTGCTGTTTCAAAGGGTACTACAGTGAAGCATACGAACTTAGGAGAATAGTGATTAAAGCAATGTAAATTTTATAAATAAATCACTTCATACTTTTCCGTTTAGTAACTTTTTTAACTTCACCGATAAGACGCTAATTTCTCAACAGATATTATGGACGGTTGCAGTTTCAAAGAGCTTCCTTGACGTGAGCGTCAATTGTGACTCATATTCCCCACAGACCTCAAGCTGAACTCATGCACAGAATACATCGCTAAGGACGCCGGAAAAATGTTTTTCGCGCATCGCTCCTGAAAGTATCTAGCTCAACCGAACGAAATCAAATGTTGACAAGAATAAAAGCATATTAAAACTGGAAGACTGCTGTCACAACTATTCTGTAGCTGCCCAGTCCTTACACTCCCCACTTGACAGACTTCAAATGTGACTACGCGGAATTGAATGAGATGAATCATTTTCAAACCCTACATCACTTTTCACACAAACGAAGCGGCATAAGCCAATGGCTTCACTATGGATATTTCGATGGTAAATTTGCTAACGAGCTCATACCTACGTTCCACCAGTTCAAATATTTACAACTAAGATCCGGTTTGGCAAATACACAGAGGACAACCCTCCTCATTTCGTTCTTATTCCAGAGATAAAACGGAAATTCTTTAAAGTGACTGGTGTTTTGTGAAACAGATTTCCGTGTGGATGCTTCTCCGGTGACTACAATATTAACCTATTAATGTCTAGGGTTAAGCGTTTTCCATCAAAAATATACTAATAAGATCCAACACTTACTCAGTGTTTATACAGTATTAGAATAAATTAATTCAGTAATCATCAAACTTGAGAGGCTCTCGGGATAAATATTGGGTGAATAAAACCGTAAAAATACCGCATTTGGTTCAAAATATTTACTGAATCTATTTATTTTTATATAAAAATAAGTTTCATTCGTTCGTCCGCCTTTCCGCCCGTGACACTAGAGAGAGTGCGCATGCCCGGATTGATCGAAACTAAAATTTGGGGAGAACGGCGAACAGGTCGGGGGCAAGAAAGTACAGTATTATATTTTTTCCAATATAACTTTACGTAAGCTGTCTAAACAAGCAGCAATCAATTGTTTTCGAGTGAAAACATCTAGATTTAACTACATTTGGGGGTTTTCTTAACGTTGCAAACAACTTTTTTTTTTAACAAGAATCTAGTTTACAATACGCCCTGCGATTGTGAGAACTTTAAACAAATCGCAAGGCCAAATGCTTCAAAACGTTGGGATTTGGCTCCAGAAATGCAAAGAAGTCCTATAAAATTAAAAGAAATTAAAAGAAATTATTAAATCGCGAAGTAGGGATTTTATGAAAAATATTTTTCGAAACATATCAACATATGCAAATTTCATCGATTTGATTGCGAAATTGAACTAGACGTAGAATTTGTATATTTCCACAAAAAAAATTTAGCGATTTCAACACGCTTCAGCGTGACACAAAAATAAAGTATAGTGTAAACAAATACACTTATTGTTCAAGGCAAAAAATCGGATTGGTTACAACTCTGCCATCATGAAACTTCTAACCGCGCCAGAAAAAAAAAGTTTCAATAAACGCTTTCGTTGTATATCTAGAGACGTTTACAAAGCGTAGTGGAAAAGTTCTTAAACATCGGAATCCAGTGAGGATCGATATCCCGACAGAGTTGATACGCCTCTGGCGGGACACGCTTTCTAACGATTACACCTGTCAACAACCGCTAGGTGTGTATCTCTACAGTCAGCATAAATTTTAGATTTAGTAATTTGCAAATAATCTATTTATGATATTGCATGTTGCAAAACAATAATTAAAATTTAATAGATATTATTATAAAATTTCATAATTACTCATCCCTTTGGAAATAAGCTCTCTTAAAAGGGTGTTATGAAAAAAAAATCTCAATTTTAATATAGCTTATAAATCATCTAAATTAACCGCGGAGAAAACTATGTGGCTATACGTGTCGATGCAGCTTATGCCACAATATAAATTGAAGAAATGCCACAAGGGAAAATATTTAAACAGCGATATTTCCTTTTCGAATTGTAGCCAAAAATATTTCCTGTTGGACGGACCTCGGCTTTATAAGTCTGTCTATATTGGAACAGTGATTGAAATTGCAAATACGATAAGAGCAAATAGTGAGATTCCTAAAATTAGTTTATGGCGTGAGTTCAAAGCAGAATAAATCGAATTTGACGAACTTAACACTTAATTGTCCTTTGTGTTAATCCAAATGGTTTCTTATATAGATAAGTCTGATCGCAGGTGGACAGAGACTCGGCAAAACTTCGACTCGTGAAAAGAAAGAAGTGAACAAATTGTCAACATTAAATACCTATGGAGAAGATATTAGGTCGCTTGGGAAATTCAGTCACGGTTTCACTGTGGCTCTCCATTTCAAAACCTCATTCTATACACTCTCCTAATCTCACTTCATTCCCTTGACTGTCTCTCGAAGTCTACATGCCTGCATTTATATGTGCGTATGCGTGTGCTTGTTTGTACATATGTAAAATGGTAAAATGTCTAATTACTTACATATTTGATGATAGCATTTAACATAAGTTATATTTAAAGGATTTGAATGCTGAAGTGATCGAATATACGTAATTGAATTCATCTATAGTCAAAATGTATATTTTGAGCTTTGGACCGATCATATTCTAAATATGGAAATAATTTTTCATCCAAGATTATAATGGTGATGGTAATATGAGCTATCTTCGTATGAGGAAACATTCGGCATTTGTTGAGCAGTACTGACCCAGTGGTCAGTACTGCTCTCAATTTAAATTTATAAATTATTTCGCTTAAAACAATTCTTCAGAAAAACAGTTTTCTCAAGTCAACTGTTATCGTTCTATTCAAGGTTTATGGAGTTTCCCTTCCTAACCTATTACTTAAAGTAGTATAGCAATTTTTCGAGCGTGGCTCGGATGTGGCAGAAGGCCGAAATTATGTTGCACCCAGTGAGGATCGAACTCACGACTCAGTCGTAAATGTTCTAGCGAAACAAGCTTGCTAAGCAGTATACCACTTCTAGGTGCCCAATAGCGATTTTCCAAGAGTAGCTCAGATGTGGCACAAGGCCGAAAGTATGGAGTACCCAGTGAAGATCGAACTCACTACTCATTCGTAATTGTTCTAGAGAAACAAGCTTGCTAACCATTACACCACTTCTAGATGCCTAATAGAGATTTTCCAAGCGTAGCTCAGATGTGACACAAGACCGAGAGTATGGAGTACCCAGTGAAGATCGCACTCACTACTCAGTCCTAATTGTTCTAGCGAGACATGCTTGCTAACCATTACACAACCTCGAAGTGCTCTACTTAAAGTAGTATAGAACATTATTATTATGTATTATTTTCTCTTCGAATTATACGCGATATCCATTTTAGCTGTTACTATTGATGATGTAGTTTCGTTTAATTCTTACAGTTCTTTGTTTATGGTTCTGTAGCGCCAGCCACAAACACTCGAATACCTACAGACTTCATTCACTGAATATAATTTTCAACCATTGATATTAGAAAGCAGTTGTGCAAAGCTGATATTTTACATATATTCCTGTCATCTGTATTGAAGTTTCGATCTGACGAGTCTATTTAAGTACATGATTCATGGTTTCAGATTAATGTTTTCGTCTCGCTCAATTTATGCCATTGTGTGAAACTACCTCTAGCGGAGCATAGTCTATATCCGATTTTCTTAATTCCTATAAAATATTTGTTACAATGCTCCATACATTGATGTATCTGAAATGTTTAATAATTACCGACTCCCAGGAATGATGGATTCTGGTGTATGCCTAATAATTGCTTTTTCCATTTCAGATTGAACAGATAATCGAAATGATTTTACATTTTTATTACTACTAGTGTTTAGTAAATAATAATAATAAAATTAATAATAATAATAATAATAATAATAATAATAATAATAATAATAATAATAATAATAATAATAAATGTTCTGTTGCTACACTAGGCATGGCACTTGCGTACTGATTTAATAGATAGAAGGCGGACATGTACAAGATTTTTATTGAGGAATTAAGATAGGCTACAGTAAATATCCTGGTCATTAACACATATTGTCTTTTCAGTTGCTAGATCCTAAACAGATGGACATGTTCTTTAAAATGATTTACTTCGCAAGTGAGAGAGACATCTTGAAAATTGGGGACACCCACGATTGGGGACAGTCTAAGTGAACTGGCTTACTTGATCTGCATATATTTCTGTGACGATATATACAATGTTGTACACTGCTTTTTTAAAAGTCCATCGTCAAATTGCGCTTATTTGTTGAAGATGCACTGCCTCGTATACGCTGATCAAAATTGTTTCCATGATGGGACTATTGTGCTTCGAATATTTTATATCATAATTAATTACCGCCTTATATTTACACGCTTAACAATTTATTCTAACATCCCAGATAGAACTTTCTGTTGTATTTTATCGAATCCTTCTGTGTACGTATTGAAAATCAACTCTAGTTATGTCTGTCTTTTCGGTTCGTTCTGACATCATTACGACCAAGAAAATAGCATTCATTTTTATAGAATTTCAAACCCAACCACGTAGCTCTTCCCCTATTTCCGATATAATTCCTGTACAAACTCAATTAATTAAAATGCTAATTGTATGTGCGATATTTATAACTAGGTTAAAAGACATATGTTTATGTATATAGAGCAAGTGTCGCCCAAGTTAGAGGGTTCCAGGCAAATGGACAGAGAGAAAGAATTTGCCGTTTCGTTACATATTTATTTGTTTATTTATTTATTTATTGGAAAGAAAAAAAGAAAGAAATTGGATATTTGACTGTTCCCTCCTCACCCCATACAAATCCCATTGATTGATGTTCTAGCACCAGATGATTCTGATTCCAAAGATATTATATGCCTATATACAGCAAGTGTGGGCCTTCACATATATTTTCTTTATAAACTACAGTAACCCTAACAATTCAAATGCCATGTTGAAATCGCTATTATATTATCCTTCATCGTCAACTTTGCCATTCGAATTCAGATTTATGATATTATATTTTAAATATGGATTTCTCTCCTCTGGTTCCATAGAAGAATTCGCATATGTACACATCATTTGATATATTGACTTTTCTTTTTCGACAATGATCATACCGCCTTCAAATTTTATACTGTAAACCATATACTGTCAGCATACACTAACATTAAACAAAGCCGTACAATATTTAAAAAGAAAAACAGTAATCTAAAAGAGCTTTTTTACTATATCCAAACAAGTAGTATTTTACCATTTTAATAGATATGGAACTTTTTAAACCCTAATTTTGAATTCTATATCCACACAATTTTGATAAATTTATACATAATACAATTTTATACACTTATGCATGGAAAAAAGAAATAGAATTTTATGATTGTTTAAACAAATATTGTACATTTTTATTCCCACAAAGAACTTAAATTTAAAAAAAAAAGTAAAAATAGAACAAAATATTTATGCTCAAATTTTCCTACAAAACAATCAGGAAAATATATAACCGAGATATTTAAAAAATAAGATACAAAATTTTTGATATACCGTAAAGCAAAAAAAAAAGATTATACATCTTCGCGATGAGTTTATTATTTAGAAAATGTCATCTCTCATCATAAGCAGTTTTGCTTATTTCGAGGCTGCCTTTATCCACGGAAATAACAATTTCATATGTTTTCCTTACAAAGGTCACAAACACACGTATAACGAATCTGGTAATTCGTATATAGCAAACAGAAAGCGTAAATTGCTTTCTACCAAGAAATGCAGGGATTTCCAGATACTCTCCATAGTTTGGCGTATTTCTGAAAAAAATAACTGCATGTACATTTGTTTTAGTTCTGTGGGAGTAGTAACTACAGGAACAAAATGAAAATTGAAAACGTTTGATAATTTAAACAATACTATATTAAATACATTGGAATCAGCAATCAGTTACTGTTAAGAATTAATGAATGGATGGGATTACGATGATAACAAAGTTAATTACGAGGTTGGAGGAGCGGAAAAGTTCTTGGGCGGAGGCAAGAATTTTCGAAAAATCTTGATCAGACCGAGAAGATTTTCAATGACGTTATCAATCTTGCATACCTGCGTAATGTGCAATATTACGTCATACATTTACGCTATTGTAACACTCTTATTCATTATTCCTTGAGTGATTCTTTGGCTTTGTAATTCGTGAACAACTGAGTTATTTAGTTATTTATTATATCGGTCTGAGAAGATGATATCAGTGTGCGGTTACCATTGTCAAATGGCTTGGAACTGTAACATGGTTTGCCCGAAGATTTTTGAATGCAACTTTTTACCCGATATTGGTAAATATACCAAGTCATCGAGATTGACATTCTGATCGTATTAACATTGTTCAATTTCTTGTTTCGCCATATGATGTTCTTTCTCCTAGTACCTGTAAGTTATTTACGCCGCTAATTATAATTGAAGTGCTAAGCTCCGATTGATCGTTTAGCCATTAAAGAAAATCAAATATGCTTGGAAAGGCATTAACTAGTCCCACATGTAGACGGGTATACGATATATATATATATATATATATATATATATATATATATATATATATATATATATATATATATATATATCTTCTTCTTCTTCTTCTTCTTCTTCTTCTTCTTCTCCTACTGTTATACCCTCATCACCTGGATATTACGGCTTTCCACAAACATCTCCTTTCTATATCTTAGTAAGTATTATCATTTTGTGTTCTCAACTAATCCCTGTTCCACTCTTTTGTTAGATAATGTATTCGCTTCATTCCACTATCAGTTTTGTCATATAGGAAGAAAATGAGTAACTACCGACACCGAGATTCTAGCGTGACATTCTAGACTTATGAATATATGTTTTCCACCAGGTGTATAAATAGCAGTTTCAGGCTACTGACTGCGGTGATTATTGAGTGATTGTTGCGTGGAACTATCTAGTCGAATTAGTGTGAATTATTGTGCGTCGATGATTTGCGTTTTCATTTAGAATTTACCGGACGTTAAGCCGATCCGCGTTACTAACATGGCTTTCATTGAAATGGCGAATAATCTAAAATTGAGTTTTACTTTTGTTCTTCTGAAGTATTTATTGGCGTTTGTAATTAAATATTGTTTTATTTTAACATCGAAGTATGAAGTTATACTTAATTATTAACCGTCACCGTACACCACAAAACTTCATTGCTACAATATATCCTGTAAGTATCAAATTTTCCAAGCACACTTTCTGCAACATTTCCTCTAGAAATAACACCTGTCTCGTTTTGATTCTATGTAGAACTCACTTATTTTTTTCATTTCTCTTACAACTTCGAAATCACTCCCATATTCAGCTCACATCTATCTCTATTTTTTATACATCTATGTAGAAAAATTATCCAGCATTCACGGTATATAGAAGTCTGTCATACAGATTCAGCACTGGTTTTCTTGTTTGTAAAGACGTTCTTTTTTCTTAATTCTTTACTTAACTTTTGGAAGGTTACTTCTGTATTTCAATACGTCTTCGGATTTCAGTACGGCATTTTCCTTCCTCCGTTAAAACATTTCCTAGATGATTAATTTCTTTTACTTGTTTGATTTTGGGGTCTCAATTTGTCCTTCTCAAATTCCAATTAACGGATTTGTTGAGAAATCTTCCGTGACTGAATTGTATGAAAATATTTGTTTAGTTGTTTCCTTTCACTTGAGAGTTTTAATATGGACAGCAACCTATCTTTTTATCCTCCAATGCTCTTCGTTTACAAAGCCAATTAAAGAGCCATAAGTTATATACTTAATATTAAATGAAAACTAATATAGATTCTAAATAGTATATACTAATGTTGAAAAAATTAAAAGCACTTTTAGACAATAATATTTTATTTCTCATTAGTTTATTTAATATTTATTTATCCAATTTAATTAAAGATAATTATAGTTTTAGTTATATATGGTATGTAGTAGAGAATGTCAGGCAAGATTATCATAAAAAATAGAAAAAAATAGAAAGAAAATAATACTTTCACTTTCACTTAAACATTTATGAGAGAATAGTCGAAATAAAAAACTTGACCCAATAGCTTTGTTTAGTATAAGATAATAACTTCTTTGCCCATATTATTTCTAGAGTTGGCAGCTTTCCTAAAAAAAATCCGTGCTATGCAATCGCAAAAATTAAAAATCCTAAGAACCGATGCATTGCGGACAACAACAATTTTCAAGTGCAAAATAGAGGGCAGACAGTACTAGATATTTAAGAAGATATGTTGTCATAATCTGCAGAATTGATGGCTAAGTTCCTACTAGAGTGAAATAATATGGAATAATTCATATTATTTTTCTACGAATTGCCCCTTTCACAAAGAAAAATAACTACGAAGTATTAAAAAGAGCAATTTTTTCAATCATATTTCGGGAAGAAATGTGGCTACTATCAACTATCATTATATCAAATAGAATGGTACTAAAGAGCCTCAATAATAATAATAATAATAATAATGATAATGATAATAATAATAATAATAATAATAATAATAATAATAATAATAATAATCTAATCCCCCATTCATCTTTATTAGAGAAGATAAAGAAAAAGAACATTACCTCCGTACTGATATGGCAGTCTCTGCAGACTGTAGTGTATCGTTGAATATATAAAAAAAACTATAACAAAAAACAAACATTGAAATCGAAATCTAAAAAATGTAGCACAGGAGAACATCAGTAATCCCTGATGTAGTTGGGTTTCCCCGGATTGATTGGAAAAAATTCCAATAGACGCATTGAAAGGATTCCTGGTAGCCAATGTCTTAAAGAAACACAACAAATTGTTCTCACGAGTACAGCCGACACCTTACGAATGCCTTTATCTATGTAAAATATATGTGTGTGTGTTTTATTTAATTCCTCAGTGGGAAATGTCATGATGCCATTTCTAACCTTAGGACTAGGAATGAAATGAGTATACACCAGAAATCAAACGAAGTAAAACAACAGCAACAAAAACATCAATACAACTACAACTACTACTACTACTACTATTATTATTATTAATAATAATAATAATAATAATAATAATAATAATAATAATAATAATAATAATAATAATAAAAGGACCCTGCCAATTAAATGATATGACTTGCACACAAAAGTCCAATGATTTTAAAAAAAGAATTTCAAAAAGTGTCAAATTATATGGACATGCACATCGAAGTAACAAAAATGTGGAAGCTTCAAACTACGATCATACCTGTTGTGATAGGGGCCTTGGGAATGATAAAAACGTCTACTGGAAATCATATGAGTTATATTTCTTGACACGACGGAATCTCATATTTAAAAACATTTTCTTTATGTGGAACTGCACATATCATTCGCAAACCCCACTCGATCTAAAGAAACGTCTTAAATGTGCATATATAACTCTATTATGGTACCCCTTTTCCAGATAGATCCCGGACGGATCTTGGTAATTAGACACTTAAAATAACACTTTGTCAAGATATTACCATAGAAACAACAACATACCATCACCACGACCACCAAAACCACCACCACTACTACTACTACTACTACTACTACTACTACTACTACTAATAATAATAATAATAATAATAATAATAATAATAAATGCGCTGATGCATTACTCGTATGGCCATCCAGGTTTCTGGCCGTAATTAATGAGCGGTAAGCACATTTACACATATTGTCTTACTGAATTAAAATGTCCTACAGTAAATATCCTGTTTATTAACACATATTTGCTTATCCCTTGCTTCAATTTAACTGGCTAGCTGTGTTCCCTACTGTTTGGAGCACTGCTAATCTCTATTCATGAATGCAAATAGTTGGGGCACACTTGATGTCGAAAGTTTTTTTTAAAGTCTGAATGATGGGCAACAAAGGAAAATGGAGTTCCACAGTTGGAAACTGTCTCAAATATACAGTCTGGTGGGATTAGATTATCCGCTACGAATAATTTCTAAATTGGCTCAATCTGCAATGTTTTTATGAAATCCTTACCACTCGCGAATATTTGGCTATTGTGCCTGTGTTTACGACACCTTTATTAGATTGTGTATCATGATGGACATATATTGTTTCTTTTATTTGTATCCCAACATTATTTTGTTTCCGTGATATTTTCTCACTCAATAATAATAATAATAATAATAATAATAATAATAATAATAATCATAAAAACAATAATACCACTTTTGAATTATTAAGGCATTGGAAATGTACAAAGTCTCCCCAGTGATAGTAATTTTCCTTAAATGTTTCATGGAACTGTGAAAAACCACATTATACGTAAATCCCATGAAAGTTTCAGCCACTTCCAATCATTTGAATATCCGACGAGGAATCTTTAAAGGAGACACTCTGCCGTCCGTTCTGTTCGGTCTGTACTTAGTCCCCCTTTTGCACGAAGTAAAATGAAAAACAGTGGTTAGAATATAAAAAAGAAGTGACTAATCAACTAATCTGCATGGATGATAGCAAATTCTTGCCCAAAGACGACAATGATTTTCAACTCATTGTCATTGTTGCGTATCCTCAACGCTGTAAAATGTTTCAGTGATGACATCGGTATTAATTTGTTATTAGATACATGTGCAAAAGTAACATTCGAGAAAGGGAGAATTAGAGAAACACAGAAATATTAGTGAACTGCAACAAGAATCCTATAATTATCTAGGAATCGGCAATGGAGGTGGAAAAACAACATACCCATAAGAAGGAGATATTAAGAAATAGAATACTACAGGGTCTGTGTCTAGTGTTAAATACCGAGCTGATCAGTGGAAAAAAACATTAAGTCATTTATGACGTTATGTCTCTGGTTGGGACCTCGAAGGAAATGTGTATGAAACAGAAAACAAAGGAAATAATAATAATAATAATAATAATAATAATAATAATAATAATAATAATAATAATAATAATAATAATAATAATGATGAATTAAGCGAATGGACGGCAAAATGAGAAACCTTCTCACTTGCCACGGTGTGCATCAGCCGAAGGCTGCATGTCGATCGTCTGTATGTACCCAGATCCGCAGGAGGCAGAAAATTAGTTCGACTAGAACTTTCTTAAAAAACTACAAAAATTGGCGTTCAAAGATATCTGAAAACTACAGAAGACTGGATGATGATATATGTCAAAGGACATGAAAAATTCATGAAGATTTATTCAATAGTAAATTAAGCCAACAATTTTAAAATGGAGTTTCAAATGGGTGAAGAATTGCAAAGCATAATAAACCGACTGTAGCTGCAAAATACTTAAAAAAAGGAAGCAAAGGCAAATGCAGTCGACCGGATGCAGAAACGATGTCAAGCTAAACCGCTTTACGGTCAATAGTCTGCCTGTACCAGACAAGCTGATGTAGATAAATTCTGTACCAATCATTGGCTACGTAGCGCAGTGTTAAAAGGTGAAAACGAAGATTTTATTCTTGCAGCACATGACCAATGCTTGCTAAACGGAACTTACCAAGCACACATACTGGAAATTTTTGTTAGAACCAAATGCATATTCTGTGATTAAAACCCCGAAAGAACCGGCTTGTATCAGGTGGTGCGATTTTTTTTGCACCTGGCATGACAGAGTAGGTCAATATCTGCACTGGAAAATATTCAAAGTTTACGGAAAGGAAACTGCATGAAATTGGTATGAACACCACTCAGACGAGGTTACGGAAATAGGACTTGTAAAAGTTTTACTCGACTTAACAATATACACAAACAGAACAATCAAATCTACTTCCACAGACATCGTGATAAGTGACCGGGATGACAGAAGTCGCCTTCTTATTGGTATGACTGTACATCCAGAATATAATATATCGTTGAAGATCTTCAAAAAACTATGAAAATAGAAGAACTTGAAATCAAACTCTGAAAAATGTGGCACATGAGGTCATAAATAATTCCAGTTGGAGTTTGTGCTCTCCGATTTATTAGAAACGGTTCCAGGAGCACTTGGATTGATTGGATTCCAATAGAGTCATTGAAGGGATTCCTAGTAGACTATGCTTTAAAGAAGTCCAAAAATTTGTTCTCACAAGTACAGACGGATTTTCTCCATGTAAATTATGTGTGTTTCTTTTTACACTACTCAATGAAAAATGTTATGATGATATCTAAACTTAAGCCTCGCTTAAGCAATGAGTATACACCGGAAATCAAATCAAATGAAATAATAATTTACATTGGTCGGAATTTTGTCCTCATCTTTATTTGTCATATGTAAATAATATAAATAATAACAATACTTGATCTCAGAAATATAGGCAAGTAATAATAATAATAATAATAATAATAATAATAATAATAATTATTATTATTATTATTATTATTATTATTATTATTATTATTATTATTATTATTATTTTCATTAATAAGGTAAATATTGACATGCAGTGATTATATATAATAGAGAAAAAGAAATGATAAATAAACAGCGCTTTGTCAGCGGCCTAGCAGTGAGATAGTACTTTAATATTAGTATTCTACCATAAAAGAAGTTAGACTTTTTTTAAATTCGTCTGAATCGACGCCAGAAATTAGTAATTCCCAAAAGGATTGAAACTATGCAGGATGATCCGAAAGTCTTATCCCCACCACATAATATAAATTTCTATTTCACACGGCTGTCATGATCTCCTATAGTTTGGAAGAGAGTGAAGGGTAGCAAGACTTTGGGACCATCCTGTAGGCACCATTGCTCCGCGGGGCGTCCGATTTGATACGAAGATCTATGTGCGTTATTTCATGAGTCTACTTAGACATTTGTTGTGAACAGGTAAATGAATGAATATATGTCAGTTTGAATTGGTTTAATGACGATATAACTATCATTACCAACAATGATGAAGAGACACCGGAAGAGTCTAAATGATTTTATTCTCGCTGGTCTTCAACGAAAATAAATAAAGCGATGCCTTTCACATCTACTTGACTTGTCTCTAAAGAATGTGGGTTATAATGGCTCTCCTCAACTTCTTATCCTTTTTATATCTGAGTAATATTTACTCAATTTGCTATCCGTTCTCACTCACTATAGCCGCCATACATTTAAACCAGCTTGTTTGGTAAGTAAATTAGCTACGTTGTGATATGTACATAATTATTTCATGATAATTCCTCTGATCTTTCCTCTTTGTTACTTTGAATTCCCGAATATATGTGCAATACAAGGTTATTCTCATCATTTTACAGTTGGTATTACTAGACACAACCGTAGGTTCTACGCAAATAGTGTCTTCTCTCTCCTTTCTCATTTGTGAAACTCTTTCAGTTTCTAGTTTCCATTCGAACTGCACTCTTGATTAATTTAAACATAATTTCCATAGACATCTGTTTTTTAACACTTTTTTATTTATTTCTACTCAATAATGATTTCTCATTTTTTTAATTGTCAATATTCACTTCCTTATTAATGGCGCTACCGCTTAAGATGGGCTGAAATTATAACAAACTTCCATAAGTGAAATTCGAAATTTGCGATTATAATTGTATATGCGCAGTCGACAAAAACACGTATGAAAAAGATATATATATATATATATATATATATATATATATATATATATATATATATATATACACAACACAGTATAACGTGAAATGATAATAGACAGTCAAAAGAACATATTATTATCAGATATGACCTAAATTCAAACAAAGGAATCTAACAATAGCGTAGATTTTTCGGGATGCAGCGACGTTGGTCCCGTAATGCGAGCGTTGACATTTGTTTGCATCAAATCCTCAGACAATAAAAATGTCTTGATTTGACGAACGCCCAAGAAACACGTGGACATAGAAACTCAGGCAAGATATATTCTATCGCAGACAGACTACTGGTTCCTTAAAATAATTTGAATTCATAAATTCAGTTTTGCACGCTATAACATAGAGATGTTTAAGGAATCGATCGTTGTTCTGTCACGCGGAAAGTAAGGTGAATATTACAAAGCAATTCCTACATTGCAATACGCCGAAATCTACAGGGAAACCATTTGAAAACAATCATATGCAGATAAACTCGGGTACTAATATGAAAGATGTCAGGAACTTAAAGTGGAACACGCTAAAAAGGTCGTTAGTGACAACAACAAAAGAGCACATCCCACTGGGAAAAGTAAGAACCATTAAACGGAATTGGATGACAGGTGAAATTCTCGATCTAATGAAAGAGAGTTAGCAAATTATGGCGCGGAATATGTGAGGTGATAAAAAGAAACGCGAGAAAGAAGTACAAGTAACCCGAAGATGTAACCGTTAATGAGAAATGTGAGGATATCGAAAATCTTCAGATCCCAGATGCAGCAGTTATGTGCAAAAAGATGAAAAAAGAAACGTACTCTTCTGCAAGATGAATAAAAAGTAAAGAAAGATCAAACAGAATCGGAAAAATATATATACCATAGAGATTGAATAAGTATATTGGAGAACACTTCTATGAGAACAGAGAAAAGAAGCCGATGATGCATAAATATATGGAAATAACCTCATCTTAAAATCTGAGGCTAGATAAGTACTCCGAAATCAAATGACAAACACAGCATTAGAGTTTGATGATGTTTCAACAAGGATGCTACCAACAAATACGTAATTAGTAAGTATATCGATTTGATAAAAGAAATATAGATCAATAACATCATTAGACTAAACTAGTAGACTCAGTTTTAAAGAGAAGGAAAGAGAACTCGGACGCTTCGCCGGTGGAATCTCTTCCAGCTTCTTGATTTTCCAGCCATTTAAGATCGTCAGAAATTAAAAGGCAAAATGCCAATCTTTATCTACTGTCTTCTACATTCGTCTTCTTTTATTGCTTTCGCTCCTTAATAACGACTGGCATTATGTTATGCTTTCACATTCAATAACCCCCCCATGTATTAGTAGATTTATTGCCTTGCTTGATGTGAAATTATTAAAAAGAAATAAAAAAGATATCTCTGAAAAAAAAAAAAACGGCAACTTTCTTTTCAGTCAGTTATATGCCATGCGTGGTACAATCTTTGGTGATCATGTATCTTTCGATACATTACTGACGAGGCAGTCTTTCCCCCATAGTAGCTTTCCATTTCTTCCTTCGGTAGACCAGTCGCCATTCGAGGTTATAGAACCTAGTCTATCCTGATATTTACCCATAGCTATGGGGGGAAGGAGGCGATTCATACCTTTCCCAAGGGTATTATCACGTATTGAATGTAAAGGATTCGACAGGAATTCGAAATTGACTCTCAGATTCCTCAATCCGAGCAGCTATCCATTACTCCACCGTTCATTTACTAAATTACAAAGAAAAAAATGATCAGAGGAAGCTTTATTTTACTCGGTCTATGAGAGAGGGCTTAAAAAGTTGGATTTACTGAAAGCAAACCCTGATGATTATATTTTCCCTGGAATAGGAAATATCAATGAATAGAAAAAAATCGCAAAATGATAACGTCAAAAAATTGTTGGGTTTACGTAATGCAAACATCACAGTACACAAATATTTTTTTTTTATTATAGTTAGGAGAAGAAAATTAATAAAAGAGCAACAGGGAAACGTTTATAAAAATAGAAATGGAAATCAGGAGACAGAAATGTAAAGAGAATAATTTCTATAGAGAGTTCAGAAAATAAATAAAGAAAATTACAGACGAAATGACCTAGACATCAAGAGGGAAGTATAAATCTGAAAGAAAAAAAAATAAAATCACTTGTAAGAAAAGCTCAGGACGAAAACATTAGGTTCAATTATTTAAAAGAGGAAATGGTCAAAACAAAACAAATTATGTCTGTATTGAGGAAGAGCAGAGATGTTTAATCCTATCATAATTGAATTAGTCCAGACTAAAATATAAATCATCTGATAGTGAATTATAATTAATTGAAAATTGTATGAACCATCTAGGCTCAGACATACATACTAATGTAGGATCACAAAAATTGTCATATAAAATCGACAAATGGTAAAATGCATTCATATTTTTAAATTTACGAAATTTATTCAATACTATCAGAGACATCAAAATAAATTTTTTAAAACTTGATAAACTCTTGTTGATATATGTCTTTCAGCTGATTATCTTAAGTGACTAATATAAAGTGCGGTAATATTGAAGGGATGCTGATTTTTTTTTTAATTATCACATAAATGTGTCTTAATAAAAAATATGATCTGAAACTCATTAAATTAGCTAATACTGCGAAACTGATAAATGGTGGAGCAGAAATCAAAGTATACATAACCAATGCTAGACAATGTGGTTATTCTGAGTTGATAATTTTAGGGTCCTGTTTTGATAACATGCTATCCTCAGCTGAAGCCCCATATATTAATAATAATAATAATAATAATAATAATAATAATAATAATAATAATGAGTCAACTATTAATAAATAAAATGTTCCTGGGAAATTGCAGAAAAGAAGTTAGAAATCTCAGAACAGCTTGAGTAGATTACCGTAAAAGTTTTGACTCTTCAATATTTAAGGCTTTGGAAATGTACAAATCTCATAGGTGATGGTAAATCCACTTAAATATAGCATAGAACTCTGTAAACCCACAGAAAGTTGCTATCTCTTCCAATTGTTGGAGTATCCGACGAGGAATCATTCAAACATTATCCCTATCGCCCGTTCTGTACTATCTTTCCTTAATCCTTTTCATGAACTAAAAAGTAAGCACTATCGATACAAAGTAAAAAGAAAGTGTTTCATCACCTACATGGAGGATATCAAATTCTTTGCCAAAGACGGCAATGTATTGAAGCGTATATTCAATAATCTAAAAGGTTTCCTCTGAGAACATCAGTATGCATTTCGGATTAGATAAATGTGCCAATTATAATATTCAAGAAAGGGAGAATTAAAGAAACACACTCAATAGATCTAGATCTTGTCTAAAGTTTAGAGCACTGGAAGACTAGAAGAAGCCTAAAATATATGGGGTCAGTCAAGCAGATGGAATACAGTATACCCAATTGAAGGAGAAAGTAATACACGTTCGTTTGGTCTTAAATACCGTGTGAATTCAAAAAAGAGAATATCAGACATAAACGCATTGGCTAACGCTGTGGTGCAAGTTGTGACGCAGTTTCAGCAACGTTAATTGCACATATTAAGCGAATCTATGTTAAAACTAGAATGCCTCTAGCTTAGCACAACATGCACCAACCTAAGGCTGATGTTAGCCGTCTGTATGAGCTCAGATCCGTAGGAAGTAGAGGATTAGCTCAACTAGAACTGCCTTACAAAACGATCGCCATTCAATGATAAAGAAAGATTGGTTGGTTGATTGTTTGGGGTTTTATGGCATATCAACCACTATGGGTTATTTAATGCCAGATCCAGTTTCCACATATTTATTAAATATATATACTTTGTAAACGTAATTTAAGGATAACGTTGGCAAAATCATTGTTTCAAAAACGTATAGTTGGCAACATCATTGTTTCAAAAACGTATAGTTGGCAACATCATTGTTTCAAAAACGTATAGTTGGCAACATCATTTACCACCACACCCAGGACGTGGATGTAGTTTATCGTCATACCCAGTACGCGGATGTAGTTTATCGCCATACCCAGGACGCGGATGTAGTTTGTCGTCATACCCAGGACGCGGATGTAGTTTGTCGTCATACCCAGGACGCGGATGTAGTATATCGTTATACCCAGGACGTGACCTGGAAATTTGGAAAAGACCTGGAAGTTCACTATTTGCCCATAGCTGTGACCCCAACAGGTGCTACCACCCCAGGTCAGGGTGGACCTGGGAACACCAGCAATTAAATGGTTGTTCCACGCTTCCTCAAAACCTCCCGATCAGTTGGATGCAGTTTAACGTGGTGCCCAGGACGAGATAAAGAAAGAGACAGAACACTAGATTATGATATGTTTCACAGAACATGAAATATGTTATAGTAATAAGGGAAACCAAAGATTCAATAAGGAATTTCAAGTCGGTTAAGCAGTGCACGTAAACCAAAATACACATATTGTTGCGGAAAACAACCTAAAAAAGAAAGCAAATGCAAATGCAATCTACGAAATTCTGTAACCATAAAAAAATTAAGCTTTTTCAACGATCAATATCCAGCCGGTACCAAAAAAGCTGATGTAGACAAACCATGTGCCCATCATTGGTACGTAGTGCAGGGTTAAAAGCTGAAACCGTTGATATTATTTTTGCTGCACTAGGAATTACTAAACACACATAAAGAATGATTGTTTTAGCCATAATATAGAGTCTGTGATAAATAGCTACAAACAATTGACCATCTTATATCAGTCCGCACGGTACTTCAGCCAGTGTATATAAAATCTGGCATGAGAAATTAGTACAATATCTGCACTGGAACATATTACACTTTTACGGAAAGTAAAACTGCAAATAATTGATAGGAACACTACTCAGACCCGGTCACAGAGCTAGGACCTATAATAATCTTACGGAACTTTACAATTCACACAGGCAGAACATTCAAATCTAATCGCCCAGACATCATGTTCAAAGACCACAAATGCACAATGCACTTTTTTACTGGCATAGCATTCTCTGCAGACTGTAATATATATTTGAAGCTCTTCATAAACTGTAAAATGAAAGGACCTTGAAATCGACATTTCAAAAATGTTGCAACGGGAAATCTAAAAATCAGAGGAATACATCAATAATTCCATGTGTTTGTGGCTATAGGTTTGAGTGGAAAATATTCGGATAGACGTGTTTAAGCGGTCACTGGTAGTATATGCTTTAAGTTATAGGAAAAAATTCTCTACCTAATTCTCTTTCTCACAGTCGCAGTATACGGGAGACTTTATCTCTGTAACATGTGTGTCATATGAGATTGTCATTTTTTATACAAATTTTCAGTGGATAATATTACGCCATTTCCGCACTTTTGGTTTCTGTTTGGGATCTGGGAGGAAATGAGTATAGCCCACTAGTATTAGTAATAGTAACATTTCTACTACTACTACTACTACTACTACTACTACTACTACTACTACTACTACTACAATTACTACTACCACACATAATAATGATTGATACACTCAGTCAATGAAATGGCAGTGGATATATTGCAAGCAAAGCAGAGAGTGCAAATATCATTATTATTTTTGTTGTGCTTGACACCATAAAAAGTGAACTCCCGAAATGGCTGAAAAAGATTGAGGGTTGTGTCAATATTGGACTATTTTAGAAGATCTTGGGTATTTAAGTATGGTCGAGAGGTTCCTTACTTCATGATGAAAC
Organism: Acanthosepion esculentum; assembly: GCA_964036315.1. Classification (NCBI taxonomy): domain Eukaryota; kingdom Metazoa; phylum Mollusca; class Cephalopoda; order Sepiida; family Sepiidae; genus Acanthosepion; species Acanthosepion esculentum. The sequence goes on from OZ038475.1 coordinate 108,194,160, forward strand.
TATACAACATCAATCCACTGGTTGTGGAAAGCTGCTACATTTGTTCCATTTCCAGCAGAACTTGTTGCTTTTGTGGATCAAATAATAATAGATAATAATTTTGTGGGATGTCATGATCCATTGTGAACGTGATCTATTGCATAGATAACCAGATATTTGTATTAGCAGATAAATATGAGAGGACATCCATCATCAAGCTTATTGAAAGTCGGGGAGACAATTGGGTAGTTGCCGAAGAAGAAAAACAAGAAATCTATGAGAGTTTAAAAAGGTAAATGTATAAATTGCGATCAATAAAGAGAGCGGAATTCTTGCACATTCTTGCTGTTGATCTAGTTACCATAAATCCTGAAATTCCAAAATGGATGTTGAAGATTGGAATCATTGTCAAGTTTGGATGCTCACAAAACTCTGCACTCTATGGAATTGCTCGTATTCGTCAAAGATTCCTCGAATCACAATGGAAATTTGTCACTTCAGCCCAATTGTTTAAGAAAAGTTCGAATTTTGATTAAATTTCCAGCAATACTTCTCTCGTTGTAGATCAAGCAACTATAACAGCAAAACCACCACCCCCAATAATAATAATAATAATAATAATAATAATAATAATAATGATGGTTGGAAAAAATTCTAATAAGCTATATGATGGGATTTCTGGAAACCCATGCCTTAAAGAAATAAAAGAAAATGTTCTCACGAGTACACCCCACACCTTACGAAGAGATTTATCTATGTAAAATATGTCGTTTTTTTTTTTTAATTGATCAGTGAAAAATATCATGATGCCATTTCTAACCTTAGATCTCTGTGAGCGACCCGGAACGAAATGTGTACACATCAGAAATCAAAGGAAATAATAATAATAATAATAATAATAATAATAATAATAATAATAATAATAATAATAATAATACAAGTACAGCACGGTAAACCGGCTGAAGCTGCAAAATACTTAACAAATAAAGTAAACACAGATGCAACCGACCAGATACAGAAACTATGGCAAGATAAATCGCTTCATGGCCAATACTCTACCCGTACCAAACAAGCTGACGTAGACAAAAACCGTACCCATCACTGGCTATGTAGTGCAATGTTGAAAGCTGAAACTGAAGTTTTTATCCTTGTTGCACAGTTCCAAATCTTGTTAACTAGGAATTATCAAGTACGTATACTAAAATACTGTGTTAGCCCAAAATGCAGATTCTCTGATAAATATCCAGAAACCATTGATCATCTTGTATCAGGTTGCACGATATTGGCACCCACTGAATATAAAAACCGGCATGACAGAATGGGCCAATATCTGCAGTGGAAAATTTTCAACTTCTCTGGGAAGGAAACTGAAAGAAACTGGCACGAACACACCCCATACACGATTACGGAGATAGGACCTGTTACAATTCTATGGGACTAAAAAATACACACTGACAGAACAATCAAAGCCAACCGCCAAACATTGTTATTAAGGAATCACAAACAAAACAAAAATGACTCCTTATTAATATGGCAGTCCTTGCAGACTGCAATGTAACTTTGAGGATATTAGAAAAGCTGTCAAAATACAAAGGCCTTGAAATAGAAATCTCAAAAATGTGGCACATGGGAACATCAACAATCCCTGTTATAGTTGGAGCCTTAGGATTGGATGGAAAAGATCCCAGTAGACTAATTTAAGGGATCCCTTGAAGTCCATGCCTTAACGAGATACAAATAATTATTTTGACAAGTACAGCCCACACTTTACGAAGGGCTTTATCTATGTATATGTATATATTTTGAAGTGGAAAGTGTCATGATACCATTTCTAACCTTAGGTCCCTAGGGGACCCGGAAAGAAATTTGTAAACGGCAGATATCAAAGGAAATAAAATAATAATAATAATAATAATAATAATAATAATAGAATAGCCCCATTTAAGAAAATAAATTTAAATAAAAAATCACAGTGTTTGACAACGTCCAACAATATTTCGGCAGTATGTCTGTCTACTTCAAGTTATATTTAAAAACGTACAAATATAAAAATATATACATCTACAAAACATTATATGTCTTTGTACAAACGTTGCGTGAAGGCATGCAAATGAAACGTGTTTAATTTGATGCTGATCTTGCTTATCATGGAATTTTCCGTTAGTTTATTAACTGCTAAGAGTAATTAATCAAACAGCTTACTATAAATCTTATGGGTTTCTCCTGTTTTTCTGTTTATTCCCCTGTACTTGGAAGTTTGGTATTTGCATACGTAACTATCCTCCTGTCTTTTAAGGATCAAAATATTGATAGTTTCTGAATATGTTTTAAGAATATATATAGGGTAAAGTCCTAGTCGAAATTACAATATTTTGTAATAAAATATTCTGCGAGTTCCGTGGATGTCACATTTTTGTGACTGCCATCATGACTGTGTCCACTGAATCCTTTATTTAATGTTTCTCACATAATTCAAGCCATGTTTGCTACATTGCGCGGAGTTTATTAAACAGGAATCAGTCCAATTTAATAATAACAATAATAATAATAATAATAATAATAATGATCAAGAACAATGATGTTAATACCTCTAAAGAAACCTTTGATTTCCTGAATTCAGCACTTAACACATTGGTACAGATAAAATTTACATGTTTCCATTTGGTGAATTCACATGGGCGGAAAGTAAATGTTGCCCTTTAGTCCCACAGATTTCCTTCTATTCTAGTCTGTCTGATCTTAAACAGCGTGACATATCCCTAGGAGCTGATGCATTAACTGTTTTCATTCATGACCTGGAGTAATGCGGGATCAGCGGCTGATGTCGCGAATTATTTTATGCTTGGCATATGTCAGCTATGGTGACACTCGAAGAATACCTACATCCTGAAACCGTCTGAGCAGCCTGGATTGCCACATCTGAAGATATTTCTCACTAGCCCCCGTTTGAAGATTTTTGAGATATTTAAATTGAACTACTCAGCATATCGTGAGCATTTGACTGTGAATGACAAACTCATCTGAGTGTGAGTTATGACTGATGTATTTTGATCTTATATATTTCTAACCTAGTATCACCTTGCTGGGTGAGGCTCTACACATCAACCAACAATAATAATTTGTATACCTTTATGAGCGTGACTCGTTGCGCCTTCTCAGGATAACTCTCTCTAGTGATATATAGTGTAAAGAATATATTGAATCCATCAGTAGGTCAGCTGGTAAAAAAGTAGGTTCACTATGTCGGGTGAGACAAAGTTTCTCTGTAGAATCTATCTTACATATGTATAAGTCTACCATTCATCCATTCTTAGAATATTGCTCATAAATATGGTCCGCTGCACCTGCTATTTACTTTGAGCTCCTTGATAAGATCCATAGAAGAATCTGCTATATTATTGGTCCCAATCTGGCAGCAGAGTTCCAGTTATTTTCCCACTGCCATAAGGTTGCTTCTCTATGCCTTTTCTATAAATTATTTCATGGTAATTGCTCGAAAGAGCTCTTCGTTTTGATACGTCGAGGTTTTGAATTTAATCTAAGCACTAGACTGGCGTCGTGATCTCATTAATTTACAGTTTTGTAGGCTAGATGTCGCCGTAAATTCGCTGCTAACAGTTTCTCTTCTCGCTCTTCGCGCTTGTGGAACTTTCTTCTGACTCTACGCTTTCCAGCCAACTTTTAACTGCAAGAGTTTAAATGCAATGTCAATCACTATCAATTGTCTATTTGATTTCTCTCTTTTTTTCCTGCTCATCATTAATGTTTCTGTTTTTAATTCTTCCACAGCCTGTAACCAATTCTGTTTTAGAGGCATTACTGTCTTGCATGATTTGATTTCTATTAAAATAACTACCTAGAAGTATCCGCGATAATTACAGGGTTTTCCTATTTGGATTGTCTTATGGACCATAATTTTTGAGTTAATGTTTGTAATTAGGTATTTGCGAGTTGCCCGACTATAAAATAAAATGTGTCTATCCCTCTACTGCGTTGTTAAATATTTGATCTTAACAATAATGGCAAAGTATTGCAGTGACAAAGTAAAAAGCAGGTCATTATTTCAAGAAGTAATGGGGTAGAAATAAATAGATTAAAATTTAAAGCTTTTCCATTCATTGAAGCAGAAGCTAAACTCATTTTTTTTATTCCTTGAGACTATTTCCTCACTATTCCTTTCCTCCTTTCTTTTCCCTGCCCTCTAACTAAAGAGATTAGCTGATATATATTTTTCTTCCGCATTTCCTAATGAAAACAATGGATTATTGCTTTTAACTGCGGTAATGGCTGAGCGTATCACGCGAGTCTAAATATTTTCTAACTCCAGAAATATTACTACTACTACAAATACTAATACTACTACTGCTAATAATAATATTATTATTATTATTATTATTATTATTATTATTATTATTATTAATAATAATAATAATAATAATAATAATAATAATAATAATAATAATAATAATAATGATAATTATGAAAATATTAACTCGGTTTATACTGTTTGATAAAGAAACCAAAAAATTCAACAAATATATATGATAAACACTCAACATTACGAATTTGAAATAGAACCTTCACAAAGATGGTATTTAAACACGACTGCTATCAGGGGTAGTTAAATGAGTACCTGGAACCATAAAAAAGACTAATGCCGACATTTGAATATAATTAAATGTATTTTTACCGAAATTATGAAGAGAGGAATCGCTTTTCTAGAGGAAAAATACCTTTCAATCACCTTTCAATAATTTAAATCTAATAAGATATTTAATTGTCATATGAAAAACACGTAAATGGAGTTTATTTAACATATAATATAAACTACGATTACTACGTCTACTACTACTATTAATAATAATTACAGTAGTTCACGAACTCGCCTCGCAACTAGATTCTATCACTATCCCGTACTCATGGATGGAACTCACCCGAAATGCAGGATCTGCGGAAGATATGATGAAACTGTCGAGTATTATCTCAGAATTTCCGGAAGTAGCCCAAAAGAATATACTTGCAAACATAACAATGTAGCGACATATGTGTTCTGGAAGATATGCAAGAAGCACAAAATCGAAACTACTGAGAGATGGCATCAGCACCAGTCACACAAAATAACGATGTAAATATCCTCTTGGACATGCCAATTCAAACTGACGGGGAAATAAAAGTCAACAGACCTAAGTAATTCAAGAAGTGTATGCTTATTGACATAGCAGTATCATCTAAGAGAAACATCACCATGAAAATTATTGAGAAATTTCCAAATACAAGAACCTGGATAAAGAGATTAACAGGATGTATGGAATGAGGACTGTTATGGAATGAGACTGTACCAAAGGTAATCGGAGCTATGGACCTCGTAAGAAAATGCAATTTTACTAAAAGTATCACATATAATATCATCATACAAGTTGCACAGGAGAAGGCGCTACTAGGAACATTAAACATACTAAGAAAAGTGCTACGATTAGATGACATTTTCCTTATAGGTCCTAAAGATCATGGTTTGGACACGACTCTCCAGGATACAAAGTAGGAAACGTAACATCCACAAATAATAATAAAAATAATAATATTTTTGTATGCACTTTCTGGGAGTGTTAATTTAATTACGATATAGTTTTATTCTAATTATTTTAATATTATGACTATTAACTATATAGTGGCTCATTTGATTCTACTGTATTCCTGTAGAATGTCTTGCTCCACACTCAGCTTGTTTGTACTTTGGTGAACTCACTGTTTTACGTCAAACGGTGTCAATCAAAGCACAAAATATTTAAAACCAGAATCGATGCATGAAGTTTTGCCTTTACTGTTAGCGAATAAAAGACAGCTTCTTTTTTTTCTTTCTTTTATCTACAAACTGCAATAGCATCTCTCAAAAAATGATGACTTAGATAAGTTTAAATCTAATAAAATATTCCTGAAAAGAAACTCATAGGGAAGCAGCGAATATCTGACATCAGTGTGAATGAATTGATGATAGAACAAACATAACGAGGGCTAGTAATGATTAGTATATGTTACACCTCAGATTTATGACAGAATAGATCTTACGCTCCAGACCATCAGGGGAAAAACTTGTGGTTGACTTGAGATGATATACCAGCCAAGGCGTACAGTTTCGTATGACATGACCAGCTGCACCTCGACTGCAAGCATGTGAAAAACTTTATTACACGTAATTGTATAACCTTCTACACCAATGTGATGTACCGCTAAAACAGACTGGACGATAGAAGTTGAAATATTGCAATGAGATTAGTTTTCGTGATTTCAATATTATTATTATTATTATTATTATTATTATTATTATTATTATTATTATTGCAGAATATTTGCGGCAAGAAATCCCCACGATTATATGTCATTTGTATCTGTTAATAAATATTGTATCCTTTTCTTCAATGCTAAACCATGTTCTGCCATATATTTATCGTAGATTCTGCCATACATTTTCGTAGGTTACGCTACGTAGGTTATGCGTTGATATCATCCGCCCCTCTTACCTTCAATCTGTCCTGTGAGTATAAAGGTTTCCATGTCCTCTTTCCTCATTATGTACCATATAAATTTCAACTGTCTCTTCCTGGTGTTAAGTATAAATCTCCTTTTTTATCTAAAACCTCGTCATCCTTCATATGTTCGATCCATGTGATTCCTAGCAGCCTTCTGTAGAATAAGATTTCTGTTGCTTCAAGTAAATTCTATATATATGACAAGAATGACCTGCATACACAGCCACATCGTAGGGCTAATATTACATAATAGTTCAATAATCTTTTCTATCTTTCTAGCAAAACAATTATGTTCCTTAATACATTCCTTTGAGTTGCTTAATTTGCTATGTCAATTTGCCAAAAATCATCAATAGGATGAAAATGTAATTTCAAAAATAGGACGTTGTGGAGAGTCATGATTTCCCACGTCATAGAAATGAATGTCATATGAGAATACGTTTTCTCTACATGTTAAATTATTTTGATATTATGCCACACTTATGTCATCCTGACCACTGTTATTTTTAAGATTACATATTTTAAATCGTCTTGCTGTAAACGTAATATTGTAGCATAACAGTGACAAGAATTATTTCCAGAATGTATAGCAAAAGGCCTGTTTAAGGAGAGGTAGATTTTTGCTACCATGCAAGTCCTATTTACATGATTACATTATTCGTATTGTTGTCCTTAACTTCATTGCCATATTCACAAAGTTTTCAGCCGTTTTACGCTCCGGAATTCTTCAGGTTATTCAAATTTCTAACCGAACTATTTATTTCGTCCGCCGGCTGCATTGTTCTAGTTACACATGCCATGCCTTTTCTGGATGTTTTAGTGATTTGCCCTTTAAATCAACTCCCAAACTTTTGGGTTACCACTGTAGCCTGGTATCGAACTTAAAACTATTAGGTTCAAGTCATCGGTTTAACCAACGCATTTATCCATTGGGCCATGTGCCCTTCAAGGTTTCGTTTCAAAATTCCAATCATCTGAAGATGGCCGGAGCAGAAAATGGTCGAAACGTTGTGAATATGGCAATGAAGATTAGGATAAATGTCCGAATAAGGTAAATAATATCTCATCTCAGAGATATAGACGTATACAAGTCCTAATTAAGTATATTCCTGGTGGATGATATCAACTATGTGACTGAAATCAGAGATGTTTTTTCTAAGATATTTTGATGACACCTAATACATTCTTAAAAATAAGGAAGACATGTTATTCAAAGTAAAACGGTCGTTCCTGTTATATAAATTTTATATCCGAAGTATTAATATAGATTCCCCTCTGAATGCAATTTAAAATAGTGTCCCTGTAAAATTTGCCTTTGTATGAAAGATGCCAAGGATTTAACCATCCTGTCTTAACAGCCAAATTACATACTGGACACCAACCAAACCCGGACTTCGTAAGGTCAATATGTTTCACCTGACTTGCCATATTTGGCTTCCGGTTGATTGGATAGCAGAATCAAACCGCACACGTTCCAATAATCTTAATTAGTAATTAGCATGAAAAGTTTGCTTTGTATTTACTTCTTTGATAACAATGGGGACATGAGGTAAGGTCTAAGTGAATTAAATGAATCGGCAGTGAGGCGTTTTAGTTGATTGTTTTTCAAGCTTATTGGAAACTCATTTATGCGTTCATAATTCATGCAAAGCGTCGAACATTTCAAAACCTAGAAATATCATACTGTGTTAAATTCGGTTGTGATAAGAAAAGAAAATATAAAGATGAAAATAGAAATTTTAAGCCAGAATGGGAGGAAGATTTTACATTCAGCGATTAAGAAGGGACACCTTTGTACCTTATCTGCCATGTGTCACTCAGTCATTACAAAATCGGCATCTTGAAACGCCGCTATGAAACAAATCACAAATACGTTTCGTATGTTTATTCATCTAAATCCCAGTTAAGGAAAAGCAAGTTAAATCATCACTAAATAGACAACGGATACTGTATGAAAACCTTCAGTAAGGAAGCCGATGCAAAAACTCAAGCCAGTCTTTTTTCCGTTATGGAATATTGCTTTTGTTAAAAAAAAAACACATTCTAATAATGAATTTCTAAGGAGAATATAGCTGAAGTTGTTGCATCTGTAGTGCCTTAATAAAAATAGAACCAGCAACAGCGTTAATAAACATAGTATCGGCAGCAGTCCTGAAGGTATAAAAACACAAGAACCCTTAAGTAATTCACTCTTTCTGTTTCCCCCCTTTTGAAGTGTGTACCATCAATTATTCACGCAGAAGCTTAAAAGGTATTATAGCTTCTCACATAGACTTATGCATGCCAGGCATAATCACTTACTTACATTAAAGGTTTTCTTTGTGTATTCAAGTCATTTCTCGGGAAAAAAAACTGATATTTCGTCTCGTTATTTGTTACATGAATGTTCTCTTGCATGGCAAATCAACCGGTCTCTGTTATTTGTGCATGAACTTTTTCACTAACGTTCATTCATGTATTGCAAAATATTCTCCTAAGATATCTTATACATTAATTACAGAAGTAGCCGACACACTAAATATTACTAGAGACAAATAATACAGAACTTCAGCGACTAACAGTACATACACCAGTTTCACGACACACTACAGAGAGGCGTATCTCTCAGATTAGTGCTCATACTGCAGGGAAAGTGGAAAATGATTTTTAAAATGCTCTTGCATTCAGCTGAGCTCTTGACGAATAAACATATATACAAGACAACCCATCACTGGCAGTATTTGTTCGTTGTTACCTCTGATGAAACGAGATATGCTGGACTTAGTGCCATTAACAGAAACAACTCATGGTATTGACATTAAGAATACACAGAACAGGATATTAACAAATGCTGATGGTCCATTGATTAAAATCATTCGTGTTGCAACCGATGTATCAACTGTAATGGTGGCAAAAACTGGAGGATTAATTGCACTTATGAAAAATGATCCCAGCTTTCCAGAGTTTTTCTCAGTTCATTGCATTATTCATCCTAAACACCTGACAGCCAGATACTTCATGTATGAATATGTTATTAAATCTGCCTTTGAAATTGTCAATTTCATATGCTTAAATGAAAAGACATACCGACAGTTCAGAAATATTATTGAAGACCTGGAGCTAAAATAAACCCAGTCGTGTCTCTTTCTAGTACATTATGAAGTGGCTATCAACAGCAAAGTCCTGAGTAGTTTTGCGGATGTGTTGAAACATATTATTAATTTTCTTAAAGAAAAGAAAAGATCCCATCTCAACTGGAAAATAATGAATGTATACAAGATCTAATGTTCATTACTGCTATAATGAATCTTCTTCACACTCTCAACTGGTCACTCCAGGGAAAGAATAAGATATTTTCCGATCTTACTCAGATAATTTTAAACTTTAATAATAATATATAAGTTTTTCAATGTGATATGTTATCAAGGAACTTCAGTCAATATTCAAATCTCAGTAGGAGAGTAAATAAATAAATGACTGATATTGAAATAAGTGACCAAACAACAGGAAGAATACAAAGATAAACTACAAGGACTGATTCAAAATTCCCTAGCTAGGTATAATGACTTGCGGAAGCTGTATCCCTGCTTAGCCTTTCTTGCGAATCCATTCAAGGTTGATATGGTCAATGATGAATATTCAATTCTAGAACCACTGTTTACGGAATCATCTGCTGTAGAAATGAAACTAATGTAATTATAGGAGGACATGAGTCTAAAGATGATCCATAAATTCAATTATACAATTGATTTCGCGAGACAAGTTCTAGAAATAAAATAGCCTGAACTGAAGTAAAGTAGTGTACGACTGAACATCATTTTCAGCACAACATTCTGATGTGAACCACTGAACTCAATAATGATGTTTGTGAAGTCGAGGCATCGTGTAAACCTTACAAACCAAATTGTGACGGAGCTAATTACTTGACAATATATCAGACACAATTTCAACTACTCACAGCCAAGATGGAGACCCACAAGACCTCTGCTAACAGTAAATAGCGGCTTTAATAATCTCATATCTGTAGTAATTTCTGTTTGTCATAAAGCATTATGATAAGACAGTGATTTTATAAGGTGTTTTCTGATTAAAATATCTCTAATTTTATTTGTTTGATTTTTTATATATATATTTCCTTCATGATTTGTCCGCATATTTACTAAAACAAATAAATATCATTAAAATAGTGAGATGAAGCGATGGATTTATACCATTAAAACGACCATAAATCCTTTTCCCTAGGCTAGAATACGAAGTGTCCTCAACGGTTACATTTTCTCTACCGATAGCCGATAAGCTACGGGAAAATGCTTACAAATTTGCCTAATAAAGCTCGTAAGAGTTCTAGGTTGTCCAAGTTCAACAATGAGTGTAATGGTAAAATATATTGTTTCTTTTATAGTGTTATTTCTGGAAGTCTAATTGTATCTTACCGAAATGAAAATTCGCAGAATTCTAAAATGATTACCGTATTAAATATGCTCAATATAGTTAAAACAATCAGTCAAGATTTTGAAATCTATTCGTATATGATTATTAAAACCAATATAAATTAACAGGCCATGCATGTCTAAATATTATTGAATACATGCACTTCTTAATATTTCTATAAAAAAATTGTAGCTAAATGTGTTTGTAACAAAAACGTATGTGTAAATTTTGTTCATGACTTGTGGCTCTCAAATATCTGGAATTTATCTTACGGGGCTTTTACATTAAACCTAGAACACTAACCATGGGTATATAGTACCAAGCGCAAATTTTCCTATTTTTAATTACAATTTTCAAAACCTGATTTTCATACCTAAATAATATTTTTTTTAGTTCCTATTAATAATAACTCAAAGTACAAAGTTTGATGTGCCTGCATGTAAAATATTTCAAATAAAGATTTATATTTAATATTTTTTTTTGATATTTTCAAAATCGGATATGATATACCCATGGTTAGTAGTGATGTAACTTTAATTGATGGTTAGTGCTCTAGGGTTAAGCAAGTTTGACCATCGCTGAACTAGACACCGTAGCAAAGGGAAATGATAAAGGATGATTAACAGTTAACTGTAAGAAGAGAGGAAATGGGGCTGTTAAGAAGCCAACTACATTTTAGAGATGTGGACAGCACGCAAGTACAGAAGGTCAAATACACGGGAAGGGTGTTAAGAGGATTTGGATTATTTGACACATAAATCTGAATGAAAATTAGATTAGCGAAAAATGTGTTACGGAAACTAAACAATATAAAACAGGAAAGTTTTGTTACACTACATAACGCCTATTTTAATCTTTATTATCAAATGAGAAGAGAAATTTAGCATCGAAGAAATGTATCTCATAAACACTGTTTCCTTACTAGCGGACACTAGAGGCAAAATGAAACCACAACATAGGTATTTAGAGAATTAAAATAAATATAGAGATCTGTTCGATAAGAGTATCTCACCTGATTTTTTTTACTGAAAATATATTTGTCTATTGTCTTTGGGGTTAAAATAATTTTTAATCATACTAATATAAAGATCCCTTCCCGACCACCTAGGAAAAAGTTTATTCTCCCTAAGGTATTCTACTGACAATTATAAATTTGAATATAAATGAATTTCAGGAAAAAACTCTGTGAAAAACATGTGACTCAGATATCGCATTCTAATGATTAAACTCGTAAATTTATAGAGCTTTTGACAAAATATTGAAAACTATATTACAATAAGTCAGAACAATATTCTAGTGAATTCCAGAACAGCTTAAATTAAATCTAGAGTATACCCGAATATTTCAGAAAGCCTCATACAGTATAAAACAGCTTGAAATAGCCACTCAAGTCACTAACAAGATGAAAGGTTACAAACATGCATCAGAACCACTTAAGGCATCTATTATTGCCCTTTCAAAAAGCAGTCAAGTCTACGAGAGAAATTGCAGAAATTGCAATAACCACGCAACCACCTGTCTCTCGAGTGCTTAGGGCACATAATGATGCCACTCCTGCTCCAAGGTAGGAAACAAAGGGACGGAAGAAAAAGATTGATGATAGAACTGGCAGGGTAATCAAGAGAGAAGTTGCGAAGAATAGGACTATAACTAGCCAAGAAATTGCTGCCAGTCTAAGCGAAGAGCAAGTTGTTAATCTTGCCTCTTCAACAGTCCGTCGGTGGCTGTTGGAACAAGGCTACAAATCTTGTACACGAAGGTGTACGCCGCTAATAAGCAAAACCAACAAAGCCTAGAGACTTGAATGGGTTCACTATTACAAAGGTTTCACCGTAGAGGACTGGAAGAATGTTCTCTTTTTCCGATGTAACGAAAGTTGAGCTAAATTCAAAGTATAAGATGAGTCACTTTTATCAAACAGCACTGTATATCCGAGATAGATTTTACAATCTCGTTACAACTTTTGAAATGGTCATGAATACCTTTCAGATAATTCTGGAACCATTGCAATTTCTTGGAAAAATTAGAACGATTCATTCGATAGCATTAGTTAAATCGGAAATCTTACTGCGTAGATTTCTAGAGTATTGAGAAAATCTGTTATTTGATCAACAGCAGGAGCCGTTCAGCTAGTAACAAAAGACAAAACGAATGAATACCAACAACTTGTATAGCTTGATGAATTAAATCAATAATTTATATTTGAAAACTAAGAGAACAAAGAATAACGAAAAACAATACAATATCCTCAAAAGCTTCCAAATACAATGAATGTAGTATATATTTGAATTCAACGGTGTAAACAAGGGGTGATGAAGAAGAAAGTTAATTAGAAGAAAAGGCTAAAAATGGGATACAAAGAAAATCAGTCGGGAAATGTTAAAGAAAATAGAAAAAGCAATCAAGGAAAGGATAAAAAGAAAAGAATATAAAAAGAAAAGAAGAGACAGAAATCAACAAAACAAGCAGGAATCACACTTGCAAATTTTCGTTAAACACAAAAGAATCAAATAAGATAAAACACAGTCGAGTGACCTGGAAAAACAAATATACAACTGTCTGAATTTCTGGGATGAAGAATTACCATTATTTGCATTCAGACTAATATCCTTATTTTTTTTGTTGTTTTTATATTTTGGAGAATATGTAAAACGATTAAAGAGGCGTTGATTCCTTAATATAGCCATTTTCTAAGCCTGGCTTAGATGTGGCCCAAGGACGAAAGTATGCGTCACCTAGTGAGAATCGAACTCACTATTCAATTTCAATGGTTATAGCATTCATTTTCATTTTTTAATTCATGCAAGGAAAGCGAGAAGAAACGACTAAACGCAACATGTAAGGAAACAGGATGTCTCTTTGTTAGTTAAAAAAAAACAGCTCAGTATACAAATTAGAAAAAATAAACTTCGACGGAGCGTAATGTTTTGCATGAAGTATTATGGTGGATGTAGTAAGAACGGTTAGTAATAGTGTGTTGTTTTGGTTTTAGGAATAGTGTTTGTATGTTTGGGTGAGTGTTGCGGCTAGCTAAGTTTAAACTTAAGACAGATAAACACCGTCCATTTCCCCATCCCCTTTTTATGCC
>OZ038475.1:108213163-108250663 GCA_964036315.1 Acanthosepion esculentum
ATTGTAAATAGACAATGTATGATTGTAAGCAGGAGAAATCGCTAAAGATACGAGCTGTCAAATCAAACAATTTAAATATCTAGGAAATCGTTTAACAAAAGGCTGAAAATGTGTCACCGACACACGAAGGCGAGTTTTTATATCTAATGATTGTTTACAAAATGATGGTTGAAATTCTGATCGCCATCAACTTTGTTAATTCTGATTGGGTATTTACTACGCAGATCTATTTGTTACAATTATATTTATTGTTGACCAGGCCGACTTTTTTTACTGCATTTTTCATTTGTTTTGCTTTTACTGTTGCGAGTGTTCTTGTTCAGGTCCACTGAGTTTCATTTCCCGGAGATATATAATTGTGTCTTTTGTCATAGAATGTAATGTTTTAGTATCGCCATAAATTAACATAAAGTCATTTGCTTGACCCAAGCCAAAAAAAATAAGCCCCACGGTTGAATTTGTAAATAATATTCGCAGTTAAATTAACCCCCGACCACGTTCTTTCCTTTGGAAACTAAAATCGGTCAACATCTTATTTTTTGCGGTTTTCCGATGCATTGAAAGAAGCTTTGTCATTTTAGTACCAACATTTTTGTATGAGCGAAGAGGTAGAACGATTTGTTATACTGAAAGTTTATATGATCACGGAAACACTCGGATGTATGATCACAGGTAAGGCTCGAGTGTATAATCACGGGCAAGGCTCGGCTGTATTATCACAAGCAGGTATCGGGTGTATAATCACGAGCAAGCCTCGGGTGTATTATCACAGACAAATTTCAGGTGTATGATCACAGGCTTATGTTTATAATCACCTCTGTTTTCGGAATTGGGCTTATTCTGCGATTATTATTATTATTATTATTATTATTATTATTATTATTATTATTATTATTATTATTATTATTATTATCCTTATATAGTTTTCCCACCATATGTAACTGATGGCACAGTCTAAAAATTTTCTAAAATTTCTGTTACGTTCTGTCTATTCGATTGATTTTTGTGAGTCTAACGACAAATCCAGTTTCCCATTTCTCTGTTAAGTTGCAAATGTTACTTCTTTTATCATGTTTTCGTTTTAGATAACTGAGATATGATATGTCCTAGTTTGTATATTCCTTAATATACAGTCAACGATGAAATTATTCGTACACCCATAAATTTTGAATATTCTTATCCATTTCTCATAATCTAATGCCCGTATGATGCCGGGGTTCGTACATGTTAATACGCACAAACAATGAAATAGAAAATTGAATTTTCCTAACAACATGTTAAATACAACAGATTTCACAATCTAATAATGCAAAATAGGAAAAGACAAAATTATTCGTACAGTAGATGATATAATTTTAAATTAAATGATTCGTGTAAGTATAAGTAATTTATATAATTATTTTATCGGTGAAGAATTCTACACAATTTATTCAGTAGAATATTTGTGATAATTCCAGCAAAGAATATCAAGTGGTGCATATAGTGTTGCCATTGTGATTCTTACCTTAACAACACGATAGGGAAGACAAAAGAGGTTAGCGTTAACTCAAGACAGAGAATTATTAACTTCCACAAGTCGGGAAATAGTTACAACGCTATTTCGAACCGGTTATATATCCCTAGATCTACGGTACAGTCCGTTGTAAATATATTTAAACAGTTTCGCAAGACAGAATATTTGCCTGGGCGTGGAAGATTATCCAAATTGTCACTGAGAGCTGCACAAACATTGTGTGGCAAGGTTCATATAAACCCAAGAGTTGTTTTGAAAGACATCGCCAAAAGTTTGGTTACGATGGGTATCCGCGTAAGTACTCGCACAATAGAATGTTGTTTAAATAGAAATGGGTTGCCTGAAAACCGACCACGACAAACTCCTCTTCACAAACTATGTCACATTGTGGCTCGGTTTTATTTTCCAAAACATTCTTTAACAAATAAAATTTCTTTTGGGAATATCAACTACGGAGTGATGAAACAAATTGAGCTTTTTGGAAATGATGAAACATTTTGAACATTATAATTGGATAATAATTATAGAAGATTTGGCACAAGAAAGTTTAGGCTCTCCTCCCAGTGGCAACATCAAAAGATGGAGGCGGCTCGATGATGTTTTAGTCTTGTTTTAGCTCAAGGGGAACTGGAAAATGAATTGCAATAAGAAGAATAATGTAATCTGCAGATTATTTCAAAATTCTGGATGAAAATCTACAACTATCACCAGAAAATCTTCATCTAGCTCGGCGAATTACTTTCCACCAAGACAATGACCCAAAACATACGTCTAAATGAGTGACTGCATGTCTTCAGTAAAAGATAACATTTCTGTGATGGCCTTCAGTAGTCTGACTTGAATCCTATTGAAAATCTGTGGTAAGAATTTAATGTTCGAATAAATTGTTGGTCACCAAAAATCTTTCAGGAATTAGAACCTGTATCCATTGAAGAATGGAAGAAAATCCCAGAAAAGTCTTATTAAGATGTCATCAAAAACCTTAGAAAACGATTGCAGCAAGTTATAAATATAAGCGTCCATGCTATTGACTATTAATATTGTGAATTCTCTACATTTTTTTCTATTTTTTATTCTGGGCGAATAATCTTGTCGTTTTCTTTTTGAATAATTCATATGTCACATTTGTTCTATTTAACCTATTGTTCTGAAAATTGATTTTTATATTCCTTTTTTTTTACTTACTAACATATAAAAATCTGACATAATACCGGCTTTAGATTCTGAGAAACGGATAACGATATTGAAAATTGAGGGGATGTATGAATAATTTCGTCGTTGACTATATCGTTCGAAAATTAGACTTGTTTTTCTGCCTAGATTTGTTGATTTATTTGTATATTCAACAACAGTTATTGCTATTTGCTGCTGTGGATAATTACACTAAATGTCTACGGTTCTTCGCACTTTTCTGATTCATCTCCAACTCGTGCAGACATTTATACTGTTTCAAACGTTCCACGAATTTTAAACACATTAAGTTACTCTGCGTTTTACTACTTCTACTATTACAATTTTTCTCTTACGCCTACTACTATTAATAAAAATATTAATAATAAATAACTTTATTTCCACGAATATTGATGTATAGTACACAATAATAGCCTTACATATTTTTTTATGTTTTTGACACACGTCCAACTGGGTATCACTATTACTTTTTCCACTTGAATGGCATAAAATGTCAAGGCTACTTGATGAAAGTGTCACTTGAACAATCTTCACTTTCTCACAGAGTGGATTGCCCAAGTAGCAAGATCAATAGATTTCTCGATTCTTATCGACCTTCCACCGGTCTAACCACTCGAACCCATCAAATCAGTCTGATCAAGATTGGGGCGGACAATCGATGGCTACTATTTTATTCTTTTTTATATAACTCCTATTATATTTTTTCTCAATATAACTTCATTTGGCAGTGTGCCAAACATTGACTGAGAACATTTTCAGTTCCCTCGATTTTTGTGGCGTTGCAGAACAGGGCTAAATTTTAAGTGCTCTTTTTTATGTACAAATAGAATTCTTCTTGTTAACTTTGGCGCTTAGAATGGCATAGGTCCTGATCTGTAGGCATCAGCATTACACAATATATTTCTATACTACCGTTACATATGTGATATTCTAATATAACATATGGAGTTATCAAATTTAGCTTGAACTAGAACAACGGTATAACTTTTATCCAATCAAAGTAGATTAGCTGTTAACTAGCGCAGAAGCAGATTTATATTTATTCGCTAGATATTGTAGAGGAAGAGACTTGAGGCTTCAGAAATGTTCTGCAGAAGGATGCTGAAGATATCGTGGAACGAACATTTGAGCAATGCGAGGTCTTAGAGAAAATAAAGGAAACTTATACTTAACACCACGAAGAGACAGCTGAAATTTCTGGGGCATATAATAAGAAAGGAGGTCTTAGTAAATCAGATACACACAGAAAAGAGAGATAGCAAGAGGGACAGAGGAAATCAGCGCATAACAGGGCAAAACATTACTTCATCATTTTAATTTAATGGATGGCTGAACAGAGTATAGGAGAAATAAGGAAATACAACGTTTATTAAGAACAACAAAGGGTAAAATATTGTGACGAGCCATGATCGCGTGCGTCCTGAGAGGTCAAGGTACATATAGAAGACGTTTGACAAGCGTCGTTATTCAAATCTTCTCCCAAGCATGGCGCTGAAAACATTATGACACAAGGGGTTGCGAAGAGTCAAAGAAACAGACAAAATTTACTAACGACAGGGAGAAGAAAATAAACGTATAACGTTCAAGGAGTTACATGACGACGTTTATCGTTGCATTTACATTTAAAGAGTTCTAAATTGGCAGAATCTATTGGAATAGAAATACAGTAAAATGAAGCCAAGTTTTCAAACTCATACTACGAAGTATCAAAGAGGAAACCTCATCAGAATTACCATCAAATTAGATTTCAAATGTCAATACTTATTGATCGTTCTCTGTGGATACATACTATACCTGGCGCTATTCAAAAGCAACACATTTTGAACAAGGATAACAAATCAGTTGAAGGATTCATTCTGGTTTCACCAACGAGAGACTATGGGTGCTAATGTGGACAGTGTTACATTGACCGCTCTCTATCTAGTGCTTACCGTTGTGGACTGGCTAGGTGGGAAATCATTTCTAATTTATGAAGCTTGAAATCTTTTCTCTTGCAAGCTTTATTAGAAAAGGTCTTAAATCCCAGCTCCCAACCCACACTCGACTCCGACCAAAATATTTATGTTGAGACTAATTAAAGATATTTTGTGTGTTCCACTCAACGGCTTTTCAAATAAAACGATAATTCTTCCCTGTCGGTTTACCTAATGAGCATAATCGTATATCGCTAAAATATACATCACTGAAACAAATACAGTATTCGAAATCACTCTAATAAATAACCTTTGCAAAATATCGTTTTCGACTGACTTGCAAATATTTGGTATTGATAATATTAAATAATTCATTGAGTAATTGTTCTGCCTTCGATGACCGTGCAATCAGTTCCACTGTCTCTTGAAATTTATAAAATATTTCTGTTAATTTTTTTTTCTCATATCCAGTTGCTCATATCACTCATTCTAGTATTGATGAGAGCATCCTTCCTAAGCCTTCGTTTCAATTATTGTGGAATGTCAACATCTTGTTTATGTGATTATTGTCTTCGATTTACATGTCCTATTTATTTTAGTTGCTGCTGCAATTGAAAGTCATCAAGTAATATCGTTTCTTTTATTCAGTATAGGTATTTGTGATTTTCTTGCGCAGTCAACAAGGCTTGAAGAAGAAGAGTATTCGAGGTTTATTTCGAACAAACGGTTTTTTAACCACTGATGTGAGAAAACTGTTGTACACTGTCTTTGCTGCTGTTGAATGTCTACAATATGTGGGATTTCGGTTACTTGATGAAGTTAGCCCTTTGGGATTCTGAAACACCAGCTCACGAGTTTTTAAAAAAATGGATGGTTTTCCCTGAAAACTATATGCATCATTCACTCACCGTCATTTATGACCATTGATCTGATACGTTTAAGATTTCTGAATGCTTTCTGGTCCATTCCTGTCATCCTTATAAAAGACTCTATCTTCCGAGGCTACTTAAGTTCAAGACACAAGTTTTTAGATTACTGATTTGTTTTTGTGGCCGTATTTGGTTTGGAACGAAACGATCCATAACAGTGACTAATCTATGTTCAATTTCTCTCATCGCCGAAGCTAATATTGTTTTACCTGATAAATACACCGATGTATTCGTGTGGAGATTACTTGGGCTTCGGCTGGTATATGATTCACATCTCAAAACCAAATTTATTTTGAAAGATAAATTTCGTAAGCATTGGCTTCTAACAGGCATCCATACGTTAATACACTATCTTATGTTTTGCTTATGTATGTTACATTTGTGTAAATTATCCATCTCGTTATTTTAAATATGGGTCTCACCACTTATCCGTAGATGTAGAGTAATACTGTTTATAATTTAAGTAAACACAAATATTTTGAATTATATTTTTTCATAGATTCGTGTTCTTTTACTGCAGTATGGATGTGTCTCTGAAAAGGAGTCATGCCATTAAAATCGAATTATCAATAGAAAATACTGAAAACGTAGATGTATATGAATGGGGAAAAATAAAATGAAAGACATGTATTAATGTCGTTGACAGTGGTTATTAATATAAGCTCTACATAATGGAATCATTAAATTGAAACGCATCCTTGAAAAGCAATTTCCACAACGTAAGGATTTGAATTAATAAAGACCCTTGATTAATGCCATTGAAGAAAATGTGTAATCGTCCTTCTCGTTACTATAATATTTCAGTGGTTCTATTGTTTTTGCAAATGTTCTTGTCGCCCATTTTGATCTATTTATCAGGCGAGTTTATGCATCATCGCTTTACAGCGCAATGCCTTACTTAAAATTTTGATTTCCGAAATACATAGACAGGTGGCTGAATAAGTCCATAGCCAAGCGTTGAAAAATAAAATCAATTATTTTACAAAAGGAATTATGTTTTCATCATCTACTTTTTTTTGTAAATAAAATGAGTTCTAGCGCTTTTACAAATATAACTTGATCCAATGAATATATCAGATCTAAGTTCAATTAATAATTATCGGCCAAGCTGCTATTGTGAATTAATTGCGTTTATAAACTGATTTGCTAAATGTTATGAATGAACAATATTAAAAGATCAAGGGAATGAACATCACCCACTCAAGGATAATTTGCTGTAAATATCCACATCCATTTTAATTGTACTCTGATGTCTAGTTTGTCAGCGAGAAAAGGTCATTAGGTGAATCAGTATATCTCTAAGGCCTGTTTATGGAAAGATGACTGAATTGATATTCCATTCCTGAAACTTTTGGGATATTTGACATCCGCTGATCCGTGTTATCACGTATGTAATGATGGCGGCACGGAAAACACAACTTACGACAAGGTTTCATTATCGAATTTCAACCTGAAATCTGTGCTTAAAATCATATCTACTTTCAATATAGTATGTTACCAGACAAGGTACCGTGCCAGTGCAGCTTTTTTGTCTTCCATGTGATATGACAACGATAATAAGCCCTGTTTACTCAATGGTACAAAACATATCAACATATGATTTCATGAGTTCACAAATTTTATTCTGGTACACTAGCAACGCGTATAGTATCCTGGTGAATCTCGGTTCCAACATTCTGGGTCAGATAATAGGGCTCGAGTGTGTTACAGACACATGGCGCAATGGAAATTATTTGTCAAGAAGGCGATATTATGAAAACAGGTGATTCATAATAATGTTTTATTGGTTAAGGTTTGCCACCTTAAGTTGTCAGTTAATGATGATACCGTCATTGCATTACACAATTTCATCGACTTCATCTATCCTAACATCAATGGGTTATTTAAGATCGTTAATTCACCGTGTCAGTGAAAATAATTTGCTTTGAATATTCTGAGGTAGATTCCTTAATGATCATTACAACAGAATGACATGACATCTATCGGGTAATCGTGGGATCAGTTGGTGACATCCGTTCGTCAACACGTTCTAGTACCTACAATTAGGAGTGATGTATATCCAGTGGAAGTTCACCTACTTGATGCTACATCCAGTTGCTGATTTTCCCTTGGAGAAAATGTGACTATATAATACTAGAATGGAATATATGTTTTTTTTTGCACGTCTGAATACTAAATAGGAATTAACTCTCCCATGTTTTTTTAGTGTAGATATAAATACAAAATACTCGAGTTTACTTCGACGTTCTCAAAATTAGCAAGAAAACCTCTCCCCAAAGTTTGAAGTTTCGTTCGTTATACTGATTTTATAAAGGCTGATATATTTTCATTCACCATTCATGCATCACACATTTATAGACTTGGAGAGAGACAGATAATTTTATACATAGCCACAGACACGCACAAAAACTCAAATATACAGACACACGCACTAGTCTTGTGAATGACGATAAACTACATACGGCAGCATGGCTTCTTATCAGCAGGTTTTAAGAGGTGTAAAAGCAACTCTTAATTGTTGTTTTTCCCAGCTGGACACTGTCCCAGGGTTATAGGAACTTTTAAGCTCCCAGCTATGAGCAAATAGAGAACTCCCAACCAAAAACAAAAGATTATTAACATATAAAAATGCATTGTTTTAATAAAAATACGAGCACAACATTTTTATATTAAAAAATACCAACAATATCTATTCTAAGTAGAAATGATCTCCAGAATTGACTTCAGTTCTCTCCAAACTCTACAACAATTGCCTCGCACCTTCCTGCTTTCCAGTTTGTTGGAAGTTCTCTTCTGTAGTTCCTGATTTTAAGAACATTGAAAAATCTCTTGATCCCTCAAATTATAGCCCTATTAATATCTCACCGTTTTTCGGCAAAGTATTTGAGGCTCTAATGAATGCTGAAGTGGTTAGGCATCATACTTCTCACGACCTCCTCCCCGACAAACAATATGTCTTCCGTTTCCTCAGGTCTACTGCTGATCTGTTAACGGGCATCACTGAATCTGTATATCAAACACTTGGTAATAAAGGTGAAGCTACAGCTGTGGCTGTAGACATCTCGAAGGCGTTTGACAGGTTTGGCATGCTGGCCTTCTAAGCAAACTCCAAAGCTACGATATTACAGGACGACTGCTTTATTTATTGCAGTCGTTCCTATCAAATCGTGAAATGAATGGTGAACACTTCTAGATCCTTTCACGCCTAATTGGCTGACCCTCAAGTCTCTAATCTATGTCCTACGCTGTTTCTGACTTTCATAAGATATTCTCCTGATGTCTTCAGTTTACATGTAGGTATTTATGCAGTTGACACTATTGTATCCTGTCTCAAGAGCAAATCCTCAAAACTGATTGTGTAAATGTGGTTGTTGCCCTAAAAAACAGACCTTAAATCAGTGTTTAACTGAGACAGAAAAATGTTACCGCCTCCAAAACAAAATTGGTCTCATTTAACCAGTTTAGAGAAGCGTTTTTGCCTGTCATCGCCATAAATGGCGCTAGACTTCTGGAGAGCAACAGAGGACGCCTGCTTCGTCTCACCTTTTCAAATGACTTGATGTGGAGCGACTACATCGAATCAATATCTGCATCAAGGAAATTAGTGTCACTGTATCATACTAGAAAATTGTTCTCGCCAGAGTCCAACTTGCGCATTTACAAATTTTAACATTTGCCCGTGCATTGAATATTGCTGCCATATCTGGTCCTGTGCTCTTGCTATTCATCTGAAGGTCCTTGGCAAAATCCCAAAAAGGATCTATAATGTAATCGATCCTGACTTGGTATCTCGACTTCAGTCACTTTTTTCACCGACGCTTGCATTCGTCTTTTCTATAAACATTTTTTATGACAACTGCTCTGTCGAGATGCTTCACCTTTTTTGCCACGACTGCATGAATTTAAGCGTAATACAAAATTGGGATCTAGGCCCCACGCGTTTACTGTTGAAATAGTTCAATGCAACAGTCACGTCAACTGTAACATACTGTTTTCTCGCACTTCCGCTTGTGGAAATCCCTTCTGTTTACTTGCTTCCGTGATAATTACAATATTTAAAAATTTAAATGCAACGTCAATCACCATATTCTGTATTTTGTATCTCGTCCATCTTTTGTCCATTTCTCCACCCTCCATGTATTCAGTCTTTTCTCTCACTTTCTCCCCCCCCCCCTGTAACCCAATGCGTACTAGAGCAATTCCCGCCACTAGTACGGAGAAACAAAAGCAAAAAACAAAACAAAAAAAAAACGCATTCATTAACATATTTAAGAAAAGGTTTCTCGCTGCACAAATTCTCTGTCGTTGATATTTCCAGTATATTCTTCCTCAAATTTTCCTCTCCATCTGTTACGAAATTGTTCAGCCTTAAAAAGGGAAATTGATATTACATAGCAGCTCATCATCTCTCTTTTCTTTGTTAATAACACTGTTCCGTTTTCTAAATGATTTGTTTAGTTGCTGAAATACAATTTCCGTAATAGAATTCGCATTGGGGTTTCGATGTCACATATTTCCTCCTGTATTATGTTACCTCTCTGATTGTTAAACTTTCTCTATTTGGACATCTACATTTTTTAAATTTGTATCTTGCCCCTTTCTAACCACTTTTTCTGTTGTCTTTTACAATACTTCTTTAGATTTCCTCTAGTTTTCGTTTTGCATTTAAATTCAACTCTGTGATATTTGCATGTTTTGTATTGTTAGGATTATATCCACATATAATAAATCCTGATAAGATTTATAGTTATTTTAGGAGTAGCTCGCTGCATGGTTTACATATATCCAGTGAGAAGACGCTTTCTTGACTATCAGGCCTTTCTATATTTGTGCATTTGCTCCATGCATTTACCATCCGTATACAGGTGGTTTGCTCGCATTTATATATTAATTTATAAATACGAAAGTAATTCCTAAATAAATCAAGTTTACCTCGTAGTTCAGGTATTTTGTCTTACCTTATAAAATTCATGTGTTGTCTATGAAACAATGGTAAGTCTGCATTTCTTTTGGCCATTCTGAGATTATTCAGTTCAGGAATATTTAATGTCTTATCTCAGTGTCTTAAAAGAAACTACACTCAAATTTATGCGAATGATTACCTATTTTTCCTCAACGCGAACATAAAGACAAGCATTACAGAAAACATTACAAGCCGAATTATTCTATATTAGCGTATAAAAATTGATCGCCTTCTTAATTTAAAAGTAGACTTCCTGGTAACTAATTATTGACTCAGATTGCTCCTTTCGTTTACCTTGCCACACTTTTATAACGTCATGTGAAAACAAAGTAAGCACATAAAACCAACACATTATTTTGCAAACAGAATATATATTACAAAACTTTTAGTAGAAAAAACTTTGTTTACATTCGTTTAAGTGACAATTTCCTATTGGAAATAAAATATTTAATTAAAATGGAATAAACTAAAATAATGACTACACTGTAATAAATTAAATACAATAAAAATATAATAAAGGTTGATTAGCTTAATATTTATAATCGAAAATATTTCTAATCCATATTAAAACCTATATTTTACAAATTTGCATCAGTGAGTGCTTTATGAAGACCAGAAAACGTAGCTATTAAACGGAATACTATTAAACAATAAAATACAGTGGAATAATATCAGTCAGTTATGTGTCATTCGTGATAGACGCTTAGGCGATCATGTACCTTTCGATACATGACTGACGATGCAGATTTTTCCCCGCAGTAGGTTGCAATTTATTTCTGCGGTACACCATCCAAGGTTATAAAACCCGACTTGTCCTGCTATATAGAAAAGGAGAAGAAGTGGATTCATACCTTTCCAAATGGTATTAGCACGTAAGTGAATGCAATGGCTTCGACCGGAATTTCAAACTCGGCACTCCGATTTCTCAATCCGAGACCTTATCAATTGCTCCACCGTGACTGTGTAAAATAGTCCGTTATTTTACTATTTTCATCATCGAATAATTTGTTATAGTAAAACTACTGGGGTGTCATATGTATCTACAGTAGATGTATCTATAAAACCCTATACTTTTTCAGTGAGACGATACAGAACGAAAACAAATGCAAGACAGTCTGAAAGTTTATGAAATATTTATGTTATAATTTGTTAAAGAAATAATAAACTTTTGTCTGTAGAAGATGTAAACATTCTTTTAACAGCAGATTTCATGTTTGCACATTTCTGAAACCAGAAACTATTAATCATGATCGGCTGTAGAGAAGAGATTTTCGTTATGGTGGAAATATCTACTTATTAGATAAATGAAAATAAAGAGCGAGTTTAATTTTAAAAGCATGTGTTTTAATGATACAGGTTACTGGCGGTTGACAATTCACTACATGCTTCTGTTATTATGTCTCTTCTTGACAGCCATTTATTTATGTCTAGGTCTTAACTCGCTAAATTAGTCCTGGGTATGACAATAAACTGCATATGACATCAAGACATTTCATCAGGAAATTGAAGTATTTGACAAGCGTCTTAATTGGTTTGTCCCCAGGTTCACCTTAGCTCTGTTTCTTAGCACCTATTAGAGCCCCAACTACGGGCAAATTACCCCCCGACCACTAATCAAATCTATGTAAGTATAAAAGTATATTATTATATTAATAAATTACCCGTAATACGCGCACACACGCACACACGCACAGACACAGACGCACACACGCTCGTGCGCACGCACGCACGCATACATACATATATATATATATATATATATATATATATATATATATATATATATATATATATATATATATATATTAATAAAAAATATTAATTTCGGTTGAGCTCTGTGGTTTGAGGTGTGAGTTTGTAAACAGTGACTATTTAATCTAATATTGCATGACTCTTCGGCAGAATTGAGTCACTGTCAGTCACTGTGTGTTTATCTAAATCTGAAAATAAACACGCTAAAGTTCACCTTCATCCTTGCCATGAGCCGACGGCTTAGTGGTAGAAGTTCCGACTGACGCCAATTCAGTCGGGTGTCGATCGTAGCTAGAGGCAACCGGACGTCTAGCCACACTGATGAGCTGTGAATGACAATATATATATATATATATATATATATATATATATATATATATATATATATATATATATATATATATATATATGTATATATATATTGAAAAATATATTTAACTGAATACATAAAATTGTTGAAATTAACTCATATGTTTTGATAACTGCTAAATAAAATCAACCAAACAACCAAAATGAATGAACGTTCATCATATTAAACCATATAGTATCCTACAATTTCTCAGAAATCAAACTGAAACCAAAATATAACTAAAAAATAACATAACACACTCATATCACCGCCTCTCGAAATCATATCCATTTAAACTATGCACACAATCTCAGTATGATCTGTTAAGTATTCAATTGTGAATGCAGAATAACATATTTTGTATTCAAAGCTCCGAAGAAAATTAAATTTCAGCAGGAAATGACCCATAAGGTGTTGATATTCCGTTAAAAATAACGTTATGAAAAGTTTAAATGAGTTTTTCATTATCGAATATATAGCTTAAAATAAAGCGTCGAAAATCAAAACGATGAAATTGAGATACAATTATTTTGTTTAGTTGAGATTTTACTGTCGGATAAAAAAAATTAGTTCAATGACATATACTTTCTAAAATGTTTTTCAGGTTTATCTTGACTAGCGAACATTAAAAGGTATTATAACCTACACGGCAACGGAAATACAAAATTGGACCTAATTTACTAACGAAAAGTATTATGCAGTAATAAATTATGTATGTCAGGTAAAAATAAAAATGCGAGATAATATGTAACCAAGAAATGCCTGCCGTATGTATGAGTTATCCGAGATTAAAACAAATACCCTACTAGATATTTTTTTTACTATTAAAGAGTTTGGCTGAATAACCAGAAGAATTGAAACAAAAGATGTCAAACGACTAATAAACATTATTACAGAACAATGGTTATGTAACACAATAGCGTACGACCTATATAGGCTTGCAGGCAGTGTAGTAATAACACGGCACTTCTGGTCTTCATAGCCTGAACTCACCGGGCAGAGTGAATGGTTACCTCAATAGAACCAACTCAAGTTTTCAAAACGGACTGGGATTGGTCTTGGTTTGACGTGGAGATGCCTCGGCTCCGCCATGTCTACCTATCCAGCATATGACTGAATATCTCTCAACAGCGATATGCGGAGAAAAAATGATTAGGTGCTGAGATGCAAAGCGAAACTACGAGCAATCATATTGGGATGCTGCTGATGTTGATGATAAAACTGAGGTACGTTCTACGCTGATCAACTGTATAAATAACAATCAAATACGGATAGGAAAATAGAATAACAACACAGTAAAAGATACCTAGGCGAGGTTTTCCTAAAGAAAAATACTACATTAGAATAAGACGTATTTTAAACGTTTATAAATGTAGTGTTTCCTGTAGTAGTCATATCTAATAGTCACAATATCATGAAATACAATACCGTACAATTAGACTGTGCGATATATTATTATCGAACATTAAATGAAAACTGGTGACAGTTATTTTAATGGCAGTTCTAGACCCAGTCACTTAAATATTCAGCAAATGTATGACCATTCAGTTATACATGTGTATTAGTATTCAGTATGATTTTATACACAGTTATTTTTAAAATAATTATTGATAAAGATGCCTGTTAGAAAGTAAGATTAGGTCTAGATAACTGCACTTGGAAAAATAAATATAAAATATGTATGAAGGTACTTTTTTCGAGAGATATCAAACTTCTGATACAAATACGTAATGCCCATTATGCTAATGTCCTCTAAAATCTCATTAATACTACAGGTATTTCAAGTATGTGCCTGCCGCTCAAACACTAAATTTTGCTAAAGTGAACCGTGATCATACATTCAAAATAATAGGTATATTGATATAAAGTTTTTATTTATTATTTTAATGTATTTGAATTAAGAAAACGGTATTAAAGCGAAATATTAAATAAATAGTTTTAAAAAAATATTCCATTCAATACTTTTATGCATAAAATATATTGATTTTTCATGGAAAAATTTTAAAACAATTCTTTAAACAAATTCACTAACATTAAAAATTAAATATAAAAAAAACAAAGCTAGTAAAAAAATGCTTATTTATATAAAATAGTAAATTATTAAAAGCATCAAAAATGAAAAGATCAATTGCTATTCTTTTTTGTTTTTATTCTTTTTGCATATACACTGTTAAAATGTCAACATTTCTTTCATCTGTTTGCATTCAAGCGGTGATGTAAAGGTCGTTGGTGACGACATTCAGGGCAGAAAATGTTTTATTTAAATAAATAATCAATCTTTATATAAAAGCACATTCGACGTAACAATCGCTATTTTATAAAGATCACAGGGAGCATTATTTGAAATGAATCACACGAAAGCTTTTTTTTTTTATATTTAATATTTACTGCGAGATTTAAGCCAAAACCGATTAAATGAACAATATATAAGATGCATGTTGATCGCTGTTGATGGTAAATTAGAATTTAGACGGTGGTACACTTTTATGACGTAATTTAGCAAACAGGAAGACATACACACACAGAGAGACATTAACTTTTCCTATGTGTTCATATATGACAAAACATCGTTCTTTCCATTTTCAACTCCGTCGTCGCACATAACAGTTGATTAAAGAGAGATTACCAGTGGAGAACAGGCAATTGTTGTCGTTGGTCTATACCTACTCGTACAACATGTCAAATCGACATTGGATTACGTGGATTGCATACTGCGGGGCGACTTGGAAACACAAAAACAAACATAGGCACACACTCTCGATGCCTCTCTCTCTCTCATTAACACCCTCTCACACACGCATGCATGCCCGCGCTTATATGAATGCTTGCAAGTAAACACATTTGTGCATTTACTTCTCTTCGTTTATGAATGGGAGTCACACAAAAACAGTAAATAAATATATTACTTAATAAATAAACGGAGTGCCTACTCAAATACGTGTTCTAATGAATAATCAATAGTGGTCTCCCCTTGTTTCGTTACTCTCCTCTTTGATAAACCTATTTTTCTTTTCTGGAACGATAAATTGACACGATACGCGTAATAACAGTTGAATAAAGCTTTCTTAAAACCTACACCTGCGCATTTTGTCATTACACGAATATCCGCTAAAAGAATAACATTTAAAGTGATACACACACACACGTGCACACACACACACACACACAGACACGCGTGCACAAAAACACACATAAAGACACCCCCACACACACACACACATATATATATATATATATATATGTATATATATATATATATATATATATATATATATGTATATATATATATATATATATATATATATATATATATATATATATATACATATACATATATATATATATATATATATATATATATATATATATATATATATATATATAGGGAAGAGGCTAGAGTAGTCCCAACGAGAGAAAAGTGTGTATATTAAAAAGAAGAGACAAAACGCAAACGTTTTTGGTTGTAATATGGATTTAAAAAAAAATATATTCTACTTTATTTTCCATAATTTTACTCCACGAGATTCCGCTCTCGCGACTTTCATCAGGCAAAGCGTGGAGATCTTCACGTATTATTAAAAATAATTAATTTTTCTGATGTTTTTCGATGTTAAATATTCTCGGTATGAGACATTCTCTTTTTTGTGTGTTAGTGACACAAAAGTCTTCCTGAATTGGCAGTGAAAATGTTCTGCGTAAAGGGGTATAAAACAATTAAGATTGGTCCGACAAATAGTGAAGGAGTTATAAACATTCTTATCTTTTAATGACACCTGTGTTTTCTTAGATCTATTTCTAATTTTTTTGTGTTTTTGTCAGCTTGCGTATGTATACTTATATTCCCTCTCTATACATGCACACTGTCTTATTACGAGGAATTAGTAAACACATTTGTACACATACCCACATATACACGCACATATACACACACAAATACACACACAAATACACACACACTTCCTATGCTGTGTAGTGTGAGCTCGTTGTTTTTACCAATATGTGTATTTATATATCAGCATGCGCATGTATAAGCGCACTTCCTCTCCACATACACATACTTTCCGATTACAAGAAATGAGTATACACTCACATACATGCATACATATATACAGACATACATATACATATACTTCTTAAGTTACAAGGATTGGGTATACGTACACACATACATACAGTTGTGTGGGGTTTGCGCACACACACACATATATATATATATATATATATATATATATATATATATATATATATATATATTGTCTATGTAAATATAATATCAACGCCAAACAGCGACAGTTTCTTACATGATTGAATACAATCTTCAGGCCATGATAATGTGTTTTACATAAGATGCTGAGGATGGCATTCACCGAACATGTGAACAACGATGAGCATTTTCAGAGGATGCAAACAAAAAAGAAACCCATATTTGTCATCAGGAAGAAGCAGCTGAAATTGTTGGAACATGTAATGATAAAGAAGGGCTTAAATAATCTGATACTCACAGGGCGGATAGTGGTAAATTTGGACAAGGGAATGCAACTCGTGATATACTTAACGAGCCTGAGCAAGTGGATAACAGAACAAGATAAGGGAGAAATAACAAAATGTCAAAGCTTATTGAAAGATACAAGTGACAGAACGAAAGGGTGAGCCATGATCGCCTACGTCCTGAAGGGACACGGCACATAAAAAGAAGAATATTTCTTAACGACTATTACCATTAAGTTCCACTCGAGCAGATTATTTCCATAAATAGTTGTTTTTCTCTCAAGATAATACTTCGCCGATTATTACAATCTTAACATGTTTAAATATAGACTTAAAAGTTTTCTTTCTTACTTATTCATAAAAATTGTGCCTAATAATCTGGAACTCTCTACTTCCAATGTAACCTTTGTAAGAAAGCAGACTGGAGAACAGGTTTCATTGACGTATATTTGTAAACAGGGTTATTGCCGAGAGTCTGCTGAACTCCTGGTCATAATAATATATTGCACGTAATTTTACCATAAAAATGTATTTCTTATACTTTCATATTGTTTTACTCCTGTTTCTGGGTATACTTTTTGACCATAGCTGAGAACCTAACAGGTGTTACAACCCCAGGTCAGGATGGACATGGAAACAACTCCAGTTAAGAGGTGCTTCTGCGCTTCTGAAAAGCTGCTAATCAAGGGGCCGTACTACCGCCTGTAGCTCATCGTCAAATACAGGATGACAGCGGCTCCTGGTGCATGTACAGAGTGAACATCATTGCCAATATACATACATATATATATATATATATATATATATATATATATATATATATATATATATATATATTATATTATATATATATTTACATACGCTCTACCTTTGATATTGAGCACTTTATCCCATAAATATAGCACACCTTAAAACTATATTTCTTCATATATATTGACTTCTTATTAAATGATAATATGATTTAATTAAATACAAGGCATTATATCATAGAAATTACATTTCATTAATGTATGTGCAAATATTGTCACTTAAAAGTTGGACGTCATGACGAAAAACCTCGATGGATGGAGCGCATGTATTAATATATATTTAATATTTTTAACATATATATGCATAATTTCTTGATAAAAATTTCTTTAAAATTCCTGCCACATTATTTCGGGCTTATTTTTTAATTTGATAGCGATTTTTAATATGCATTATATATTGGTTTATATTTATATAGGCATTTCAAGTAATTTACAATGATATTAGCGCGCCGACAAAAAAAAAAAAATAACACAAATTTAATTGCAAAACTTGCTGGTAATAAAATGTCAAAACTTTTATAGTTTGTCGCTTATCACATTCTCAAAAATGAAACAACTTGATGAAAATACAGTTTCAGATAAAAGAAAGAATATGCAGTATTCAACCAGGTATGTAATGAATTTCGATACTATGCTAAATATTTTGACTCGGTCAAATATTTACAGGCATGATATGATACGAATGGCAAATATTTTATCAATTATTCATGAAAACAATTTCATGTTTTCAATAATTCAGTCGCATTTTAAATTTTGATTTTTTTCATTATTATCAACTTAAAGCAAAATGTTCATTTTCCTATCAAAGTATCACACACATTAACTGTTCATTAGTAAATTAAATTTTCATTACATATTTTTCATCTGTTATATATATATATATATATATATATATATATATATATATATGTGTGTGTGTATATATATATATAAATATATATGTATATATATATATATATATATATATATATATATATATATATATAATCACACACACAACATATACATGCATATATATGTATATATATATATATGTATATATATATATATATATATATATATATATGTGTATATTTAGGCAACAATCTTTCTTTTATGCAAGTTTCATTAAAAACGACAGACAAGGTACTACGGTTAAGTTTTTTATTTAATTTTTCTTGTGTACGAACAAGAGCTTTCTTGCTGGACAAAGGGTGTGTAAGAACTTTCCAAATGTTTTTTTTTTCCGAGCGCTTTCGGCTATACCTTTAGCCATTATCAAGGATAATTAGTACCTTGTTTGTCGTTTTTAATGAAACTTGCATATATATATATATATATATATATATATATATATATATATATATATATATATATATATATATATATATATATATATATGTGCGTGTGCGTGTGCGTGTATATGTATTTATATATATATATGTATATATATCGGAATCTGTCAACCTATCTATCGCAATATGTTCATTATTAATCCGTATTCATTATCTATCTATATATCGGACTGTCTGTCTATCTATCTATCTATCTATCTATCTATCTATCTATCTATCTATCTATCTATCTATCTATCAGATCGTTATCTATATATATGTATATACATACACACACTCTTTGATAAGGGCTTATAGTAAACAAAATTGCTTAAAAACTTGAAACAATTTATTCAAAAAGAAAAAAATGAATCATTTTATAAAACATACATATAATAATCTATTTCTAATTCTAACAGTTGAAATTTAATCCTTGAAAATGGCTAAATGTATAGCCGAAAGCGCTCGGATAAAAAGAACATTCGGACAGTTTTTATATAATTTATCATCTGAAAAGAAAAACTTTATTAGATCGCACGAGAAATTATATAAATACAAAATAAAAGCACCTTGTCTGTCGTTTTGAATGAAATGTGCATGAAAGAAGGATTGCTGCCTAAATACACAATATATATATATATATATATATATATATATATATATATATATATATATATATATATATATATATATATATATATTCGTGTGTGTGCGTGTGTGTGTTTGGCTATTGCGTGAGATGAAAGCGGCGAAATAGATTTTGAAAATATATATATACACACACATATATATATGTGTGTGTGTTTGTGCGTGTGTGTGTGAGTGCATGTGAGTGTTTGTGTGTGGTTAGTGAGTAAGCTGAAAGCGGCGTAATAGATTTTGAAAACATCATATATATATACATATATAGGTATATAGGTATATGTGTGTGCATGTGTGTGTGTGTTTGCTTAGAACCCTCCTAAATTTATAAAAGTTGCTCAATATTGAAGATAGACCATTCAAGTATATAAACTAAACAGGCTAAAACTGAAGCTATCATGTATTTCCATCACTTATATATTTATTATATTAAATTTATTATTCTATTCACTTATATATATATATATATATATATATATATATATATATATATATATATATATATATATACATACATATATATATGTGCGTGTATATATGTATATATGTACGTATATATATATACACATATATTAATCAAATGCATAGATACTGAAATATACAATAACTTGCACATGTTATAATTGCTTATGTCTGTCAGTATTTGTTATCTAAGCTATAGAATTGTTTGCGAAAATTACAATTTCTATAGACATTTAAGGAATAATTGTGCTGCAGAACAAGAAGCTGTGATATAACATGTATTTTAATCCTGCCTGAATTGTTTCTGAAAGCCACTTTTTATTTGATTCTTTACAGGAAATACATGGTTCTAACACAAACCTCGTACAATTTTGGCGAGCCCTTAAGAAATTCTCATTAGATTTAATGCTACTCCACTCTAAACACATTGTATGATCTTCCCTGCAACATCGGATGTTATGTCTTAACCCGGATGAAGTTAACAAAAATGTATTTATTTCAGCATCTCGGACTCTTAGCTTAGGCAGATTGTGACAGATGTCAGATTATATAACTTCTTTGAATCTGATGCCAGGTTCTCCTCATAAATGTGACAATAAAATCCAACAATATAACACGCTTCCGCTTACATAATCCAAGATTCCCACCTATATACATCATCCAAGCCCTTAAAAACGAAAATGTATGAGGAGATATTGGTAATAAATTAGCGTCCAAATTGATGCATATAAATTTGGTGCATAACAACGTAAAACAATCAAATAATACGATTTTATTCTCCGACGTTCATATGCCTGCTATACAAGAACCCGTTCAGAAATATTTAATATGTCAGCTGTATGAAACGGCTTCCTTTAACCTACAGTGTAAAAAAGGCTTTCAGCGATGGAAGCCTGATTTTCTCGGCAAAGATCATTCTTCTTTTAACATTGTGAAATGTCGGTACATAATCACAGATAAATATATCAAATGATAGAAATCACTTCGCTTGAGGACTACCAGCAGCAGCAGCAACTAAACTGTATAAATCGAATCGAAAATAATCCCATAATTATGATGTTATCATTCCACACGATATCAAATAAAAGCTTGGGGAGGAAATTCCTCTCTATACAGGAAATACAGATATCAGCTACTGTTTTTAAACTGTTTTTATTTTCAAATTTGATTTTAGATAAATGATTTGTAAAATTAAAACGAAAGCAGTACTCGCTAACCGATCAATGAAGGTGTTAGGGGTGGTGTAAAGAATAGAGGCTCTGATTGAGGAATCGAACTCCAGTTTCCATGACATTCTCTAACGTGCTAATGCCTTTCGGACAGCTATGAATTCTCTTCTTCTCTCCCCCTAGCTATGTGTAAATAGAAGGACTGACAGCATTCTATAGCCTTGAGTGGCAACAGGTCTAGGAGAAATTAACTCGGAATTCAATACTGTAATTAGCCCTGACGTAGCACATCATACACAACATATGATCGTTAGCATAATCTCGCTGATTCCGGCTATAGTCCAATGATGATAAATATTACAATTAGAATAAGCATTAGTTGAGGAACCTAATATAATTAAAAGAATTAATTAGTCAGAAAAAATATTAATCCTCCTGTGAGATGACAACCCTTATTTGAAAATAATTTTAGAAGAAAGAAAAATTACAGAAGAGAAAAATGCCTGTGAATATACTGAACAAGTGAAAAATAAATTAAAATAAAATCTACTTAACAAAGAGACCAAAATCTGCATAAAATAAAGAACCAAACTGGAGAAAACAAACTGCATAGACATTGTGTTTAAATGTGGCGAGATGCGAAAACGCACGGAAACTTGAAGCGATGACCTGCTTCCAAACAAAATGAGTCTCGCTTGAACCCTGACAACACTAAGATGCATATGAAAATAGAACTTGGATCATTATAAATATAGCCTGACGTGCTTTTACCGATTGAGCTACGGAGGAGCGTTACGGTTAGCAAGGTCGATTTTACTGTCAGGCTATATGACTGTTCCGTATAGGAAACAGGTTCGATTCCTCTCGGAGGATGCATATTTTCTATGAAAATTTCTCGGACATTCAGGCCGGTAAATGTCGTTAATACTGTTTATTATAAACAGATAATTTACTTAAATATTTGTCTCTATTAAAAGAACGTTTAAACATAAAAAATGTCTCAAAATAAGTAAGTCACTTCACTAAATTAAACGTTTCATTCATAGTAGTGGAGTTCTAAATTATTCTTCCTCTCTTTTACGTTCTTAAGCTGTTGGACCACAAGAGAGGTTAAATTCAAAACAAATCAAATATGTTACAATTTTTGTGTACCGCTGTTTACTAGGAGATTTATTTGTATCACGTACAAATTGTGGCACAAGGTCGAAAAAGGGGAGTTGTAGAGGCTGATCTTCACTAACTATCTTATACCTAGCTAATCGGATTC
Organism: Acanthosepion esculentum; assembly: GCA_964036315.1. Lineage (NCBI taxonomy): Eukaryota > Metazoa > Mollusca > Cephalopoda > Sepiida > Sepiidae > Acanthosepion > Acanthosepion esculentum. Next base: position 108,235,924 of record OZ038475.1, read on the forward strand.
ATGACCCATTCATACATTACAATTTACGCATTCACTCGTCCGTCACCATTCAATCCTCCATACACCAAAATACCGCATCCTCACAAGGGGAACTGACAAAACACGCCCCACACCATAAAAATTTAATGATCATAAACAATACATAAAATTCTAAACAAATAAACGTTCCCCTTTTAATATATATTTTTAAAACAATACATTAAACAAAACTCAAATCAAACAAGTGTGAAATAAATGAAAATACGTAAAAATTAAAACTGAAATAAAAACAAAATTAAAAAAAATACGATACTGAAACGGGAGGAGGGTAAATTACAATAACGAAATAAACAAAAGGAAATGCAAAAAATAAATCCAAATCCGTACACAGAAATGGGGAAAAGTGAAAAAATTCAAAACTGTGCAGAACAAAAGAAAAAAGAAAAACCTAACCATTTGGATCAAAGGCTCGAACTTCAATTAAAACAGTATGCACTAGTCAGACCACGCACCTTCAAAAACTGAGATACTCGAGGGTACCGCTGTTTACTAGGATATTTATTTGTATCAAGTACAAATTGTGGCACAAGGCCGAAAAAGGGGAGGGGTAGAGGCTGGTCTTCACTAACTATCTTATACCTAGCTAATCTGATTCACGACCCATTCATACATTACAATTTACACATTCACTAAGAGAACTCGTCCGTCACCATTCAATCCTCCATACACCATAATACCGCATCATCACAAGGGGAACCTACACAATGCGCCCCACACCATAAAAATTTAATGATAATAAACAATATATGAAATTCTAATAATGAAGAATGAGAAGGGAGGGTGATGAACCCAATAATCAACTAAAAATAAACACAAATTAAACTAAGCATAACTGATGGTAGTAGGGCCTGTCCAACCTTCAAAACAGATAGGCCGCTGTATTCTGCCCCGGGGACAAAATCAAGAAGTACTCTCGCTAAGGGAGTAGGAAAGGGATAAAAAATAACACGGACATGGGCAAATAAAAAGTTGACCCAGTCGAGATAAACGGGAGCCAAAAACAAACTGGGGAGGTTGGAGATCTCGACTTGGATCATAACAAAAGAGATAGCCGGGGACAGGCCAGGAACAACACTTACTCACATTAACTAGGTACACTGAAGCTTGTCTAACCTAACCAAGGGGAGGGTTTCACAGGAAACCACCGCGATGTGACCTAGGTTGACATAGAAGAGAAAATCAAGGCTAGCCCCATTCAAACGAACCAAGCTCGCCTCTTTCATCCACCTTTTGCTAAAGACTGTCTAATGCAATCGTTTTCTGTCAGTTCTAATCTTCATCTTGAGCTGATGCTCAAAGAATCGGATTATATCCTGATGAGAAAGACAGTTGCCTTGCAAGAATTCCCCCTTTCGCGTCGTCCAAATCACCATTCGGGCCATGGCTAGCAGCGTCAGAAACACCATTCGTTTCAACCCGGAATACGGGGCCGACACATTGTCACACGCGTATGCACGAACAATGGACACAAGTTCTTCGGGAGCGAGACGAGCCGTCAGATCACTGACATGGTCCCATAAGGGGCGGACCCTGGGGCAATGGTAGAAGGCGTGCGAAGCCGTTTCTTCTAGACAAAGGCCACACCGTTCACAATCTGGTAAATCCGCCAAGCCCCATATGAAAGCCTTGTCATTGAGAGACAGCTGATTCCGAGCCAATCGCCAGGAAAGCGAAAGCTAGGGGTTAATGAGATAAATCTAAGTCATCACAACAACTAAATTCCAGAAATATCACATGCTTCTTCTGAGTCATACGCACCATAACAACATTAAACTCTAGGTTATTCCTCTTGTTCCACAGACAATCATTGTGGAATACCATACGTTTTTGTACCTGCTTTACGAGATTTATTTGGCGATCGCTAAAAGGGTAGGGATTTTCAGCTAGAGTTATAGCCGCCATTAATATATCACCGTGATGGACGGGTAAATGTCAAAATATCGAACTGAATGAATGTATATTCATTCTTCCGTTTTATGTTAGTAACTCAATCTATGGCTTCCGATGGTTTTTGCCACTGGTTTAGTCATAGAGCAATGTTGGTGTAAATGCATGCCATTTCAGGAATTGATTTTATCGATATTATTTGTTTTTATACAAACAGAGCTTTACATACACACACACACACACACACACACACACACACACACACACACACACACACATATATATATATATATATATATATATATATATTCTGATCATGGTCAATTTTAATAACTTTGTATTTTTACTCTATGAATCAGAGAATTATAGCAAATGAATTTTCGCGTGTATGCGTTTATTAATTAATACTTACTACTTCCACATGCCCACTAGCACAGCTTCGTTCAGCGAAAATTCCATATTATCTAAGATCCTGCCAACACCACGGAAATATTATCTGTAATTATTACTGACCCACTCGTCTAAGTTACGAAATTCGATTATAATGTCAATTACCTCTGGCGTCCAGCCACATTCCTAGCATAGATGCCTATTTTCTGCCCATAAACTGCTATAGCCCGTTCTTCGTTTACGCATGAAAATCAATGTTATATATCTTGTGGTATGGAAATCTTTGATTTGAGAAAATTGGTTCGTCGATCGTATATTATTTAGTATATAGAAATGTTTATAAGTTGGGATTTCTAAACAAATATTAGAGAAATTTCATCTGTATTTGATTGTAAGGGCAGACACCATTTCTTAGCTTTAGGCTTGGATATATATTTATCAGTTAGGTGTAGGAAATGATAATGTCATAAAATATTAAGCGACTTATAATTTTCAATTGGCCAGTATCTTTAGGATATACGGCATACATATTAATATTAACTTACTTTATTGTACGGCGTTATCGCAACATGCTTTGACGAAGGGGCTTTAGCACAGATTTACACAATATATATTTATGGTATCATAATCGTATTTAGATCTTCAGACATTTCTTCAAACGCTTTCAGCAATTTCATTTTCACTGTTTGAATGACTACAAATCTGATAATAAATAAAGACTCAATATGAGGAAAAAATTATCTGTTTTCCACTCGTTTAAACAAAAATACTAAATTCATAGGAACACACACAAACAAACACACACACACACAGACATATATATATATATATATATATATATATATATATATATATATATATATATATATATATATACAAGTTGTGTATTTAGACAGCGAATTCTTTATTAGGCATGTCTGATTAAATAATTTATAGAAAATATGTGTGCTAATTTTTAACAAGATCCGTTCATACTCACGAATATTCATCTGTGTATTGATAATAAATGATATGAGAAATGTGTTATAACTGTTTAAGTCACTTATATTTCCCATTTCCCAAGTATAAAAAAAAACATCAATAATGGATATTTTTCACGTTATAATGAACGCTAAGCACGACTGTCAAACGTTACATCTGAAAACATAATGAAATCTTACAGTAATGAATAGCAACAGGCAGCATTTTATAGCTACATGTTCCCCTGAACAACACACTGTTTTGTACTACTTGCACAGCCTGAAGATGATCTTGGAAGAATATCGAAAGTATTCGGAAAGGGGAAGTAAATGTGATTTAAACAGTTATAGCACATTTTTTAATAACAATACACTGAAGATTATTCGTGAGTATGAACGGATTTTGTTAAAAATTAGCAAACATAATTTTTATTTAATCACACACACATATATGTATGTGTTTGTGTTTGTTTAAATGGGGGTGTTGTGTGTGTGTGTGTGTCGGTGTGTGTCTGTGTCTCTGTGTGTCCGTGCGCGTGTAAGTGTGCGATATATTATCCAGTTGTGTGAGCAGAAGTATCGTTGTAGATTCTTATACTGATTTGACCTCTTGTTATTTAGGCGGAATAAACTCAGTATACCTAATTTTATCGGTGAATCTTTTTTTTTACTCAGAGAGCCACATAAGAAATTTAGCTGTTATTGATTAATTATATCATATATTTTTTGCATGAAATACATCAATAACATGGGAAAATGTAATACGAATGTATATAGATTCAAAGGGAGAAATATATCAAAATCATAAAATAGGGATCAATCTAAGATTGCGAAATATATGCATACACTCTTCACATGTGTCTCTATGTCTTTATCACATACACACACGCGCTTGCATGCACACACTCAAAAACTCACACACGCAAATATATCATTGGTCATGAAAAGCAATCAACACAGACTCATTCGTATATTTCTCCACAGAGAAATGATTGAGAATCTGATAGAAACAACAAAGCATAGTAAAATATAAATGATGCCATCCATGGTTTTAAAACATATTATCGTTAGGACGAAGGTATTTTGTACTAAAAGTTTATATTACATCAGTCTTGCCATATAGCAGATAATGCGGGAAATCCCCTTACACAAGAGCGAAAGTCCTAGGGCAACAGTGATTTCGTATAACCGTTATTTGATGTGTTAATTTCTCGTATGGTGCATTGCTGTTTTCTCCTTTACTGTTCCCAGGATGAAGTCACCAAATTATAGACGAATTTACCCCTCTGCTTATGTATTTCGTATTTCACAAGTCGTATTTACTCGTATATTGTTAAGAGTGTGCTAACAGATATTGGTTTAGAACAAGATTTCATAACATTTTACAATAGATGAGGGTTTGATCACATGGTTTAAGTTTCAGCTCTGAGATCAATTGATTGTTTTTTATTTGTTTTTATTGATATATATATTTCTTTGCTCTGTAAGACTTTGTAGGTAACTTTAAACCGAAACCATTTTCCAGATACAAGTCCTTTTATTTAGCCCCTAACTGGGTGATGGAGATGTATTCCTTCATTTCATAATGGTGATTGTGTGAATATAAATGAATATAGCAAATAGAATTCGAACTCACTTCGTCAATTTCAAATTCCGGACTAGTCTCTATAACTATATACATTCCACCCTAGAGTGAAATGAGTGGCATATATCAATATTCTGAATGAGACTTATCAAAGAGTCAGTCGATATGATTCGTGCATGAACTGTTAATTTTAAATACATTTAATTTAAACATTAAAATGAAAGATGAGCTGTATTTTTATTTGATGGTACTATATTTCCGGAAATAAAACCAAACCACACTGTACAAATATACAAAATGATATGTGTCTTTTTTGGCGATGGTGCTCTATCTGTGCCTACTGTTCATAAGTCGTTTGACTGAAAATGATGCAGACATTTTCATTTTGAAAAGTGAGAATATACCAACGGTCTTTGATGATGAGATAATCTAACCTCGTTAAGCATAATGCAGTTCAAACGACACGGAAATAATCAAAATACGTGAATTTCTACGATGTTCAGGCGCTTCACACTTTATCGAATAAAAATAATAGACAGTACGGTATTTTCCGGACTATAAACCGAGACTTTTTTCTCGGAATATGTAGGGTGCGGGTTATATAACGGTTCGGGTTATATATGAATTGTGTCTTCGTACCTTGAATGGCCAAGGTTAGGGTTAGGGTTAGGGGAACATAGATTCACAAAAGTCGGTTGTCAGCGTCGAACCAGTTATGTCCAGAGAGTTGAAGTGATAGGGGTGCGGGTTGTATAAAGGTGCAGACTATAGTGCGGAAAATACGGTATTTCAATGTGCGATTTACTCCTCGGACGCAGGAAGCACAATCCTTTTATGAAAACAACGATTAGAATCGATGTAAAATGGATTGTCTATAACAATGTAGAGTGAAAATGTTTTCAAAATCGAAAATAATCACCGTTAACTACAGCAAACGTTGCGGCTTTGTATCTAGTTTTTGACAAGACCGTTTGCATTAAGAACTATTAAAAAATAAAACAAAAACAAAACATGAACTGACAATAAATACAGAGGTGTATTACTATCAATTAAAATGACTATAGGAAGTAGTCAATGAAATCGTTTATTGTTGACTAAGTGACATATCGATGCTGTATAAATGATATAATTAAATTTTATTTCATCTAACCCAAGTTTCGGATTAGTGAAGTCAACGTTAAGCAGGTGCAAACATTTTATTTTCTCGTTGCTTTGGTAACAAACAACAGAAACAGTTTCACAGAAAGTTTAAGAAGACTTAGAAGTAACGGAAGATTAATTTCAGATAACAGAAAAATATGAGAATGAGAAATAACTTCAGAAGAAAATTGAGTGCGGAAACTCCAACCAATATCTGGTCTCCTACCAGGCAGTGATTTGACATACAATCTCCTCATAGATAAAGAAGAAACTTCAGGGGACAGAGAGGATATTTTACAGACGAATGCTGCTAATTCCATGAACATAATATTAGAGTAACAAGGGAATTGTAGGTAAAATGTTCAGTTACATTCAGAATGAGTCAACAGATATTGCTAGGACACGTCAATCACAAAACATAGTGAAGAAATGCGAAATAGCGTATAACCTTCATAATTAAATTTAAGGAATGGATGGAAAGTAAGAGACGGTTACATCAAGTATGAAATGACAGGCAGTTGGAGAGCGTCATAATTCTGGAACAAATCGCATTTGAACAAGAAATAAGTAAGGAAAATTATGCTTTTTTGTTATCTTGACTCGATGAATTTATCGTTATTCAATTAGTTCCAGTTTAAAGATAATCGTTTTCACGCTTAAGAAAAAAAAAAGTATAATTTATTTTCCCAATGTGTTGCCTTCAATCTAAAAACCGTGCATGGAAATCCAATAAAATAAGTTTAAACTACTAATTATGAGGAATTAAGGTCAGAAAAACTAAGATAGATTATCACATCTATCTTTCTATCTATCTATGATTTAAAATTAGGATATATAATCCTGACAGTTTTTTTTTAAATTTTCCGACAGTTGGAAACGGTCATGAAATTAGATTTGTTTAGAAATGTATCCAATAATTCATTTGTCCATTAAAGAGTTCTTCTAGCTAGCTATCATTGGGCTTGTATTCTTGCTTTTCTCTTTCCAATTATCACCTCGGAACAAGTAACGAGACTTAAATTCTTCAACGAGAAAGGCAACGCATGTAATCTATGTCTTTTTGGGAAATTAATAATCCTAAAAACTTTAAACAATGTTAATCTCTTAAATAAAAGCAGTAAGTTAGTGATCACCTGAATAACTAGATCCAAATTTATACTAAAACACTTAGACTCTGATTAGTATAGTCTTTACGGACCCGGGGACCCATATACTAGTATTGGAAATAGGTTATCTTTTTAAATTTTTGTTACTTTTACAATACAATTATTTTTAATATTAGAGTGTAACGCATTTAACTTTTTGCTAATCCATTACTTCCATTATCTTATCTCGAACATTATTTATTATAACTGTTTGGTCTTCTTGTCTTTTTCTTTTACCTTTAATCATACTGTTAGTAACGCGTTTATTTATTTATTTATTTTTGCATTTATTACATTTATTTATTTATTTATTTCCTTTATTTATTTTTCCTAGTTATTTACATATTTATATGTTTCTGTTTTATTTTATCTTGCTCATCTTATTTTCATTGAGGTATCTACTTTTATATTAGTACTTTAATTTTAATATTATTTTATCACGGCATATTTTATTTTTATTGATATCACTACACTTATTTAGTTCTCTAATATTAATATTAATAATATTATTACTAACTTTATTAATTTTCACTGGAAAAATAGAGTTGCACCCACTTAAATTTTAAACGTTTTTCTTATTTTTCCCTTTCGTCCCAGCGTCTGTTCAGATCAGACTTTGTAATTCTTATTTGCAACATTATTTTCAAACTTAAATGGTAATCTGCGCCTAAATTCAGATCCAAAATTAATCTAAGATTCATTTAAATATGTTGACAACAATAACAATCCACCCTTACAATCTAATATCTCGCGACAAACATAGATATTAGAGAAGCGGTGTCAAACTAAAAAGTTGCACATGAAAAAGCAGAATGTATGAAACTCCGTGTTGTGTAATCAATGTAAGATATGTATCACTCCTAGTCATTCTCTCTGTGTCCCTCCACACACACACACACACACACACACACACACACACACACACACACACACACACACATATATATATATATATATATATATATATATATATATATATATATATATATATGAAGGGAGGGGGTTATAGTTGTTCCAACGATATAAAAGTGTATTTATTAAAAAAAAAGACGCAAACTTCAAACGTAATATATATTTTCTAAAATGTCCACACTACACGCAAAACGTGTTTCTCTACTCTTTTTAATATATATATATATATATATATATATATATATATATATATATATATATATATATATATATATATATATATATATATATTAAATTGTGTGTATTTAGGCAGCATTTTTTCATTCATACTATCATCAATTTCTTGTTCGTGTATTGTTTAATATATTGTGTAATAATCGTGTATTGCTTAATATATTGTCATCTTTGATAATGGCATATGTAAGCCGAAAGCTTAGATTGGATTAAAAAATATGTATCAATATTGTGATTTTCTTTCATTGTTTAATGATAATGTTATTAAGCTTATCAGACGATATGAAAAGAACTTACATAAAATATATAGACAACACTTATCTATATTATTTAATGAAACATGTGTGAATATATATATATATATATATATATATATATATATATATATATATATATATATATATATATATATATATATATCAATTCTACAGTTATCAATAAATCTGCCACATGTAGATTACAGCAAGCTGAATTCATATGAATTATCTAGTAAACTTTATCTACTTTTTGATAATAGCAAACCGTTCCTATATAAATATAGCAGTTTCTAGAAGGCCATGAAAATTTAATAATCTGCTGATTTACTTACTCGTTTTATAACTAGAAATGAATCATTCAAGCTCTTTTATAAATGTTTCCAAACCACAAGATAATAATGATGTCGACTACATTGGTGAACCTCTTCGACACAGAGATATTTTAGGGTTTCCCAACTGAATGGACTAAAAATAAATATATAAACTGTGTAAACTTAATGTTAATAAGATTCAGATTATGAACTTAACAGATAATCAACAGCTTAATTTATTTACATAATCTCATAGTTGTTTTATTTATTTAGATATCGTTGCCCACAACTTATTTTGCTTTATTTATAAAACTAAATTTATTTATATTGATATGCCAAATTTACAATATATTTGAAGTTTCGTACTATTGGCAGGTTCAGGCCTCGACATGGGGACATTTGCCTAACTGATAATGGAGATTGTATTTTACAAATTTTAAATGCAGCTCGCCTCACTGTTCGCTAATAGTTATCAGGAGAGATTATGAACGTGTTCAAATATTATGGGGACGTCCATACATATGATATTGTGCTAGAATAATCTAAATTTATTCAACAACTATATTCTAATTTAAAAAAAAACTCTATCCACTGCTACACACACACACACACACAAACACATACACCCCCCCACACACACAAACAAACAAACAAACAAACAAACAAAATAACAAACGTGTGTGCATCTATTTTTGTGTACAATGTGCCCAAAACGAAGTACCCACATTTTGGGACGATTATCAACTCAGTGTTATAAGGATACATTTAATTTTCAAAATTTATTTAACTCGAATTTATAGACATTGATGACAACAGTTGAACAGTTGCAACTAATTGAACTAATGATATTTCCACTTGAGAGAACTTCAGAGTAATCTACAGTCATGTATTTATTTTTCTCTCTATGCTTGTTTTTAAATTCAAAATAATTCTGTTCCATTTACTGCTGATAACGTGAAGATGTTCATTCGTAAACAGTAAGATATATTCCGTCGTATTTGTGCGTATTCTCGTTCAATTGCTGCACTCAATTCAGTTGTAAAATGTACCTTTTAAGCATCATCAAACTTTAGAAAATGTATTCATGGTTCTAGTAATAATTAGTAGGCACGGTAGAGTAGTGAATTGCGGCTCGGATTGAGAAATCAGAGAGCCGAGTTCAAATTACAGTCAAATCCATTACATTTACTTACGTGCTACTAACCTTAGGAAAGGAATGAATCCTCTTCTTCTCCCCCGAGACATAGATAAATAGCAGGACAGACCGGATTCTATAGCCTTGGATGGCAACTGGTCTACTGCAGAAAGAAATGGCAACGTACTGCGGTGAAAAATCATACTCATCTGCAATGTATCGAAAGTTACATGATCGCCTAAACGTGTATCACGAATGGCACATAACTGACGAATTAATAAGTATACGACGATTATTATTTCATAAACCTTTGCCTTTTTTCCTATCGTGTATTATATATTTTTCTATCCCGTTAAACATAAAACATTCTAGTTGAGTGCGGTCTAGAGAAAACTATTTACATTATTCGGACTATTGTCCACATCTCTTTTGCCCTTATTTATCACAACCTTTCGGCAGTTGTATTCTCCGCCCTTCTTCAGGTGGTTGGAATGTCGAAGTGAACCATTTATTTCGCTCGCTGGGCTAGACTCATCTAGTTGACGTGCCATGTCTAATGGATATAAGTTATCTCCTGTTAATTCACCTCTCCAAGTTCTCCACTGCCTTAACCAGGAGATAACTGATAACTGACTGCGGAATTTTGCACTCTTGATAAAGCTGGAGTGACATCCACTAAGGTAAACAATGTGTCAGCAAGAATGTCCTCGCGAGCTAAACGATTTTTTCTGAAGGTGTTAGATAATAACATGGTGTCAAATTTTGTAAAATATTGTCCATTTTAAAAATAAATCGCTACTTGTTATTTTTCATGTTTCTTTGAAGATTCTGAGGCCAGTTTACCTGTAAGGCACAATCCAGTTATTAAGCATTTGAGCTCTGACCACCGCTTTACCGGTGGTAGAGAAAAATGACGTAATACCCCGCCACTGTTTGACCAGTTGTAGAGAAAAAAGACTTAATGTCCAGCCACCGGTTGAACAGCGGATAAACACTTGTAAATATTTGTATATCTACCGTGAAATTTTACATACCAATTATTCGCGAATTTCGAATCAGCAGCTCTGGGAGATTGGTAAAAATTGTTCAGGAACGCAGAGCTCAAAGTGTTAATTAAAGAGATGATTACAAAGCTCTAGCATGAATTCTTCATAGTAAGCCTATAAATTTTTCACCCTGCCATCGTAGTTAAATAATTTATGTTTATTCACATGTGGATAAAAGTAATAACATTTTATTTTCGACAGCAATACAAATCAAACACTTAGTATACATTTTTCTCTTTTGTTTTTGCTTCCAAATGAGACATAAATAAACGGAATCAATTAAACCAATAACAACGTAGCCATTTTCTGTATCACTTTGTATTTGAGTCATTAACAAAAATGTCATTTAAGGGATGCAAGGAACAATGGAAATCTAATTAGAAGTAAATAGATGTGTTTCGTCTACGAAGCTTGATATTTAATTATTTTCGTTAATCGTCGAATATTGCGCGATTCTCTTCCATTACAATTTTATTATATTTTCTTCGTGACTGCAGCCACGGCTCTGAAACTCTTTGCCCATTTCACGCGCATATTTGGTTCACAATCTATTCCTTTGTCTTGGAAGCAACACAAAAATACTTTCATGCCGTGTTTCCTGATTAACTTCGCCCTTTTCCCCGCTTTTGTCTGCTGGAATTTAGATATTTGCCGATATGAGAGCTTTTCTTTAATGGTTTGTATCCTAATAGAGTAAGATTATCAGAAAAATACGTCCATTATGGAATTGTACAAAATCATAACATATCATTTGATCAGGATGAAAGATGTAATTTTTCTGTGTGTCCTGCTGCCATAAACCTTTTCTATTAAGAAAGCGATTACAGAAATAAATAACATCAAAAATATATTAATGGAATCTATTTCCATTTCTTCTCTATTTCTCTCGTATATCAAAGAATGAACTTTCTTTCCTCCAAGAAATTTGCTATATACACTGTATATTTTTATAGAATTTCATCTTGAAATGCAACATAAATATTAATTTTAAACGGTCACATCAATTTAGTATATGCATTCTGCATATCTTAAGGAAGATATTCTTTCATCAGCCCAAATTAGAAAAATATATATCATTTGAAAATTCTCAAAACCGGATAAATAAAATGTGTAATACAGGCAGGATATAATGACATAAGTGGCATTAGGAAAATTTTGAAATTAAAAAATATAAGAAATCAGTTGAAACACATTTGCAATTGATATTATCTTCCATTTTTTTAAATTATAAATACACCAATAAAAACGAATAAATAAATTAGATGCCTAACGTATTTATGAGGATTGGGATATACACATTAATGTTCATAAGTACGGTTTATAATCTATCTATCTATCTATCTCTATAAAATATATATATATATATATAATTATTTATGTGTATATATTTATTTATGTGTATATATTTATATATATATATATATATATATATATATATATATATATATATATATATATATATATATATATATATATGTGCATACAAATGTGTGTAATAATTTGCGTATATAATCCCAAATGAGTTATAAGTTATTGACATTTGGGAAAAAGTTCACATAATTATGTTTCGAAAATATTATCCGACAAAGCATTTCGCCTGTTTGGCTTCATCATATTTTTAGTCTCGCCATCATGGGTAAATAATGTAAGATTCAATTATTTTAAAAACACATAATTGCATAGACACACACCACATATATCGTTATCCAACTGATGAAGACATATAGTTGAACAGATACTTTTTTTGAAATATAATTTCATGAAGATTTTTCCAAAGGTCAATAACTTTAATTTAAGGAAGTATTTAATCAATACGTAGCAGAGTAATGGTTAGTAAGCTCTGTACTTCAAGGTCATAAACCAGACTTTCAGATCAAACTTCCTACGAAGATCACAAACCCTACTAGACCAGAATTTGGAAGGATTAGTAAAGGTATCGTGAATCATGTAAACAAACAGATTAAACGGCGCCTTTGACTTATACACTGGATTGGTACCACAGAGTCATTAATTGGTTCAGATGTATCAGTTATAAATGCAGCTGCTCTTTTATCTAGTCTGAGATTGTGTATTTCTACCCATCCATCTTCAAGTATCTCTTTACCCTGGCTTCGGAATTTTCCAAAGAGTATTCTAACATCTCCAATATAATATAATGAACTGTAGAAGACCAGTTCTCATACACAATAATAAACAGTGGGTTAAAAACTCTGATGATTACTTTGATATTTCAATGGGATCATTTGATTCTGCTGAGTTTCTAAACTGGCGGGGTTATTTAATCTGTATAGACTTACTGACTATGGTTAAGTTAATGTTGAAAATATGGGCTTATACAATATATGATGATGTTAACAAAAAAGCACAAAAATTAAGGTAGATTAATTGAGAAAATGATTCATAGAGAAATAAATAGTTTAAATTTTAAGGTTGAGATAGCTACTAAAGTTAAACGAGTATATTATCTTGATGTTACGTTGGATCTCGTTAATGATGTGTTCAAACGTTATATGAAAAATAATGTCAAACCAATTTATATTAACCCCAATTCTAACCACACTCCATCTGTAATCAATCATATACCTTCGTCTGTAGAACGTAGGATTAGCAACCATTCATCTGACAAAGATATGTTTGATAATTATGACGGTGTTTATGATACTGTTTTAAAGAGTAGTGGTTACAAGTACGCTGAAAGCAAGTAAAGAAAATATGATAGTGGTCTAAAGAAAAAAATAGAAAAAGGAAGAACTGGTCAGTACTAATAAGGTCAGAAGTACCTACATTTAATTGATAAACATTTCCCTAAAAGTAACCCTATTAGTAAAAATATTTAACAGAAACATATTAAAACTAAGTTTTAGCTGCACCAATAATCTTGAAGATTATAAATTTACACAATGATAAAATTTTAAATCAGTGTAAGGATCTAGATCATATTGCACGTTCGAAGATAAGTATTAATGATACTACTCAATGTAATTGTAGGAATTGAGACCAATGCCCATTTCTAAACAAATATTTAACTAGATCTCTTGTTAAGTACTATCTCTAAAATAGGGAATCGGACTGTTGAAAAATTTTATATTTTTATTATTTTTAAGGGTACGTGGTACCAACTTATCGTGTCACTCAACAATAATACTTATCGAAATAATACATCACTTTCTATATATTTTTGGAATTAAAGGATGATAATAAAACTCCTAAGGTGAAATGGAAAATTTTAAAAATTGCAAGGACATGTACTTCCCTATATGAACCCTGTTTTCTGTGTTTACATGAGAAATTGGAAATTATCATGTTATCTGATAAAAATTCATTATTAAATCAACGATCCGAATTAACAGTAAATTGGAAAGAGAATCTACATTTTACCTTACAATTCAGTTAAACATGAGAATTTGACAATGCTTTTTCTTACATTTTAGTTGAATCGTGTTGCACCATATATGTCTTTCTTTCTATTAGTATGATTAATTTGGGGTTTAATTTAGTTCTGCATTAACCCGGCAGTATTATTAACACCTTATACGGATGTATTTGTATTTAGTTTGTATTTTATGATATTTTACATTGATTAGATGATGTTAATAACCTCTTATATGGATGGTATTTAGTGGTTGCATGTTATTTACCAAATATTTCTATATATTTAGATTATTTACTACATTCTTAAAGGAGCTTCTTATACATCAAC
>OZ038475.1:108255663-108265663 GCA_964036315.1 Acanthosepion esculentum
GATGCTGGTAAAATGGTCGACTCCATGTACCGCTCCAGTAAGTACCTGAACCCTCCTGATATTCACTACCTTTACAAGAGCCAGATCAGCCCATAAATGTGGTGTTTTTTTTTTCATATTTGGGCGGAAAAATCTTATCTCGCCATTACTTGTATTATTCCATCATGAAGAAATAGTGAATGATATCGATAAAGCGAACTCTTAACATAAGTCTTGTTAGATTAACTGCCTATATATATATGTCTCCAAATTATGTTGAAAGTGACTTATTTTTTAAATTAGCCTTGAGATTTTAATATCTTGTAGGATGTTTAGAGTTAAGATCTTTTTATTTTATTGCCAAGGAGAAATTTACAAAAATAATTCTGAATATATTATTAATGTGCATAGATGACAAGAAAGCAGAAGAAACAGAGCTCAGCTTAATTGGAATTGATTACGAATGTAATATTCGGATATATCTTTTGGCTAAAATAAATTTTTTATGGAGATGACAAAATAAAAAGAATATCAAATGTTAATCGTAATAAAATTTGAAAAAATAAATTTAAATTAGCTGAATGAATTCTGGAGACTAATATTCGCAATCTTATCAGTCTTATGTTTCTCGCGAGCAGATAGATAATTACCATGCACATGAATATATGATACATGCGCATATGATACATTAGATATTCATTCTGTGGGGATACATTTATTTTTCTTCTGTTGGAATCGTACAAACATTCTGGGAGCAATGTCAACAACTTGAGATTCTTTAAAACTGATAATACATGGCGTGTAATATTTATCACTAAAATGTCGATTCTGTTAGCCGTTCAGATTCCAATTCCAATATACAAATCCCAACCAAACTATAACGAAACATAAAAGGTTCTTTAGAAACAAAGAAAAGAATACTGAACTATTTACACTATTTAGATTATTCAGGCTGTAATCCTCATTTTTGTTTCTATATTCACAAAGTTTTTGTCGTTGTACGCTCCGACATGCTTCAGTTGATAGGAATTATTTTCTGAACTCTTATTTCGTCCACCGGGGTAGATTGTTCTAGGTTTTAGTGACATGTCTCTTCCGGATATCGTCGTATCAGGATGTCCCTTTAAATCAACTTGCCAAGAATTTGTTCACCTGTGCTGTATCCAGGTATTGAAGTCTCAAATTCACTGTATCCGACCGAGGCTTTTATCCACTGCATCATGTCTTTGAGGACACATATAACTGATACTGAGGTGTCCAGAAGAATCATGACACGTGGAAGTAGAAACTTCTACTCCGGTGAACGAAGTAAAGGGTTAAAATCGACATTATAATAAAAAAAAGATGACAGGAACGTACAACGGCCGAAATGCCGTTAATATAGCAACAACGATGAGGACAACACTCGGAATAATATATCTAATATATATTATTTACAAAAATGAACAAAGCTATTTATATGACACTAAACAAAATAATATTAGTAGTAAAAACCCCTAATAATCCTTAAATGTGACAGAAACATCAGTTAACTGGACCAAATCAATGCGGGATATTAATAATACAATACATTCATTCATTCCAAGCATTCACTGAAGAAAAACACTCATTCAGACACTAAATCAAATATGAAAATCACACCCAAAACGAAAGGCGAGCCGCATCCACCAGAGAACTAAGAGGGTGGGGATTGGCAATTAAATCAAAGAAATATGGTGACAGAAATAAAAGGGGGCAATGGGCATACATCTCCTATTTCAGTTAACTGGAATGAAGAAACTAAGACACAAAAGCAAGCCTAAATTAAACTAATTTCGGGTGGGGTTTTCTAAGTTCAATACAGAAAGAACAATATCCTGATGGCTAACCGGTATCAAAGTTCCACTCGAAGACAGCCACATTCATTCGACACAAACGCCTAAGATTCAACCATTTTTGCAAAATTCTGATGAAGGGTATCGCCTCCTTCCCGTCTTGATCTTGACGTTAAGCTGATGCTTTGTGTACAAGATGAGTTGGGAAGAAGTTAACTCCTCGCCCCCATATAATCCTTTGTTACGTGTTGTCTAAATCACGATTCTCATAAGCCTTCCAAGCAAGGGAACATGGCGGTACCACATTGCTACTGACAGAATTAGTCTTGGGGGCAAAGAACTCTCCGTCCTGGGTATGACGATTAAGTACATCCGCGTCCCAAGTAAGACGATAAACTACGTCCAACACCAATAACTTTTATCAGAAGGTTTTGGGGAGCGTGGAACCTCCGCTTAACTCCTGAATTTTCTTTAGCCGAGCTGCCTCTATTAATTCATGTTCATTCTACATCCCGAGGGTATTCATTCCATTATTTATCGACAAGTTCTAACTTAAAAATAACCCCGAAATTTTTTCATATCCTGATTGTTAGTAGCAGAATTTAGCCCAATACGATCTATGTTGGGGTCAAGGAAGGCATTCCAATCTCCCGCTAAAACTAGCCTACAAGATGTTGTCAAAAACGCCTTAATGTGCCGAAAGAAATCAGGCCGTTCACAATGATCATTGGCCGCATAAACTCCAATGAGACGACGAGCCTTGTCCTTTATGCTAACATCGAGCACGCAAAGATTTGCGAGGACTAGAGCACACGCTGCCTTTAACGACTAGTTCACTAACGACGAGACAGCTCTCCAACGTCCATCAAAACATGTGAAACAGAGGGAAAACCTCTAGACAGAAAGCCTTCATACTCGCGAGAAGAAAACCGGGTCCCCTGTACGCAGCATATATTCACCACGAGACTCGGGCATTCACGCTAGCTAACCAGAGAGACATTATGAAACCAATTAGGGTTGGTCTTTTGCATTGAACATGGCCGGGGTAAAGACACAGACGGCTACTTCCTTAGAATCAGTTCCCGTCTCCGTCGAGATGGTGCCATCAGGTGACAGCCTGCCAATGTCCAAGGGAAAGGCTAGCTTTAATTCTCTATACGTGGAAGATGAACGTAAGGCGGGAGCCTCCTTGAGCAATATTGATTGAATTTTCTAACATTATCGTTGTCAAAAAACGCTAATGGTAGAATCATGCCAAAAATATGATTCGCCTTTTGGACTATTGGCCATATTTGTTGGACTGGAGCCCCAAATATCACCACAGTTAATACTCTCTTAGTTTTAGGACAATTTTGTTGATTTTCCACATCTAAGTTGTTGATATTGTAAAATTTTATTAGATGTTTAAGATCTTTGATTTTTTGGACTCTGCAGCTATTTTTTCTCTTGCTCTTTTGTTATTCGGCAAACTTCTTCTCAGGTGTTATAATTTGTTTTAGAGATTTCTTTTTGCTAGCAGATTCTATAGAATCTGTTGTCGGACATGTCTGTTTTTTTGTTTTTCGGATTTATTTATTTAGGGTCATGGGACTGGGAGACTTCATGAGAGTAGTCATTTTGCAAGGAGTGGTAGACAGTGATTTTGTTATGGTAGGTGGAGCCAAATGCTGCTGTTTAAAGTTGGAGGAACCCAATGTATATAGCAGAGGCACCGGACCATATGTAACATAAATATTCTAAGCATGGACGAATGCTATACTTATAGATTTGTAAGATATATTCTCTCTATATAAAAAGAAATAGCCCTTGAAATATGCGGAAATAGATTGATTACAATTCAAGC
Organism: Acanthosepion esculentum; assembly: GCA_964036315.1. Lineage (NCBI taxonomy): Eukaryota > Metazoa > Mollusca > Cephalopoda > Sepiida > Sepiidae > Acanthosepion > Acanthosepion esculentum. Next base: position 108,259,300 of record OZ038475.1, read on the forward strand.
CATCTATCTTCATTTTTTAAATCCATTTCAACATTCCAATTACCAATTTCAGATAACAAAATCATGAAGGTACAACAATTTAGATATCTGAGATATGTTTTAACAGAGAACGCAAAGTGCATTATTGAAATCCAAATGGACATTATATAGTACAAAATCTGTGCGACATATTAAGAGACAAAAAAGTTTCGCTTGAAACAAAGGAAAGGATTCTGAAAATATCAGTCCTCATCTATATCAGTGAATGCAGAACAATCTCCACAGAGTTGAAGTAATTTGAAGCAACTGAAATGTGGTTCTAAATTCGAGAATACCGTGGGCCTAACATTGGAACAAAGATGAAGGTTTAGAGAAAATGGAAACAGAAGTGACAGTTATGCTTAAGATCATGAAGAGAGAGTTCTAATGTCTAGGGAAGTTAACGAAGAAAGAGGCCTTGGAATATTTGATAGCCACAGAACAGTTTGAATGCAAGTAAGACACAAGAATACAAAGCATAACCTACCTAGTGAGTTTGTGTCAATGTATCGTGGAACGAAGTGTAGATAACATGCTAAAAAAAGTCAGTAAAATTTACAAAGGACAGAAATTATGGAGCGATGATCGCCAAATTCTTTAAATAACACGTCACATAGCAGAAGAAGAAGAAGAAGAAGAAGATGAAAAAGAAGAGAAAGAAGAAGAAGAAAATGGATTTAACCACAATGAACATATTTTCTTATCAAATTCTTAGTAGCAGAGATTTTATACTCGCATTAACATATTTCCACAGAATAATAATTTAATCAATATAGTTGTCTGATGCATGTTCGATTAGGTTATATTCGAATGAAAATTGTGAAAATTGACTTTACTCTATGCTAGAACAATAAATTACAAACATGGCGTAAATTTGTGTAAATGATTATAAATATGTATATATATATATATATATATATATATATATATATATATATATATATATATATATATATATATATATATAAAACATCTAAGAATACATATATTGGTTTTATGATAAAATGTTTATAGACTGCATTGGTTTTATGATAAAATGTTTATAGACTGATCGACGATAAATGACTGTAAATACTCTTTATATATTTACATAAATCAAGCGAATATTTTGTTGAAAATACAGGTTTGTTGTTAAGTATATAGAGTCAACAACCTTGTTAAATTATCTTCATATTATATCTAATATTTTCCGAATTAATTTTGGGTTAATATTCCGTGAAGTATGACAATAAAACCGTTCCAAACAACTCATGAATTAATTAAAACTTATTTCCGTTACAAAGGTTGCAGGCTACCTTCTACTGTTTTGTTGATTATATATCAAACTTAATTAAATTCTACTGACATTATGCAAAACAATTTGATCGAATGTACCGTCGATAAAGAAATGATAGGATTCTCTAAATTTAGACATACCTCATGAAAAAAAACACAAATCTCAGAAAACTTACCTTTGAGTCTAAAAGATTTCTTGTTACTAAAAAAGGAGAAAGTGGCGTGTTAGCCCGAGAAATTGCCATTAAGGACGTGTGAAAACTTCGACCAGCACGCTAATTTCCCATACACACCGGACTTCAATTGGTTTAATGTACTTTTTGATGGATTGTGCCGTCATTAATCGCCAATGCGAAACAGTTAACTGACAACAATTACCTTTAAGTACTACAAAGAGACAGTGGCTACGTAGAATGTGTAATGTTTTTGCATATATCATCGGATTTGGATACTTGTAATATCATGTGAATAAAAAGAGTCGTCCGAGGTTTGCCTTCAATAACTGATGAATAATTGATTTAATATTATTTAATCTTATAAAACAAGAAAGTGTTTAAGTAAATTCAAAGAGATGGGTTTACTGTATAGACTCAACTGATATCATTTGAGAACATAGGCATGTAAATCTCACAACGACAACAATGTTCTTAACAATAAAGCTGCAGATTGACTTCGAAATATTTACTAATTTGCCGTGTTGGCTACTTTTATAATTAATGTATAAAGCTTCTTATGCGAGTATTTTACAATACATGAAAAATTATTGGTGAAATAAGGTACATACACAAAGTAACATGTACCGATTGATCTGCAATGCAGGATAAAATGTATTAAGTAAAATGACAAAAGGAAATTTTAAAACTTTTTTACTTAAAAGTAAATTGCATAAACAACGAAATTGTATGTATTTGAGTGTGACATGCCTGTATAGCTGTGTTTGTGTGTGTAGCGTCCACAGGACTTTTTGCTTCAGTGTGAAAAGTCGATAACACACCCCTAGAAAGGAGGAAAACAGAGAGAGCTACTTAAAGATTCCCTGGTTTTTATATCATAAGGACTGCTGCTGATACAATGTTTAATAAGGGCTGCTGCTGACACAATGTTTATTAAGGCACTATACTGTGTTTGTGTATACAGAGTTACGCAATAAGTCCGTAATCTCCCATATTTCATATGTAAATTATAATTTCCTTTTGTTTTAATAAATAAATTATTTACGTTACATGTAAAAGGGCTGTTTTATTTATATTAAGAAAGGAGTAGATTATACCGAAAAATAATCCATTAATATTCACCGTACCTGAAATGGAACAGTTCATATTAATGGATTATATTTGTATAAACCATTAACAAATACCAGATAATTTACAACTATTATGATTAATACTATCTTTTATCATGGCCATTACTTAATTGAATTACTTATATAATTCTAATTTTAACACATTAATGATCCCCACTTCACCGATTAACAAGCCGGGCATTAATATGTGTTACGTAGAATCATTTAAGTGTTTTGTTTTAAAATGTTCTCTCTCTTAAGGAAGTTCATGATTCAATCCTGATTCCTTTTCTTTATTATTTGTGAATTGTCACAAATTCTTGTGAAAATAATGATATGGTTTCCTGTTGTATTCTTCATTGTTCCGAATTCGAAGTGTTTAGTCCTTTCGACTGTTTGGTTCCCAAGGCTATATGGACTAGCATATCTTATTATTTAAAACAAAGCTAGGAAGAATATTGGGATTTCAGGACAGTAGATTCAATGTGAACACAATCGACACGTTTGAAATTTGAACACAGATTGCTGATTTCATTTTAGCGAGGGCATCCGCCACACTTCAGGGACAGGCATTTAAAAAGTCAGTCATGAATATTTTCTTCTATATGAGGGATACACTACTAATGGAAAGTACTATACATCAGAATGAAAACAACTGGGGAAAAAAACAATCAAGTCGAAACGTAAAGGGAAGATGAGAGCAGATGTGTTCTTGCTCCACGATAACACGCCTGTTAACACTGCTCAGATTGCAGTAGCTGAAGTCGTCTCTTGTGGATTTGAATTGCTACCCCATCCTCCTTACTCACCAGATTTAGCTTCATCTAACTTCGCTCTGTATCCTCAACACGAATTCCACTTGCATAGTTGTCATTTTGGAAACAATGATGAAACAATATGTACTCTTTAGATGTTCAAAGATTCGGACACATGTTAATTCTGGAATAGGCTAGCTATTGTTAAGATCTTCAGATCAAGTGCATTGGTGTCAATAACACTATATTGAAAAATAGTGAAAAACTGCATTGTTTCTCCAATTTCTTCTCAGTGAATCTTTGATCTCTCTGAACGTCCCTCATACAAAAATGATTTCGGTTATAAATTCATGTGCCATCAATATATATGCTTTACTTTTTTTTTGCATAAATATCATCATTTCGGAAAGTGATGACTTCAAAGAATTATGTTGGAAATTATACAGGTTTCCTTAATAATGAAAATAAGACAAATTTTTAAATATATTTTAGCGATTTATCGTGGCGCCACATATTTCATTTCAGAAAAAATATCACCATAACACAGGGTCGAATTAACCAACTTGCTATCGATTGCAGCACGTCGTATTGATTTAAGTATAATTGCACATCCTCCAGCAATATCTATCATACGGAGACTTTCAAAGCAGACCGAAGGCATTTTTATTCCAACATTTCCTTGAAAATATTCTAGCCTTAAAATTATTTTTAATTTTCATTCGACGATTTTATCATCTAGATATTTATATTTGTTTCCACGATGTTGACAAAATAATGACAAATGCTAAAATAGACATTACAGAAACACCCGTTATTTGTTACATATGCCTAATCTTAGTGTATATATATATATATATATATATATATATATATATATATATATATATATGTGTGTGTGTGTGTGTGTGTGTGTGTGTGTGTGTGTGTATGTGAACATATATATATATATATATATATATATATATATATATATATATGTATGCAAGCATTTTATATATGCACTAAATTTATTACTGTTCCAGGAGGTATTTCATAGAGTGGATCAACAAGAAAGCTAACTTTTCTTATTTTTCCTCTGTACAATGTTTCAATATTATTATGAATGACTTGTGAGTCTCTTTCATGTCAACAGCCAGTCATGGTTTTCGGGAAAGTTTGAAAGATTTTAATTCGAATTCATTTTGCAATCAGCGAGGAAAGATATTACGGCTCAATCTGTATCCCAGTCTGCGAAATGTTACTATATGGCATCTTTAAAAATATTTCTCAATTTCTAACACAAAACTTATTGAAAGTGTTGATTTAAGTCTTGCTTACAATGATTGCAAAACACTCTCCCGGTGTTTTACAATCATTGACAAACTTTTAAATAAGGAATAAAAACAAGAAAGAAGACAAAGGAACAGAGCAAAAAGAATATAAACAAAGCAGGCAATATATGGAAGAAAATCAAATCTTTTATAAGAAGAAGCCCACAAATGCCTGCTGGGACTTTTTCTTACCCAATAAAATTTGCCGATTCGCAGCTTCATGTGACCACATCCCGATCTGTATTGTTCTGAAGCGAAAATGCTACATTCGCTTGTCTTAACTGGCTTTTTTGCGTCAAAGCCAATTCTTTGTTTTCAAACTTTTTGCCATATTACTGTTGATATGTCTTACATATATTTTTGGCTTGCTTTATATTCTTTTTGCTCTTTTCTTTTCTTTCTCTTTTTATTGCTTATTGCTTGCTGGACAGTTCTGTTATTTATCTTGCATTTGACCCTGGCGATTCACTTCACAGTTTATGTGCCCAGCAAACTTCCACTATATTTTTAATGCAAGTTTATATTTCAAACTCGGTAGAATTCACTATTACAAATTTGAAAAGCTGAGAATGACATAATATTGCTTATAATACGAGTATGTTTAGATTAACTAAAAATGGATGAGAGACGATACTTTAATAATAGGGAAATATTTATTTTTACCACATGGCCAGTATTTTTTATTATTATTCATTGTATTAACTCTTACTCACTGCCATCCAAATGATTTGTTAATACTTTCAAAAATTAGTAGCTTTCGAAATTTAACTTGACATATATTCTTACCAGGAGTGCACATAATTTTATACTGCTATTTCTTGAATACACGCTTAACATATCTTCTGATATTTACAGGAAATATGGCCCAGGGCATGCGCAGAGTTTGCTTCGGATTTCCGTATTCCTTCCTTGAGATTTGAACCATTTATAATGCATTTCTATTCTGTGCACTGGGATTATCTAAATACTGTAGCACTTACGGCTGTAAATCGAATTAAAAAAGGATCTATATAAAGAAAATAAAACATCTAAAAACTCACTGAGCTGTGACTTACGCAAAGTAACTAAATATCAATTACGCATTAAACCTACGAGAATAGCACGAAAGTAAATAGGTTTACGCAACAAATACAAGATGGCGAATACCATTATGCAGATAAACCGTTATAACGAAAATATCATCCGCTTTTAGGGAAATTATATAATGTTAGCATTTAATCCTTCATTTATTTGCGCATGTACAATGCTTTCACGGAGGAAGTTAATAAGATAAACTATGGTTTATTGCTATTACTGATAATGTATCTTCTTGATGTCAAAAAGATTGGTTCGTATTTTATTTCTAAGATTTCTTAAACATAGACACAGGAAAAAAAACGCACATACGTCAAGAAAAGGATTTCACTTGATTCTGTCTTACATCCCGACTAGGCAGCTGGCAATTTTATAGGCTCTCCGTTTTCTATGTTGATAGAAAAGAGACTTTTCCTTAGAAGTTAAGTAATGACTATAATCGACGATTAATGAAAAGATTATTCTATTTTATCATATTTCATTCGATATGATTTCCTGTTGTTTTCCTCTGGTTCCTTCCCTTTTTTTACTAATTGACTGATATGTATATTTTTTTAGTTTATCAACCTCCTGCAGGTTATTTAAAGCCAGAAAATATTTTGCGATTGTAAAAACACTTTTGAGATAATAAATATTTGCTGATAAAGACC
>OZ038475.1:108270663-108283163 GCA_964036315.1 Acanthosepion esculentum
AAAAAAGAAATTACATTCTTGGATTCGAGATAAAGCCACAACGACATGTATAATCCATTTTACTTGTTGCTGCTTTCGGAAGTCTCCAAGCGATCTGCCATTTTGTTATTTCATGAAGCGCTTTGAGTTTCTGCAGTACATGTCTAATTCTGGTGAATGATTGTTTATGAGAGTCATTCAGTTGAAGACATTTTTAATTATTGATCTGACCAAAAATTGTATTTGTGGACGCCATAAATAACATCTATATCTGCGGAACCTATTTAAGAATGTTCCTTTATATTCTTAAGGTTATATTATGGCTTTGCAGCTTGTTTCTACGTATGTTGCATAAGTCGAATTATAGTAAAGAAAGAGATAATTACATACAACAACTTTAATGTTATCATATCGATTTAGATATTTTCAAAGTTTTTAATCGATTATATATTAAATGTTAAATATTCACGTAATTAAAATTTTCAGGTACAAAACATACGAATCTGATTATGTGTTTTGATATATGAAGCAACATACTCATCGCTGATGTTATACTTATAAATCTTCGGTCAATGTATCCTACGTTCTTCTTCACGTGTATTTCATTCTACGCACTAACCTTATTGGCGTTTTGACCGAGAAACTTGATTCTATACCCTGTAGTTAATTGTTCCCATTAGGCTTCCTTTGATATTTGTTTTATTTTATTTATGTAAATGTATAGCTACTAAGTCCATTTGACTTTTCACTGACACTGTGTATGGGAATTGTCCACTCGAGTACAGAAGAGGAAGCGAAGTAGTGGCGCAAAATTGAATAAAACTGTGTGTAGCGACTGATACAGAATTTCAAATCTTCATATATACCTGTGTATTGAATATAAGGTTCGGTTTGAAATTGCGAATAGATTAATACTTACGAAAGCAAGCATCTGAAACAAAAATAAGCATGAACACATATATTAATGATAATTACTCATTCTAAAAATAAATGTTCAGATATTTAAAGTTTATGTACATTTATTTGTTAAATAATTGTTGCATTTTGCCTTTTTTAAATCAGTTTACACCAGGCAAGGCATGAAAACCACTAAGACGTATCAAGAGTGAGAGAATATTAGAAAAAATAATTATTAAACCGGAGAATAATATAACAACGAAGAACACATAATATAACGATTGACATTGCATTTACATTTTTGAAATCAGTATTAACGGGCAAGGAAGAAACAGAAGAAATTTTCGCAAACGGGAAATGCGAGAGAAGAAATTTGTAGCATGGAAGATAAGATTACATCTAGTAATTTCAGGTATAAATTGATGGGAAATTACCCCTAATCTAACACCCAACATAAAATATAAAACATACTGGGTACTAAAGGGTAAATCCCATCAGAATCATTTCCATGAGAATATTTACTGAAACACAAAGAAGCTACGTTACTGAAGTGGAGAAATGACTGAATCTATTATGGTAACTCTAAGCCAGTAACAATGCACATCCTGCTTTGTATTTTAACAAGAATCTCTAAATAAGCAGCAGGAGCGCCAGATATTAAAGCTCTATTCAATTCATGGACGAACGATAAACTTATAAATATGTACGATATATTCTGGCGAGAAAAATTCTCTAGCCCGACAAAGTGAACTACCGTTCCTACCAGCAAAACTAATAATATGTTCAATATAATATTTCCTCAAATAAATAATTCACAAAGCAGCAATAAGTCTTTGTGTCTTCTATTTATATATGTTTTTAATATCACCTCTTGTTTTTGTTAATAATTCTCGGAATTCTACATATTTTTGAATGTGCAAAATTGCATATCGCTCCCTGATTATTGCGAATACAATTCACTTATATTCTTACATGGATATTTGGATTTGATAAAAGATCACGGATTGGTGCCTGAAGGTTATTAGCTTGCATCACTATCGGTAAATTGTCTTGAGGGAATAACGTTCGAATACCCCATTTAGCTTTATAGCTGAGATACACGAAAAATTCCACCATCAGCATATTCAGATAGACGTTCTGCATTCGAATATTACAAGCTTTTTTTTACTTAAACAACACAGCATTAGTGGATTGGCAAAACGACTCAGAGATAAAAATGCAGAATTTTCAATGTTGAGAATTAATGGAATGAAAATGCATCTGACTCTTATAAAAAAGGCTCAAGCGTAAACGATGTAAGATTATGAACTTGCATTATGAGTTGATATAAATATATGTGTGTATGTATATGTGTGCGCGCTCGCACACACGCACGTGGGAGGTGGGGGTGTCGACAAAGGGCCTTAGAAATAAGTAGTAGGAATCCATGCATGAGTGTTGAAAATATATCAGCCCAAGCAAGAATTTATGTGCATGGCTGAAGCCATCAAATGTACATGATATTCCATAGGATTGCAACGCATATTCTTTTTGTTAGTAATTTCAATATTGCAATATATATATATATATATATATATATATATATATATATATATATATATATATATATATATATATATATATATCAATAAGTGAAGATTGAAGTCAACATTCAGAGGCGACAGGATGTTTCATGCTAGACGCAGTCTTTAGGCCGTGCGGCCTGATGATTGTGCCTAGCATGAAACAGCCTGTCGCCTCTGAGTGTTGACTTCAATGGTCACTTTTATATTTATATTTACATAAGCTCTATCTCTGATATTGTGAATTTCTCCCATAAATATCGCCCACGTTAAAACTATATTTCTTCATATTTATACCTATATCTACACCTATATCTATCTATCTATCTATCTATATATCTATCTATCTCTATCTCTCTCTCTCTCTATATATATATATATATATATACATATTTCCATATCTATCTATCTATCTAACTATCTATCTATCTATCAATCTATATATATATATATATATATATATATATATATATATATATATATTATCACAAACATTATGTTCCACTGAAAGATAAATATCAAACAGTGTACAACAATTTTATGTCGAATACATTTTGTAAACGAAGTGTCTTAACATTATGGAATAATGCACGAGAAGAAAACATAGTAAGTGAAAGTCAACTTATCTTTCCGAGTCGGCGTTTCGCAGATATGGTATCCGATCATTTCACCCTGATTTAATTATAAAAATCCCCTTTACGATGATTACGATTGTCATTGCATTTAAATCTTTGAAGAACAATGTTGACTAGAAAGCAATCAGCCGGATTAAAGATCCACATGTGAGAAGTCTGAAAGTAGACGCGGTTAGCGTAGAACTTCCATTTACATCCAACATGTAGTTGATAGTTTCATCAGAAAAGACACTTCAACGCAAAAACAGCCAGACCTGGCTCAACCATGAATTCACTGCTGTCATATTTCAGCGTAAACAATACGTCAATATGTATCGCGTGTAGCTTTTCTCTTACTGCATTCAGAACCGACTGCAATCGATACGAGAATGTTCTGGAAAAGGCCAAGTGTCGTTAGGAACAAGCTATTTAGGCCATGGTTGAAAACAAAGAAAATGGGTCTTGTGAGTTCTAGATGATCTCAAACCAAATCATATATTGAGGCCAAGCTGCTGTCCTTACAATTATAAATGGCCCCGACATCATATATTATTCGATAAATTAAACTGCGCTTGGACGTTTGCCTTAACGCTAGATGGTAAAGACCACCCCATTCCCAAATTCACACGCCAACTCCGTATTCATGCGAGGTTATTTAACTGCTAAATTAGAGGAGAAATCATTCAGAACCCCATGGTAAGTGTCTAACGTATGCCCGGTTTTCCATATCGCAGGCGAACGCTCATTACCCGCTCACTATATTACCGACAGTCTCCTCAGTAACGTCATGAAGCTTTTTGAGGCTAAAGTCGAAAAATAATTTATTGAGCGACTAAAAAACCGCCACTTAAGCGACGAGCAGTACAGGGTCCTATCGGTCTGATCCACTGCTGATGACTAACCAACCGTTACTCACAGAATCAGTGAGGCACGAAAAAATAAAATACACCCAAATGACCATACTACTAGATATTCCAAAGACTTAATGACAAGGTATGGCACAAAGAATTGCTGCGCAAGCTCTCTAGCTATGCAATCCATTGAATAGTCTTCGCAATAATGAAGTCTAACAGGTAGGTCTCTGAAGGTATTTTTTAACGTCCAGAACTCCGGGACCCTAGCAATCAACTCAGGCGTCACACAGTAGCTGCTTGGCGGACAAACATTCTTTTTAGTTTACATAAATGATTTGAGTATACTCTTAGTTTGATCCTTTAACATTTTTGCATCACCAAAACTCAGAGGTTGTTATCTTATCTCTCATCCGAACTAGCTCTAAGATGTGTGGGATAACCTTGATGTTTACATTCAATCCCTCGAAAAGCAACTCTGATATATTCAATCATCGCCGATCGGACACCGATCTACCACAAGTCATGAAGAACCGATGTCCCTCAAGGAGGACTCTTGAGAAACTATCTGGCTTGAAATTCACCCCAGAGCGCGTGGAAATCGAACGTATGCTACTCGATCTATACTCTAACTTTACAAGAGCCAGGTCAAGCCTAAAATGGTGTACTGCTGTCATATTTTGTACAGGAGCTGCTCTGTCTTCATTTTCCACTCTCGAAAAAGTTCAAAAGCATCTCCGCGCCTTTGTCGGTGACTAATTATTTTCCTCCTCTCACAGAGTTGATGTTCAAGCCCCTCACTACACTATTGCTACTTCCATTGAAAGTGCATGGACAACCGACCTCCCTTGGTTACGCTAGTTCTACCCTTTACGGCTCAGATACGCCATGCCAGTTACATTGCTGAGAAGCAAGAGCCACTCGAATAGCTTCTTTCCGCGAACGACTTTTCTGTGGAACAAAGTCTTCCAAGAGGATATTTCTCCGATCTCATCTATCCTAATCTGTTCAAGTCTACAGTTAACTGTAAACTGTTCCTATTACTCTGTAACACTCTACTTTGAGTAGCCCTGGTCCTTTCGCAGGGTGAACCTTACTGTACAAAATACAGTTCAATTATCTTATCCGTACTCTCAGAGATTTCAGACTCTCATAAAAAGTTATGATTCTTCGTGACTTGCGGTCGATCGGTATCCGATCAGCGATGACGGAAAATATCAGATTTGCTTTTCGAGGTATTGAATGTAAATACACAGGTTATCCCACACATATTAGACCTAGTTCGAATGAGAGACCAGATACCAATCTCTGATCATCTGAGTTTCAGAGGTGCAACTATATATCGTTGTATAGATTTTCACAAATGATCTGAGTATACTGTTAGGTAGATACTTTAGTATACTAAAAAGCGGGACATTTCAGACTCTCATAAAAAGTGTATATGTTCATTTATTTAGAGGAATCTTGAATTTTTCTCTGTTAAAACAGGACAGTTGTCTAGTGGAATAAAGCGTTGTTTTGTAAATTTAGTGGCATAGTCTCTCTGTTGGTTATTGCAGACATGTTCTCAGGAAGTTGAAACTGCTCAACATTTGATCAGTGTTAAATAAAATGAAGGCGAAATACCCCTAAATATTGACAGCGGGACGAGAGCAATCTAATCGCATGAATTTATTAATAACATGCGCCCTCTGCGATTCTCTCATAGTTGCATAGATCGGAAAGAACGTGAATAAGGTCGCAGGTCCATCTCCATAAATCTTATGATGATAAAAACAAAACTGAGGAAAATAGTTCCAATGAAGTAGTAAAATTAATTCAGTTTTGCAAATTAAGACCCCTGAAAACAGGATGTGATATTCCCGTAACTACCAGTATCGAATATGTAAGCGAGAATGTAAGTATTCTTAACACACACACACACACACACACACACACACACACACACACACACACACACACACACACACATATATATAGATAGATAGATAGAGAGAGAGAGAGAAAGAGAGAGAGAGAGAGGTAATAATCCGTTACTATATAATCCAAGTGAATAACAATGATATAAAAAATTAACAATGATCCTCAAAAAAAGCTCAATGTATTTATTATAACACAGCATAAAAATTACATAAAATGGAAATCTAAAATTACCTCATTCGAATAGCTATTTCGGCCAACAAATCTTAATTATTGGTTTTGGCAAGACAGAGGTGTGAAGAAATTAAATATATAAAAATTATTTCAAAAGTAATTATAGTGGACACTTCGTAATTTAAATAGAAGCCTCATTGTTATTAATTAAGCAATGCATTCGAGAGATCATAGTAAGAAGAATGTGTTCTGCGGCAGGGGTCGAACCTATATTGTCCTGTGTAGGAGCACCCACAATGAGTGCCAGAGGTTCGATTCCCTTCGAAGTACACATTTTTCGTACTAATATTTATCATATGCTCGGGTCGATAGATTAACATACACGTTAATTAATATAAAAATGGGGCGTATATTTCAAGTACTAGGTGTCTACAATAATAATATTTGAATAAAACTTCAGATTAAAAATAAATCTATTAATTCCTCATATATGCAGTAAAGTCTGCTATGAACAAAATGAGCGTTTAAATTCAAATATTTCTAAAATTGCCTATCCTATAGTCCAATAAAACATATTGTTTCATCTCTTAGAGGCAATTTAATACCGCCATTTTAGGACCACTTAATCAGCGGTTCATTCCTCTCTTCTTTATAGTCTTCTTATTTTTTTTTGCTCTATGATAAGCAGTCCGGGCTTCCTGCGAACAAGTGAACTGTACAATCAGTTCATTAAGTAGCTGAGTAATCCATCAACTTGGTTTATCTAAGACTGCAGCTCTCCTCTGGAGACCATTATCTTTGAAATTTGCTGGCAGTGAACGAATGTTGCCGGCAAAGTAGCCGATTATCGGGTTAGGAAATATCTAAAGATAAAATTGATATTGTCAACATGTCAAAATTTATATCGCCCCAAAAAATAAAGAAATTAGTATAATAGATTATTAGGAGATACTGACTGTAATCACGTGGTCTAAAAATGCCGGTTTATAACGCACTAATTTTAAACAAATTATAGAAACAGAGTTCGTCCCCTCACGCATTTGTCTCTACTGTTGTTCATCTTTTCTTAATATTATAAAAAAATACGTTCTCTGGATATGTTTTTAAGTGAGATTATTTTAATCTCAATAATAGAAATAATTTTAATAATTTTACAAAACCAAGTGACGCAACGACCTACGAATTATCACTTTAAAATCAGTAAATGATTCAATATTAATTTTGTAAATTAGATAAGAGTAAAATGGAAAAATTATCATCAGCATTAAAAAGAAAAAAAAATATAAAGACTGACCAATGTAAAAGAAGGGACAATTTTCAGTGAAGGAAAAATGATAATTATTTTATGTGACATTCAAACAAGCACGTGCATCTTAAATATGAGCACGAAGTTACAACGCTCATCACCACCGGCCTTCTGTTGGCCTTTCTCTTCATACTCAGTAATTATCTGGGAAATGCGAACCAAAACCGTTTATCAATAACAGGAGTGTAGCTTACTCTGCTTCAGATTTCCATGCCTCCAAATTCTTTCGATTGGTTAAAACATTCTGTTAGAAATCACGGAACATTACAGATTACGAATGGTATAACGGCCAAAACAATGCAAATAAAACAGCCAAAGCGAAAATGCAAATTGGAATAACAACAAATAAAACAATTATAATTTCTCGTCTAGAATATCCCCCAAATTTCAAAGTTGCACGATCAGCATCACCATTATCGTACCGAGCTTTGTTTTATTTGCAGCACACCATGGCATCATCATCATCATCATCATCATCATCATCATCATCATCATCATCATCATCATTTTATTTGTGAGAATTTAGTGTCACACGAGCAGCTTCTTCCTGCGAACCATTTTGTATGCGGAACCACGACTCTCAAGAGGGTGTTTCTCTGATCCCTACAATCTTAACCTGTTCAATTCAAATATTATCCGTTATCTTCTCCACCTATCCACATAAACGCTGCCTCTTACATTGTAAAACTACATCGAGTAGTCCTCGGGCCTTGTACAGTGTGAATCTCGCTGTATAAATCTTAGTTCCCTATTATATTTCAGTGAAATAATTCGATTATTTTTACCAAGACTTTAATTATAGAAGCAATTCAATTTGAGTATTATGGGATCATAGACATTTTGGCATTTCCAGAATCATATATCTTATGGATAATTTGATATTCACATGGCATAAGTAGCCAAAGAAAACTCCAGGTAACATAACTAACACGTTTGTGTAAATGATTGTAGAATGGAGACTGGGGGGTTAAAAGACACACTTAGCTTAAGCTACCTAGTATAAGAAGTAGAAAGACATTATCGACAACATCCTGGAAGTATACAGCACATTTATTTTATATATTATTGCTCTAATCATTCAGTAACTATCATCTTCTTCTTCTAGGTACAGTGTTCATTCAGGCCGTATATGAATATGGCTCTCCACTTGTTTCTATATTTTGTACTTCTTAGTAAGCTCTTGTATTTTCGTCATATCTCCCAATACAACTTCTTCAATCTATTCCCACAAACTATTTCTTAGTCGCTGTTTTCTCTGACCCTCTAACCTTCAACATACCCCCATCAGCTTCAGATTCCTCGGGGGTCTTTTTCCCAATATATGTCCAAGAAATTTCAACTGCTTCGTTCGCAAATTATCAAGTTTCTAATTTTTAACCTTTTCCTTAAAACTTCTTAATTATTCAATATACACTCCATAGTATTATCAGCACAAATTATTAGAACCCTATATCTGTTTTCACAAATATCTACTTTACCAGGCAACATTCACTAATACTTGATTTTTCTCACTTTCTTTTAAATACGCCAACAGATATTTGTTTTTTTCCCTAAATATACCCGTCCTGGATATGACGATAAACTACTTTTAACAGCAAGGCCTGTGACCAGCAGGTTTTGAGGAGAGTGGAACCAACGCTTAATTGGTGGTATTCCCAGGTTCACACTGACCCGGAGTTGTAGCACCTCTTAGGGGTTCCAGTTATCGGCAAATAGTTAACCCCGAAACTGAGATAAAAAGCATTATAAAAGCATAAAAATGGGTTTTAATACCAGAGATACTTTGTAAAAAAATTGTTACCAAAAATATATTTTTGAAGAAAAAATATAGTACCAGTAATATATCTTTGAAAAAAATATTACCAGCAATACGTTTTTGAAAAAAAATATTACCAGCAATACATATTTTAAAATAATATTACCAGCTATACATTTTTGAGGAAAAAATATTACCAGAAATAGATTTTTGACAAAACAAAATATTACGAGGAAAAATGTTGTCGGCATTAAATAACTCAATGAGGTTGACATGCCGTAAAACACCACAAACCAAACCAAACCTAATTATACACTATTGCTCTTCTAGATTATTCTTTGAGGAAAGGACAGATGAGGTACAATGACATAATCCCGCCATCACACACGTTAGAATATTTATTCATTTTTTAAAAATCATCTGGCCCATGCAACGTGATAATGCTACTAAGATTCCAGGGGTTAGGTTTAGGGTTAGGGTTAGAAATCCTAACAGTAACCTGTGAGAGAAAAAAACAATGAGAATATTTAGTGAGGAAAAACCTCTATAAAAACCATGATTCAAGAAAATAAAAGATGGTGTTTGTCGCTGCATTAAAATTTTTGAAGATCATCGGTGGCAGCCAAGCAAGGAACATGAAGAGAAAAGGTACAAAGTGGAGAGAAGCTTTAGAACAATTGCATAAACATACTGATAGACAACGCCGAAGAAAGCCACGTCTCGTTGGTAGGAAAAATTGAAGTTGAGATGCCAGGTCAGGACCGATGAAATTACAAACCCTTCTTTTATGTTTGTTCAGAGTTTCTAGATATATTGCAAAATTACAAGACGAGATATGGCAGCAATATTCAATGCACGCACGACTGGTAGATTTACAAATGTGCAAGATGAAGTCTTTAAAGAAGAATGGAAAACGTGAGAGCATGAAGGTGTACTATGTTGTTACTGTGGAGGTTAGAATAAACCATACTGATAGAGGGCAAAAATGGTTCTCTATAATGATTAAGGGTTAACAGGGATAAAGATATGGAGATTATGTAATTACTCATCAGATATATTTAGAGAATATTTTCAAGGTGAATTCTAATCGTCTTTTCTTTATTTATAAATTAGAGAATATTAGAAATAATATATATCAGGACATTAAGCAGTACGTATTTTATTATACTCCGAAATATTTCCTTCCACAAATCCCCAGAAAATCTTCAGAAAACGTGTTTATAACACGAGTGTAGCATAAAATGCGCTTGTGTTCAAGTAACTAGTGAGCTGTGAACACGTTTACGGTTTTTTTCCTAATCTGTCAATTAATGTTAAGGAATATTTACACTTGAAACTGTCAGAATATAATCGGATACTTCCAGATTTCTAAACTCCTCTGAAAATAGCTTTTAGCTTTAAGTAGCTCTTTCAAATCCTTAGTTTTCCTCGGGTTTCATTTTTATTCAATGATTTCTGATAGTGACTCAGTTTCTATGTAAACATTGGCAGTTGCAATTTTAAAAAAAATGAAGCTTTAGGACAGGACATTTGAACAACTTAAAGGATGCACATGTGACAGCTGAAGAAAAAGTCAAACTGAATAAAAACTTAAAAAAGAAGTGGATGACAATATTAATTCGTTGACTAATGAAAGTGAGCCAACAGATAACCCCAAGAAAATGTCGCTGAATATATGAGTTTACAAAATCAAATATAAGAAATGTCTATATAAAGTCTAAAGAAGAGACGGTTATAATGAGAAATGTCTATATACTATAACTTCAGGATGGATATATAAGAGGCCTCTGAATTTAAACGGAATAAAAATAAAACTTATAAAAGCAAGGAATAAACACCAAGAGTAAATTAGATTTGAAGACAGCATTGGACAAGATGATTTTGTAAAAAAAACGCAGCCGAAGCAGAAGTGATTGAAATATATATGGAGACAATCTTAGATGGTTTCAGGATGATCTTATTCAATTGGGCGTGCATGCATGGTACAGCTGATTATGGCTCACCACTGTTTCCTTTTATTTATTATCGCTGAATTATCTTAATATCTTGGTAAAGATAGTGATAAGCTTTCCAGTTGTACATGAATATCTTCACAATGAGAAATGCATTAATAACCAAAGGTTGTTAATATTTTCCCCAGACACATAAAAACGTATATATATATATATATATATATATATATATATATATATATATATATATATATATATATATATATATATATAAAGGTTACAGGAAACAAAAGTATTATATGTATATATTTGTAAGTTCATTGAAAATTAGTGTTGCATCATGTCTTGTCCTTTTGCCATGGTTCCATTTCTCCTTGAAAAAATACAATGAAGAATCTGCAATGTTATTGGTTCTGACCTGGCAACCAATCTCCTGTACTTTACCACTGTTGCGATGTAGCCTCCCTATAGCATTTCTAGATATATTTTTATAGTAATTCTTATAATAATAATAATAACATTACTTATATATATGCGCACACACATACACATACACAAACACAAACACACACGCACACACACGCACACACACACACACACACACACACATATATATATATATATATATATATATATATATATATATATATATATATATATATATATAAATGGTAGGATAAAAATCTATATGCACATATATATACTTGAACTAACGTATAAATATATTTTTTCTCCGGGAGTTATAAATACAGTGCTTAATATTATGAACCATAGATATAAGTATATATTATGGAATATACATTATATCCAATGTCGACAGCATGACTCGGTGTTTCATGTAGTTCTTGCAATATTTACGTCCAAAAATCTTTAGAAGATATTTGCACCTGAAGATTGCAAGGATATTCAATCGATGTTCTTGTAAATCATGTCTCTTTTCCTCATTTTTCTTTTTATACTCATTGGTTGTTCCACAAGTAACATAAACAGAGCCCATATCACCATTGCTATTGAGAAGTTGTAAAAAAATAGGTGGCATAAGTGTCATAATTGCGATATTAATGAGATCGGACTCTATTGGCCTCATTCCAATTTTTACACTCGTGGTTTAATGTCATTAAATACTATAGAAAATAGGTTTGAGCTGAAGGTCTCGTGTACTCTAAATGATTATCATAGACTCAAGAAAGCATTTATTATTTTATTATGAGTTTTTCTTAAATTTTATTTCAATAACATGTTAACGTTTAAATAATTATTGCATATCGGAAAGATAGACTAAGTTCCAGGTAATAGGCAACTTGATTTGCCATCCATTATATTTCACTGTCAGCTTAGAATATAAAAAAGCTTAAACGTATTTCAAAATAATGTTTTGTAATAATAATAACAACAAATGATTTCAAGAGCATTTCAAATATCTCCAAGTGTAGAGCAAAAATTGAAAACAGATGCGAAAGTATTATCCCAGGTATCGTCTACAGACTGC